>CM073580.1:43808457-44408457 GCA_037074715.1 Magnolia kwangsiensis
TCATACTTATAGGATGGATCGGGTATTATAATCGAAATCGGCCTCGATAATCAAAATTGAAATCGGCCTCGACAATCGGAATCGGCCTCGACAATCGAGATCGAAATCGGCCTCGATAATTGGAATCGGAATTGGCCTCAACAATCAACCTCGACAATTGGAATCAGCCTCAACAATCAGACTCGGCCTCAATAATCAAAATCGGACTCGGCCTCAACAATCAGAATCGGTCTCGATGAGAATGGGCCTAACAAGGCCTAAGGGAAGGTCACAATGTGGACATTTAACCATCATTGACCATCAATGTGGGCATTTAACCAACATTACTCACAAGGAATGACCTTCATATGGCCAAACATGTAGTGGGCTCATGGCCTCACACAATGGCCCCATATACATCACCACATGTCTCTTTCAAAGGCCTAAAATACATCATGATGGGCCGCTTAAATGGGCCTAATACACATCACTATGGGCCGCTTAATTGGGCCTAACACACATCACTATGGGCCGCTCAAATGGGCCTAACACACATCACATGGGCCACTCAAATGGGCCTAATACACATCACTATGGGCCGCTCAAATGGGCCTAACACACATCACTATGGGCCGCTCAAATGGGCCTAACACGCATCATTATGGGCCTCACTCGTGGGCTGCATATACATCACAATGGGCCACGACATATGGACCGAAAATACATCTCAATGGGCCATGACCCATGGGCCTTAATACATCATAATGAGCCTCGCCAAATGGGCGACATAAACATTAAGTGGATCGTACCAATGGGTTGCACCAACAGGCCTCGTATACAACAAATGGGCCTCATCCTCGGGCTGTACCAATGGGCCTCAAGTGGGCTAGGATCACACCAAAAATCATTTCAGTAGTTGTAGGTGTAACATGTGTATCACAGTACACTATCATTTGATGGAGCACATGGCACTATTGATGATCAGCACTGTCCAAACATTGTCTAGGTAAATTCGGCACCGTCCAAACATTTCTCATGTAAATCAGCATCGTCCAAACATTGGATAGCACCATCCAAACACTTTTCAGTACAGCCAGCACTATCTGGATGGTATGGATGGAATAAATACATCATGGTAGGGTCCCACAGAACCTACTAATGTCAAAATAGGTGGGACCCATAGAACTTACTGATGTGGTACAGCAGATATATAGCTGGTGTGAGTACCAACCAACCCGTCCAGCAGGTGGGTCCCACATGGGGCCCACCACATACATACACACACACACACACACACACACACACACACACACACACACACACACACACACACACATATATATATACATATATATATATACATATATATAATATAATATTATATTATTATATATATAATAGGTGTGAGGCATACCACCATCCCACCATCCAGGGATTGGACGGTGAGGACGTAACACATTCATCATGGTAGGCCCCACACCCGACACGTGCACATGTGCAGGGTGGATCCCACCGTGGATAGACGGTGTGGATATAAACACATATATTATGGTGGGTCCCATGCCATGTATATGACGGATGGTGGGGATTAAACCCAAATCTCATGATCGGCTAGACTTGCTGGTGATGCAACAGGGGCTGCTGTGACCCATCGTCCCTTAGACGGTCTGAATATAGCACCACATCATGGTGGCCCTAGTCCCACGTGTGGAAATCCCACATACATCAAGGTGGTTTCCACCATCCAGCAAATGAACGGTGGGTATATATAATATATACATCAAGGTAAGCCCGCATGGGTGTGGCCCACTAGGCTTAGATCAAAGCTGGTTGTAACACCCCATACTTTTCAGTACTTGGGTGTAACCGTATGACCAAACTTAGTATAAATACAAGCTTGACATGTTACTTATACACCTTAAAAATATTTAAAATTTCATAGTAAAACGATGTATGATTATAATCCATAATATATTTATGCATTTGCAATGTCATTTATATAAAATACGAACCATAAAAATTTATATGATGTAAATTAATAAGAATTTATGAAAATTAACACGGCTCAAACAACTTAACATTTTAAATAAAATTTAAAACATAAGACAGATATAACTACATGAATAATACCCCAAATAATATAGGTTAATCTTCATTCTTTCTCACTATATTCATATAATTTAAATGTATTAATAATCTATGATAAAATAAACTATATATGACAAATTTCATTAATGAAATTCTTAATATTGTACGACATTGATAGTAATGGGTAATAATAGTAACAAAATTAATATTAATATTAGTAATTAGTAATCGATTATGAAATGAGTCATTTGGACTGCTTCGACCGTTGACGCTCAATCCTGGGATGATCCAACCATTAGATTTATAGAAATCTACTGTTAGGTTTAAGAATTTAGGTGTATGGCCCACTTAAGATTTAGGTCAGCCCCATTCTTGAGATTGTGGCCTTATATAAGTGAACAAACCTAATGGACGGTGTGGATTTCTTTCTAACATCACGACGGACCCCACCACGAGGTGTGTATGCACAGAGAGGACATACACTCGCTGTGCACGGGGCCATGGAAGCTCGGTCAGTAGGACTGACCCGACGTTTTCCAAAAATGGGAAAAACTCCCGCCTACAACTGTTTGAAAAGAGGCACACCTGTGCTTCTAATCTTGCATTTGATCGACATGTGGGCTACCATATCATTTCAACTGAGAGATCCGAACCATTCATTTGATCCAGAAGGTGGGCCCGAACTTATCCACGTCGTCCGTACACATCTAGGTTTCGATGCATGTGCATGATCCCTAATGCGGTAGGGACGTACGTGTGGCTGTCTTGCCAAAAATGAAAAACTTCCATTTCTCTTACAGTTTTCCAGCTCAGCGATCCGAGTGAGGAGAACTCCTCTCATCTCAGATGTCTATCTATTGAAATCTTAGCTGTCCAAACCCAATTTCCACCTTAGCAAAACAAAACCACATCCGATTTTGCTAAAACCGGCCATAACAGAACATGGTTTCTACCAGACCTCATCCAAGCCCTTTTTTTACCATCCAACGGTCCAGAAACATTAGGGCAAACCATAAGAATGGGAGGGAACCAAGCAAACATACCTCCTCGTCCGTTTTTTATAGCAACAACCAAGAAAACCGTCATTTTTTTCTCCTTCCAAACCCACTGAGAAAATATCATCAAACCTCTAGTTTCTTACATCTACACGCTCTATTACATCCCTGGGGACCATCCCACAAGGCCGGATTGAAGAAAGGGGAAGTGGGTGGAAATTCGCCATTGGAGCCGTTTTCTCTTTCTTGGTTCGAGCCACTTAGTCGCGCTGCTTCGGGGCGAATTTTAGTCGAATTTGGGGTTCTTTCTAACCTTAGTTGAAAGAAAAGAAAGAGAGGTAGAAATGAAGGGTGAAGCAGGTAGAAGAGAGAAGAGAGCAGGGAAGAGTGGAGGCAACAACTAGAGGTCGCCGCTGTACTCATCGGGCTGCATTGAGTTATGGACTTAGTCGATCCGAGTGGGGTTCGTTCAGACCCTCCCGAGCGCCCAAACCAGCAAGAAGAGAGGAAGAGGGCGAGAGATTGGGGCTATTTTTCTACCTTGCTGCCGTGATCCGTCTTTGATCAACACCGAGTCAAGCCAGATAATGTTCTTATCCCTCATCCAAGCACGGCTGTTAAGACCATGGTCGAAACGAAGCCATGATAAGGACTAATGTATGGGCCAGAATCTGACCATGTGCAGCCATGAAAACCTAGTTGAGGGTGGGCCGAATACAGCCACAAAGTTGGGCTGAGATCTGAGCCGAGATCAACCTCAGATTTGGGCTAAAACCCGCCCTAGCTTAGGCCTTGTAACTGGGCTAAAGAAAGCCTCAGTTAGGCCATGGATCTAGACCGAAACAATCCTTTAAATGGGCTTGAATATGAGTCAAGACAGACTCTCAGATGGGCCATGAGTTGCGGAGAAAACATCCCTCAAGTGGGCCGTAGAAATGGGCTGTACGCCGAGCCTGAAATCAGGCCAAAGCAACAATGGGCCTGTGCTAAGCCAGCCACACAATGGACCTGGACCAGCCTAGCCTCAGTTGGGCCTAGTTTGCATGGGTTGAGCCAATTTCATGGGTTGAGTAAATCCCAATAAGCCTACCTCGTTGTGGTTAACCTTTAGCAGATTGATTTTGCTAATATTAGTTAATATGGATACTTATATTAACAAATATCGTTATTAATATTATTCTTATGTAGCCATTAGTAGATCATATGCTAGAACTAGTTATTATAAACAAATTATAATTATTAAATAGTAATATTTTATTTATCATCCTAAATATTTATTTTAGATAGTAGATTGTACTAATCATAATGACTATCATTGCCATGATTAGCTAATGTTAATTCTATCATAAATATTAATAATTATGTTATAGTTATAAATTAACATGATAATTGATTTTACATAAATTAGCATTTGAATCCTACGATCTAAGTTTAGAATCAAACTCTAGGATGAAACCCTAAACCTAGGCAATCTAAACCCTAGGTTAAGACCTTAACCATGATTAGCCATTAATGGACTACTTACGCTAATATTAATTATATTAAACAAAGTTACAATTATTAGAAATTTATATCTATTACTCTTAAATATTATCATAAATAGCAGATCATAATATTAATTATCATCATAATGATTATTATTATTAACTAATATTAACCATAACACTAATGTTAGTAAATGCATTATAATTATTAAATTAACATTAAAATTAATTACACACCACTAGGGTCCAAACCCTAAAAATCTAGCCTAGATATAGACCCTAGGTTAAGATCCTAAACTTAAATAGTGTGTTAAGATTGAATCTAACTATAGAATTTCATAATTCATGGTAGGTCAAGGTATTTATTATTATCATAATGATTATCATTACTATGCGAGCTAATATCAATCGTAACATTAAGGATAATAATTATTTTCTAACTATTTACTCGACATTATGACTTATTCAAATCTCAGGATCTAAGTTTAAGACTAAACCCTAGAATGAAAATTCTAATTTTACACCAAAACTCTAAAAATAAGTAATTTAAAACCCTAGGTTATAATCTCAACCATAAACAGTACGTAGAACATGGATCTAACTATACCACTTACAATCCGTGATAGGATCTAAGTCTAAGGGCGTGTACTCTTCCTAATAACATTGGAAGGCGAGTCGACAAATAAGGTGATGATTCTTCCCCTTGAACTTTTCATCTTTCCATTAGCTTAAGTTATAATTTTTATTTAAACTCTCTTCTAATCACATGTGTTAGCTGGTGGAAATTGAATTGCTATATTTCTTGCTTAATGTTCATTCTGCATATTTGTTCATGCTTGTGGATTATTTGTGGATTGCTCATGGAACTTAAATTGGTATATTAGTGGGAAACCCCTACTTATAAATGTACACCTATACTTAGGATATAACTCGATTAACAGTAATTGCAATGGACCTTCAATCTAGTGGTTATTGAGTGGTGGTTTAAATTGATCATTGATGTGGGCCTACCATCTAGGGTTGTGGTGTCCAATGGTTTTAAGGATAGTTTTTATCGTATAGTTTTGATATTCGCCCTATGTGGCATATTTTGATACTCGCCCTATGTAGTTTTATTTTAATATTTTTCCTATATGGGTTTGATATTTTATACTATGCAACCATGTGATGGTAAGCCCCATATGCTGTAATATGCTTGGCCACTAGTCGATGGTAGTCTCATGGGCCGGGGATGGTGGTCATGGGACATTATACCCATGTCGTTGGCCTATGCTAGGCCTATGCTCCCCGTAGTGACCATGAGCTTATTTAAATTGACTGGTTGCAATTGGACTAATAACGGGTTGACTAATCATGCATGCATAGCACAGACCAGCATCTATTGTTGTTGTAGTGACATACGAATTCGCCTGACTAGATGTTTTACCTGAGGCACAGACCATCATCCATTGTTATCGTACGTATTTGCCTGTCTGGATGTTTTACCCGAGGCACAGACTGTCTGGATGTTTTACCTGGGTCAATGATTGCATGGGTGACGAGCCCAATGTCCGTCTGAATGTTTTACTCGGGACGATGATTACATTCATGCATCCACGCATATAATAAGACTGCACTTACTCTATTTTGACTGCCTGGATGTTTTATACTATTTCTTACCTAATGCGACAGTGTGTAATCTCGAGGAGAATTCACACTGAGTTGGCCACTCATCCATCAAATATATAATCGTACAGGTAGTACAGGCAGCTCAGATGATATTCACATTCATGTCGGTGAAGAGCAGCCTATAGTTGACAAGGGTGCATGATTCTATTTGATAAGAATTGCTACAAGAATTCACAGTTCAAGATTGTTGCAATTTACCTTATTTCCCATGTAATGTTATTTCATTTTGTATTTGTAAGAATGGGGACATTGGTTTGTATAAGTCATTACGGGTAACCTCTTGTATATTTGAATGATAATGAAATTTTTCTTTATGTCGATTTGTCCATTCTATGCTCATCTGCTTACTCTGATAGTTGAAAAATAATATAAACTCGAATTTGACCATCCTTTAAGGTTAACACTCGGGTTTTTGGGAAACGGGTCATGTACTTGGGTCCTGAAAAGTCAGGGCGTTACACTGGTATTTACTATTCCCTTGGTCCAAGCCTGTCCTCAATGGATAGCCAGGTAAGCCCCGTTGGACATGGCAGCGGTGCGGGCCCCCATTGGGTGGACGGCTTGGATAAGATACATGCATCATGGTGGATCACAAGATAAGAAAGAGGGAGGGAGAGAGTGAGAGAGAGAGAGAGAGCGAAGGATCGGAGTAGCGGAGGGGCCCCGCTACTATGGGCCCCTCTTGATACAAATCATACATCAAGACGGGTCCCACCAATGTGGGCCCTTAAATCATAAAAAGGTAAATACAAAGTCACCCACCTTTGATCATGGACTTCTTCTTCCATCAATGCATCCTAGAGCTCCAAGGGATGCATTTCAATGGTGGAGATAATCTTTGGATGGTGAGATTGGGTAGTAGGGAGGTGGGCCACACCTAGCTTTCTCCTCTCCCTTGGACGTTCGATTTTTATGGGGTTTGCTTGAAAATGAAGAAATGAGAGAGAAAGAGAGGATGGAATGTAAAGAGAGAAAGGGATGAGTGAGTGATGGGTGATGGGTGTACTTGACATGTATGGGTTGTAAGAGAGAGAGTTGACTTTAGGGGAGGGGTGGTTGTACTTAGGGATGGGATGGTTGTACTTGACATTACGTGATTGATGTGCACTCAATTAATGGGACATGTTCTAGAGATTCTTTTTGGATTGCAAATGCGTAGTGTTTTCTCGAACTAAACACGGGCCCACATCTTCTGGCTTGGGTATAGCCTTAGCACGGGAGACGCGACATCGAAACTGTGGTGATGACGCGGTCACTAGGGTACAAATCTTGGGTTGAGCCGATTCTGGAATACCAGATACGATTCAAGATTGCAGGCGAATGCCGATAATAGATCACGGGTTATCGGAATTCAACCGGGTGGACTGCAGAAGCTTAAGGAATGGTACGGGCTAGGATACGGGCCTTACAACTTCGATGGTATTCTAATCTGATGCCAGAATCAATAAGAACTTAGGAATAGATGCAAGACGTATTTATATCTAATTTCTTCTCATCAAAGCGCAATGTCAGTGTTGTAGAATTGGCCACTGTCAGACAAAAAGAAAACAAACCCGTGGAGAAATTCATTGATAGGTGGAAGACTTTGGGGGCCTTATGTAGACAGCTGCTAGAAGAAAAAGAACAAGTAAACATATGTTTAAATTCTATAGAGCCAGGAATTACCTTCGAACTCACAAGTGCTAATATAAAGACTTTTCGAGATCTCGCAACGAAAGTACAGGCATTGGAGTTGATGGCTAGGAAAATGCCAGTAGTTCAAATCAGGACAGAAAAAAGAATGAATAGATTAATGGTGAATATTGTTGACTAAGAAAAGAAAAAGAATACTTTTTACAATAAGCGAGAAACAAGGAAGAGAGAAGATGCGGATCAGTATAAGGATCGAGTAAATGACAATCGAACTTGATCGTACGACTATCATAAAGAATATGATTTTAAAAAAGAAGATGTCATACCAATGATGGAACAGTTATTGGATGCCGGGACTATTTAATTACCTCAACCTAGACGTCTAGGGGAAGTCGAAATGACTAAGGATACGAGATATTGCCATTATCATCATTATGTGGGACATCTAACAGAAAATTTCTTTACACTAAAGGATATGTTGCGAAGGATGATAAGACAAGGTGAGATAGTGATGAAAAAGAATGAGAAGTGAGACACGAAAGTGACTGTAAACGTGACATTTGCAAGAAATCCGTTGAAAATCCAAAAAGACAAAGGGAAGACTGTTGCGACAAGAGAATGGCCAATTGTGATATATTCCATAAAAAACTCTTATTGTAATTCATGATTTGTTGGACATCTTCTGAAGAAGTCAGTAGTGACTTAGCTTCTATCCACTAAAGAGAAGATGAACCGGTCAAGGAATTCATTAGTCGATGGAGAACCCTGGGGGCATCAAGTTTACGATGGGTGAAAGAAAAAAGAGAACGAATCAAGCTATGCATAGGATGCATAAGACCAGATATTGCATTAGGTCTTATTGGTTTGAATATACGCACTTTTCAAGATCTAATCGAAAAGTCTAGCCATATAGAAGAGATCACTGCAAAAATGGAGTCTTATAAAAGTGAGATATTTCAAAATCTTAAAAGAACTTCAATCAGTATCACGGAAGAAGAAAGAAATATGAAAAATCAACAAGATGAACAAAGGAAATCTGGCAGAAGAAGCACGGATGAACGTAGAATCAAGAAAATAAAGAAAGAATTCAGACAATCCAAGGATTACGAAAAATATTTGTTCAAAGAAGATGATGTATTTCCTATACTGAAAAAATTGTTGGCAGCGGAAAAGATCAAGTTGCCATGGCCAAAATGTCCAAAGGAGATGAAGAAGATAAGTCAAAGTGACTATTATTATTATCATCATTTCCTCAGACATCGAACTGATAATTTCTTCAACCTAAAGAAAATATTGCAAGAAATGATTGATAACAGTGAAATAGGCATCAAGAAAACATACGACATAAGAGAAGAAATACGAATACACAAGCCTGATTGATTTGGAAATTAGAGGCAATTCTAATCTCAGATAATCCGTATGTGATGATGAGGCATCAGTGTATTTGTCAAAATTCGCAGCATCATGATATATTGTCTCTGAGGGTCATCATGATTTTGATTATGAAGTTTATCAACACAATACTTCCTAATCAAAAGGGGGAAAGATAAGCAGAAAGATGAAATAGCCTCAAAAGAAGAAGCCATGTATTCTTCGTATGAATGAATAAAAAGCAAATTTTCAAGCATATTATCGTCTAGCGTCAGTGATTACTCCTAAATCAGGAATAGTCATCATCGCCATTACTATAGCCATATCGTTGATGCAAAGATTATTCTATTATCGAAATTTATCGAAATTGATATTGTTGCCGAGCTGATAAACCATTTCAACCACATATCGACATATCAATAGCAACGACGATTTATTATTTACGGCAGCATAGCTCGATAGCAATGGTGATATATCAATTATTAATTTGTTATCTTCAACAAAGTCATACGATCAACCATATATAGAAATATCAATAACAACGGTGATTAGGGGTGTACATCAAGCCGAACCGAGTCAAAACTGGGCTCAACACGACCCGGCCTGGTCCCCATCCAAACCTAGCCCGAACCCGGTTTGGCCCGATCACCGAGCCAACATGTCTAGCCCAAACTTGGCGCGGTCAGCAATCGGGTGAGTTTGGGCCGAGTTTGGGCTAGTTTCGGACCTTACAACAAGTTTATGGGAAGGTCTTTAACAGGTAATCCACGTCCCATTACAAGGCCCTCGATCAACGGTTTAGATAGTTGAACTATAGACTCCACAAAAATCTAACTAGTCAGGATATTATAATTCCTTTTTGTATTTGGGTGAATCTAAGTCATTCAAGTTATACGTCTCATTGTGGATGGTGCATAACTTGAAACATGTCAAACTATCCAAGTTATCCAGTCAGCGGTTATCAAATGAATGGTTAAACTGGTTCAATCGTCAAACTTAAATGGTTACGACCTTCTAATTTACATGATTTTTGGACTCTGCTCCATCTACAAAGGGACCCAGACGACCTGGATTGTTGTAAATCTATGACACTTGTGAGGTGGATGAGTCACTGTCACTTCAAAGATGAGCGGTGAACTATCCCAGAAGTCAAGAGAGAGATTGAGAGAGAGGGAGAGAGAGATTAGAAAGAGTGACAAGAGGGATGAGAGAGAGAGAGAGAGATTAGAGAGGGAGAGAGAGAGATTGAGAGAGTTAAAGAGTTTTAGGGTTTAGGGTCGGACGGCGTTCTCACTTCTTTGTCTCAAATGGTTAGGGTAAGGATTTAGGAATATATACATATATATATATATATCTGTGTGTGTGTGTGTGTGTGTGTCTGTGTGTGTGTGTGTGTGTGTGTGTGTGTGTCTGTGTGTGTGTGTGTGTGTATGTAAACGGCCGAGTGGGGCCGAACTGGGACCTGTTCGAACTTGGCTCGAATTCAGTTTTGAGCTGAAGAAAATGGCCCGTCCCAGACTGAACTCAGTTCTGGGTCAGGCAGAGTCGAGCTTTTTCGAGCCGAGTTGAGCAAGTTAATCGAGCTAGGCAGATTCATGTACAACCCTAACGGTGATTTATTATTTATGGCAGCATAGCCAAGCCCATACGGTCAACTACGCATAAGATCTACCATCTCAGCAGTATATATATTATTCGGGCAGCAGTGAGAAGCCAGTGGCCCTAAAAAGCCTGTATAAGACATTACATGCATACTCATGTGGGAAACTATTAAGGGTCAAATATTGCACATTAGACCCCAGTTATTGCTTAGAGTTACGAACATGATACCGTTTAATGGCCTGATTTAATCACGTTTGTGATGCAGGGTGTATGTATGAGTTTGGATCGAAATAAGGCACAAAAAGCTACAATTTAACTCTCAAAATTTACCAGAGTAAGGGACAGACTCTATGGGACTAAGATCGACGAATGTACATGCCAAAGATCCACGAAAATCGAGAAACTGACGCTTAAGTGGCCCAAAATTGGTTCAAAATGCAAGATCACGGAGTTCCCATCATTTGTTTGGCTCGAAACTTCATACATGGCCAAGGGACCACACATTAACCGTACCTGTCAAATTTCAGTCATTGAAGATCTTGGGAAGTCGGCCAACAGACAAATCAGCCCATTAATCTCCAATTTGGGGTGTACATGCTATCAGGAACTGCCTAAAATTTAGTATCGACAGTTTAAATAAGATAAGAAAAAGGATGGTCGGTACAGATTTCTCATAAACATCACAGTGGACCCCACCTGAGTGGTGTGTGCACCGTGTACATGTGCACATGCCATGCACTGCAATCAAAGTCGGTTTGACCGACTTTGACCTGACCGTTTTAGAGAAAAATTTCCAGCAAGTGGGCCATTAACTTAATTATATGATTAATCCGGACCGTCCAATCAGTCAAGGAGGTCAAACCGACCGTACACGTGGCGGTTTTTCCATCTCATGCATGCACCCAGGTAATTTCCTCCGTAAAACGCAAGACGGACGGCTGGGTTACAGATTCCGTGGGCCACGTCAACACAAGCCCAAAATCATCACATGATAGACCGGTTTTGCGAGGGGAATCCAGTGGACAGACTGGATTATCCATGAAACGTAGTCCTGGGGCCCACCGGTTATCACAGATATGGACCGTAAGCTCTGTTTCACAACAGAGCTTGCGAAGGAACGTCCTGGGCCACCATCCGGTCTCAATGGTCCAATCCGGACTGTCCATCAGATCTTAAAGGGACCTAATATCATGGCCTAGGTGATAGATTCCAAGAAGACATCAAAGAACATTTTCCAATCGTCCAAACGCAGGTCGGACGACAGAGTGAAAGAGTGTGTGGGCCACACTGAAGTCAGTCAAGAACAGTCCCTTCCTGATGGGTTTTTCATCCTGAATTTAATGGACTGCTTGGATTTTTCCTTCAAAATCAATAATGGGCCCCACCATGCTTCAGCATAAGAGTTTACGCAGCAAACTGCGCATCCAAAGAGGTCCGAGCATTTTGGTCCGTTCGGTGATCTTGGCCAGGAACGGATCGTCAATCCTAGCCATCCAAATTACTCCCATGGGACTTTCGATCAAGCCCAAGGAGCCTAACCGGATTGGATCTCACATCGGATCCCTGTTGTTGCTGCAAAAGGAAGAGCTTCCCATGTGGTTTTTCTGCTACGCAAGGTTGCTGCGTAAACAGCAGCAACGTCGATTCTCCACCGACAGCTCCCATCCACCGTCTGCATAAATTATAAAAGAGAGAGAGAGAGGGCAGGAGAAGGACATTTAATTCCAAGGAGGAGATTCAATTGGAGGAAGGCTTGGAGTTAGAGAGAGATTGTTTGAAGTTCTTATTTGTTTAAATACTGTTTTTCTGTTTATGATTATTTTTGAGAGGTAATCCCATCATGCTGGGATAAACCTCTTAGCTAGGGCTAAGAGGTGAAGCTTATAGCGTGATGGGGAGACCTTTGGCTTGTGTTTTATTTATCTAAGCTGAACTGAATTTGATATTGATTTGATTATGGGAATATTTTTTAGTTTTTAATGGTCTGTTGTGACTGAAATTACAATGGGTCTGCGATGGCTTTGAGTATTTCCTTTTCCTTTTATGTTTATGATGTCAGGAAGCCCTGTTGTTCACCATTGTCTCCTGGGCATGGTCGGATGATGGTACCCTTCTTAACCTTCATACATTATTAATTGGTTGGTAATTAGTTTAATTTTGTTGTTTGCTTTGTCTCCTGTGCATGGTTTGGTGATGGAATCCATTCTAATTCATATACCTTTCATCTTTTGAAAACTATATCAACGGCAGTTCAGTTAATTTTCATGATTCTTGAAGCAAGCGTAAGATCTCCCTGATCTCTACAAGTGGATCATCTGAATCCCTAGTTTCCTTTCCTCTGATTTTTATAAATTTTATATAATTATTCCATCATTATTCCTCAAATTACAACTCAATTTAGATTTCATCTCATTCTAGTTCTAGTTCTAGTTCTGGTTAGTTTCAGATAACGTACAGGTTCAGTCCCTTGGGATTCGACCTCGGTCTTACCGAGTTTATTACTACATCACAACCCTGCACTTGGGGAGTGAACAAGTTTTTGGCGCCGTTGTCGGGGACTGACGGCTACGTATTTATGAAATTAAGTGGTTTTAGAATTAGATTAAGATTAGGATTTTACTAACTTTAGGTTTAGGTTTTTCTAAATTATAGAAACTAACCTGTTTTCTTGTTTTGTAGGCTTCTAAGATAGTTCCTAAATTGGTAACTTCTTTCTTAACTCCTTCTTTTCTATTTCGAGATTAGGTTTGTTTCCTTTTTAGCAAGTTCTAATTCTAATTCTTTTAAGAATCTTAACTTTTGTTTCGTATTCTTAGAATTTTTCTATAGACTTTTTGTTTAGGAACTAACCTATTTATTTTGTAGGTTTTTAAGATAGAAACTTCTAATTTAGTAAGCTCTTTCTAATTTCAACTTTTTATTTTTCATATCCCTTTTATTAACTTACCTTCTAGTTTAAGACTTTCCTAACTTGTTTTCTACTTTCTTTTTTACGAATTTCTTCTTTTTATTAGTTTACTTCTAATCAGGAATATTCTAACCTTAGACTTTCTATTTTTAGAAACTAACTTATTTTATTTTGTTTTGCAAGTTGTTAACCTAGGACTTCAAAACTGGTAACTTCTTTCCATCTTTTCCTTTTTTTCTAGATTTTACTTCTTCCTTTCTCTTAGGTCTAGGTTTAGAGTTAGAATTTAGGGCTGTGAGTGTTTCATGCCCAAGTGGGCCCGTGACAACACTCGACGTCTCTTAACCAAAGGAGGATTAGTTGAGGGGCTGACTGTCTATCGCAGGACTAGACACCACTTGAATTTTCCTGAGTTAATTGAGGTTATGGCTGAAAATCAACCTCAAACACTACCCCAACCTAGGGTTAAGAAAGTACAAGCTGAGAATGAGGTGCATCAAGCACCCCCATCTCATACTTTACAAGACTATTTACAACCAGCGGGGGTGAGTATGCCCTCATGCATGATGTTTCCTGAAAATACAGGACAGATGGACATCAAGCTAGGGGTTATCCAACTCCTTCCTAAGTTCCATGGGCTCGAATCTGAAGAACCGTATCTACATCTGAAAGAGTTCGACGAGATTATAGTGACCTTATACTTTTTTAATGTATCTGAGGATACAATTAGGCTGAAACTCTTCCCATTTTACTTGAAAGAGAAGGCCAAGACGTGGTTACATTCAATGTGTCCTAGATCCATTGGCACATGGAATGATATGCAGAGGGAATTTATAAACAAATTTTTCCCACATCATAAAACGATTACCCTCAGAAAAGCAATCATGAACTTTTCCCAAAAGGAAGATAAAACATTCTTCCAATGTTGGGAAAGGTTCAAGGATTTGGTCAGTTAATGCCCACAACACAGCTTTGAAACGTGGCGCATTACAAATTTTTTCTACGATGGACTGACATCTTCCATGCGCTAAATGGTCGAGACAATGTGTAATGGAGAATTTATTAATAAAAATGTTGACGAGGTGTGGGATTACCTCGATAGTCTTGCTGAAAAAACTCAATCATGGGACTATTACCCAAGTTCGAACACCACGTCTAGGCCGACTCAATCTAAGGAGAAAGGTAGATTATATCTCTTGAAAGAAGAGGATGACCTCAAGTATAAAGTGACTATACTCATAAGAAAATTCGAGGCTATGCAAGGGAAGAAGGATAAGGTTAATGAAAGTGTTTGCAGCATTTGTGATTGCAACATTCATACAACTGAAAATTATCCTACAATACCTGCCTTTCAAGAAGTGTTGAATGAAGAATCCAATGCTGTAAATAAGACCTTTCAATGGACCGACCTCTAACACGTATAATCCTGGTTGGAAAAATCATCCCAATTTTAGTTGGAGGAATGGACAAACTGCTACCCCTCATGGTTTCTTCAATCAAAATCCAAATTAGGGGAGACCTCAAGAAGAACCGGTTCAAAATTCCATGCAAGAGCTGACTCAGACAATGCGAGATTTTATGCAAAAAATGAATTCATGTATGACGGCTATAGAAAAGGGGATACTTCCTGCACAACCAGTCCCCAATCCTAAACCACAGTACGAGATAAGTGATCCCAGCTCTTCAAATCAAATGGGACACGCTAAATCCATCACCACTCTTAAGAGTGGGAAGGTTATTGATAAAACTCTTCCGGTTAGGCCCGAAAAGCCTCAAGAACCAGAAGAGGACAACAATGATGGATCTATTGATTCCCCACAAAAATTAGAACCGGAACTTCTAGAGAAGTCAGTTGCTCCGTTCCCTCAACGGTTGGTTGCACCAAAATGTCTCTCTAACTCTCAGGATATCCTAGAGGTGTTGAAACAAGTGAAAGTCAACATTCCTCTACTTGATGTCGTAAAATAGATACTTTCATATGTCAAATTCCTGAAAGACCTATGCACGACCAAAAGACGGCAGAGTATTCAAAAGAAAATTTTATTGACTAAGAAAGTGAGTGTCATCCTGAAGCAAGACGTGCTGCAGAAATTCAAAAATCCCGGCAGCCCAACCATATCATGTGTAATTGGGAACCATCGAATTGATCATACACTTCTTGACTTAGGAGCAAGTGTTAATTTGATTTCTTACTCGGTATACAAACAGTTAGGATTGGGTGAATTAAAACCCACCCTAACCACACTACAACTTGCTGATCGCACTGTTCGTGTACCAAGAGGGATAATCGAGGATGTGTTGGTCCAGTTCAATAGATTTTACTACCCTATAGATTTTATCATCCTAGATACTGAACCCATCAATAACATAAGCACTCAGATTCCCGTCATTCTTGGTCTCTCATTCCTGGCCACTCCAAATGCAATTGTCAATTGCAGGAATGGTGTCATGACTATGTCTTTCGAAAATTTAACATTGGAGTCAAATATCTTTTTCAATAACAGCAGAAATTCAGAGGATGATGACGATTTCCACGACATTAACATGATTGATTCTTTCATGGAAGATAGAATGCCTCTTGCCTTATCTTCTGATCCTCTAGAGATGTGCCTAACCCAGTCCCATGATTTTGTGGATGACATGATTAGGGAGACATGTGTCATGCTTAATATTGCACCGGTACTTGAAGTTAACCGGTGGAGGCCACAATTTGAAGAGTTGTCCTAAACCGATGTAGTGCCTCAACCATCTAACCTCAAGCCACCGAAGCTTGACCTAAAACCTTTGCCCTCTGATTTAAAATATATCTATTTAGGTCAAGATGAGACATACCCGGTGGTGATCTCTACCCACCTGGAGAAAGAGCAGGAGATTATGCTCATAGGTACTCTCCTTGAGCATAAGGGAGCCCTGGGATGGATGATAGCGGACCTCAAAGGAATTGACCCCGCGATTTGTACTCACCACATATATCTTGAGGATAATATGAAGACCGCTCGACAATCACAACGTAAACTAAATCCAAATATGAAGGAAGTGGTTAAAGCCGAGGTTCTCAAACTATTGAATGTGGGTATCATATACCCTATATCCGATAGTCAATGGGTGAGTCCAACTCAGGTGGTTCCTAAGAAGTCTGGGATCACCATCGTAGTCAATGCTAATAATGAACTCGTGCCGACCAAAGTTACTACTTGTTGGAGAATGTGCATTGACTACAGGAAGCTAAATACCGTCACGAGAAAAGACCACTTTCCTTTGCCCTTCATTGATCAAATCTTGGAAAGGCTAGCTAGTCATTCCTATTATTGTTTCCTTGATGGGTATTCGGGCTACAATCAGATTGAAATCGTCCCTGAGGACCAGGAAAAGACCACATTTACATGTCCCTACGACACCTTTGCTTAGAGAAGGATGCCGTTCGGGTTATGTAATGCCCCTGCCACCTTTCAGCGATGTATGATGAGTATCTTTTTTGATATGGTGGGAAAATATCTAGAGGTCTTCATGGATAATTTCTCTATTTTCGGTTCATCTTTCAACGAGTGTTTAGAAAGTCTTAAATGTGTGCTGAAAAGATGTGAAGAAAAGAACCTGATACTTAACTGGGAGAAGTGTCATTTCATGGTTCAGAAGGGAATTGTCCTTGGACAAATCATCTCGTCTAAGGGAATCGAGGTAGATAAGGCAAAAATCGATCTTATCTCTAACCTACCTCCACTCAAAAATATTAGAGACGTGCGATCCTTTTTAGGACACGTAGGGTTTTATAGACGATCCATAAAGGACTTTAGTCTCCTCTCTCGTCCTTTATGTAATCTTCTGCAAAAGGATGCACCATATGAGTAGACTGAGCAATGCCAGGAACTTTCACCAAGCTTAAGGGTATGTTAACCACTGCACCTATCATGCGGCCACCCGATTGGAGCCTGCCTTTTGAGCTTATGTGCGACGCTTTTGATTATGCTCTTGGAGCGGTTCTAGGCCAGAGAAAAGATAAGAGGCCCTACGTCATTCATTACGCAAGTAGGACTCTAAATCCTGCCTAAGTGAACTACTCGACTATGAAAAAGGAACTCTTGTCGTAGTGTTCGCATTGGACAAATTTAGGTCCTACCTGATCGGATCCAAGATCATTATCTACACAGATCATGCGGCACTTAAGTATCTTCTTTCTAAGAATGATTCTAAGCCCCCACTTGATACGATGGATCCTTTTATTCCAAGAATTTAATTTAGAAATTAAAGATAAAAAAGGAGTAGAGAACGTAGTGGCCGATCACCTTTCTCGCCTTAATACCTTTGATTCCCTTGAGGGGACCCATATTAATGACATGTTCCCTGATGAACAACTGTTAGAGTCTCCCATTCACCTTGGTTTGCTGATATTGCCAATTATCTTGCCACAGGTTCCATACCGACGTATGGGACTACACAAGATAAGAAGAAATTCTTTAACAAGGTGCGTAACTTTTTCTAGGATGATCCATATTTATTTAAATATTGCCCAGACCAAATCCTAAGGATATGTGTGTCAGACGATGAGCATCAGAGTGTCATCTCCTTCTGTCACTCATAGGCCTGTGGTGATCACTTTTCGGCTAAAAAGACCACGACCAAGATTCTATAGTGTGGCTTTTATTCGCCCACCATGTTCAGGGACACTCATGATTTTTACAAGACTTGTGAGCGTTGTTAAAAATTGGGAGTATTGTCCCATCGAAATATGATGCCCTTAAATCTTATCCTTATCATAGAAGTATTTGATTGCTGGGACATTGATTTCATAAGACCTTTCCCCCAATCCTTTAGAAATTTGTATATTTTGCTCGCCGTAGATTATGTCACTAAATGGGTTAAAGCAATTCCGTGCCGTAATAATGATCATCGCACAGTCATTAAATTTTTAAAAGAAAACATCCTGTCGCGGTTCGGAACGCCTTGAGCCATCATTAATGACGGGGGCTCACACTTTTGTAATAGACCATTTGAGAGCTTAATGAAGAAATACGGTATCTCTCATAAGGTAAGCACCCCATACCATCCACAGACAAGTGGACAAGCTGAGATTTCCAATAGAGAGATCAAACATATCCTGGAGAAAACGGTTAACCCTGATCATAAGGATTGGTCAACCTGATTGACCAATGCCTTATGGGCATACCGTACTGCTTCTAAAACCCCTATTGGAACATCTCCCTTTAGACTTGTCTATGGGAAGGCATGTCACTTGCCTGTGGAGTTGGAACATAAAGTGTACTGGGCGATCAAAAATTTGAATTTCAATCTAGACAATGCTGGCTCGCTACGCAAACTTCAATTAAATGAACTTGAAGAAATCTGGAACGATGTGTACGAGAACTCGAGAATTTACAAGGACAGGATGAAGGCGTTTCATGACCAACATATTCTACGAAAATTATTCACGCCAGGTCAGAGAGTTCTTTTGTACGACTCTCAACTACATCTCTTTTCAGGTAAGCTTCGATCTCGTTGGACCAGCCCTTACATTATTGTTACTGCTTATCCTCATGGGGCCGTTGAGATAAGAGATCCCGACAATGGCAAGGAGTTTAAAGTAAATGGATATCAATTAAAACCATTTGTTGAGAAATTTAATTCAGAGGACATGTCCATGCCTCTAACTGCTCCTGTTTACCAGGATTAATCTCCTAGTCTGATGGAGGTATAGGTAGGTTTATTGCTTTCATAGGACTAGAATAGTAGCTTTATTTGTCTGGCTGAAGATGGTAAACTTAGCGCTCCTGGGAGGCAACCCTGTTTTTCATTCCACTTCATTTTCCTAGTTAGTTAATTCAATGTTTGTGGGTAACATTGCTGTAAACCCTCACGAGACTACAACTCGTCCACTAGGGGCAACCTAGGGGTTTAAAGGCTTGTTGCATACGCTAAATGTAATTGCGAGCACCTGCGAAAGTGGTATAGGTAGGATTTTATTATTTTGTTGGTTTCACTCTCGTACTAACCTGCTCTCTCCCAGTGATCTGTTCAAAAATCTCTCTCAATTCGTTATCCAGGTACAATCCTCCCATCACTTCTCATTTACTTTCGTTGTCCCATGTGTATTGCATGTTATATCATTTACATTGAGGACAATGTAGGTTTTAGATTGGGGGAGGGAGATTAGGTTACCTAATCAGTGTTTTCTTGGTTTTGAGCAAAAATTGTGAAAAATGTGAAAATTTTTAAAAATATTCTGAAATTCTTGTGAATTCGAAGCGATTTTGACATCCATCTGTGATAGAATTTCAAGATACGTAATGTTGGTAATTTAGGACTCTTGGATTCAGTGTCTGTTAGATTTCACAGCTAAGTTTGAATTGTTTATCCATGATTAGAAGTTTCAAACATTGATTGAGCCATGATTTCAAATGTCACATATCACTTCCACATTAAGATTTCATTCTGATATTGAAGGGTTAATTTGATAATCATTAAGTATGAAAGGAACTAGCTTGGAACATTTGCCCGTAATGATCAGTTAAAAAAAAAGAAAAAACAGATACCTTTGGAAAAAGTTGAGCAAATAATTCTCACCATAGGTTTGCTCCCTCTAGGTGATGATTTGATTCCCTATGGATGATCTATGAAAAAAAAAGGATTTGGGTGTATAGTCTACACCATGGGTTTGCTCCCTATAGGTGAGGATTTAAGTCTGCTTCTTGGCGTTACTTTTGATGGAAAAATTAAAAGCTGGAAGATTGAAAAGATGATCTTTAAGGCAAGTTTTGGTTATCATGAATGCTCTATTGGTTACCAATGATATCTTAAAATAATGAATTGAATTTTAATGATGATAAGCTAAGATTACACTATACACCCATGGATCTTAATGTTCAAAATTATTCTAATTGATGGATTAATTCTTGAACTTGATGATCAAGTTTACTGTGTGTTTGATTCTTGGGGAGGAAATAATGCATAACATTCATACATCTTGAAGTTTCGTATCTAGATTGCTTTTCAAAATTCACTCGAGTTCATTGAGCTTGTCCTGTAATTCTCAATTTATTTTTTGCATACTTTGCTCGGGACTAGCAAAATGCTGGTTGGGAGTTGTGTTGAGAGTCAAATATTTCATATTAGACCCCAATTATTGCCTAGAGTTATGAACATGATACCGTTTAACGGCCTGATTTAATCACGTTTGTGATGCATGGTGTATGTACGAGTTTGGATCGAAATAAGGTGCTAAAAGCTGCGTTTAACTCTCAAAATTCACCAGAGTAAGGGACGGTCTCTATGAGACTAAGATCGACGAATGTACATACCAGAGATCCACGAAAATCGAGAAACTGATGCTTAAGTGGCCCAAAATTGGTCCAAAATGCAAGATCACGGGGTTTTCATCATCTGTTTGGCTCGAAACTTCATACATGGCCAAGGGACCACAAATTAACCGCACCTGTCAAATTTCAGCCATTGAAGATCTTAGGAAGTGGGCCAACGGACAAATCATCCCATTAATCTCCAATTTGGGGCGCACATGCTATCAGGAACTGCCTAAAATTTAGTATCGACAGTTTAAATAAGATAAGAAAAAGGATGGTCAGTACAGATTTCTCATAAACATCACAGTGGACCCCACCTGAGTGGTGTGTGCATCGTGTACATGTGCACATGCCGTGCACTACAATCAAAGTTGGTTTGACCGACTTTGACCCGACCGTTTGAGAGAAAATTTTCCAGCATCCGCAAGGTGGGGACGCTGAGGAGATAAGTGGGCCACTAAATTTGATTATATGATCAATCCAGACCGTCCAATCAGTCAAGGAGGTCAAACCGACCGTACACGTGGTGGTTTTTCCTTCCCATGCATGTACCCAAGTAATTTCCACCATAAAACGCAAGACGGACGGTTGGGTTACAGATTCCATGGGCCATGTCAACACAAGCCCAAAATCATCCATGATCGACCGATTTTGCAAGGGGAATCCAGTGGACGTACTGGATTGTCCATGAAACGTAGTCCTGGGGCCCACCGATTATCACAGATATGGACCGTAAGCTTTGTTTCGCAACAGCGCTTGCGGAGGAACGTTCTAGGCCACCATCCGATCTCAATGGTCCAATCCGGACCGTCCATCAGATCTTAAAGGGACCTAGTATCACGGCCTAGGTGACAAATTCCAAGAAGACATTGAAGAACGTTTTTCAATTGTTCAAACGCAGGTCGGACAGCAGAGTGAAAGAGTGTGTGGGCCACACTGAAGTCAGCTAAGAACAATCCCTTCCTGCTGGGTTTTTTGTCCTGAATCTAATGGACTGCTTGGATTTTTCCTTTGAAATCAATAATGGGCCCCACCATGCTTCAGCATAAGAGTTTACGTAGCAAACTGCACATCCAAAGAGGTCTGAGCGTTTTGGTCCGTTCGGTGATCTTGGCCAGGATCGGACCGTCGATCCTATCCGTCCAAATTACTCCCATGGGACTTTCGATCAAGCCCAAGGAGCCTGACTGGATTGGATCTCGCATCGGATCCCTGTTGTTGCTGCAAAAGGAAGAGCTTCCCATGTGGTTTTTCTGCTACGCACGGTTGCTGCGTAAATAGCAACAACGTCGATTCTCCACCGACAGCTCCCATCCACCGTCTGCATAACTTTTAAAGAGAGAGAGAGAGAGAGAGAGAGAGAGAGAGAGAGAGAGAGAGAGAGAGAGAGAGAGCTCAAGGACATTCAATTCCAAGGAGGAGATTCAATTGGAGGAAGGCTTGGAGTTAAAGAGAGATTGTTTGAGGTTCTTATTTGTTTAAATACTGTATTTCTATTTATGATTATTTTTGAGAGGTAATCCCATCATGCTGGGATAAACCTCCTAATTAGGGCTAAGAGGTGAAGCTTGTAGCGTGATGGGGAGACCTTTGGCTTGTGTTTTTTTTTATCTAAGCTGAACTGAATTTGATATTGATTTGATTATGGGAATATTTTTAGTTTTTAATGGTCTGTTGTGACTGAAATTACAATAGGTCCGCGATGGCATTGAGTATTTTCTTTTTCTTTTATGTTTATGACGTCAGGAAGCCCTGTTGTTCACCATCATTTCCTGGGCATGGTCGGATGACGGTACCCTTCCTAACCTTCATACATTGTTGATTGGTTGGTAATTAATTTAATTCTGTTATTTGCTTTGTCTCCTGGGCATGGTTTGGTAATGGAATCCATTCTAATTCATATACCTTTCATCTTTTGAAAACTATATTAACGACAGTTCAGTTAATTTTCATGATTCTTGAAGCAGACGTAAGATCTCCCTGATCTCTACAAGTGGATCCTCTGAATCTCTAGTTTCCTTTCCTCTGATTTCTATAAATTTTAGATAATTATTCCATCATTATTCCTCAAATTACAGCTCAATTTATATTTCATCTCATTCTAGTTCTAGTTCCGGTTAATTTAAGATAATGTACAGGGTTCAGTCCCTTAGGATTCGACCTCGGTCTTACCGAGTTTATTACTACATCACAACCCTGCACTTGGGGAGTGAATGGCAATAAATGGAGCTAGCGACTAAAAGCCTTAAGTGGCCAAAAGTCCACAACGGCCAGTTACGCGTGAAACTAATGTTATCTGTTGTAACGCCTGCGAAAAATCCGTACTTGGACTCGAGTATCAACTCGACCCGAAATCGCGTAGGATTAATTCCTTTAGAAAATAAGTGTAAGTTAGCTAGCGCGACGCTAGAGTAGCTGGGAAATAGTCCCTGATCACTTTAAATACGTTCTACAAGACCCAAATCGAGTAGAACCAATGACTCTATAATACTCTAAAACCTCGGATCAAACTCTAAGCAGGTTTGTTCTCTGGACCACTTTGAAACTTTGTATTGGATCTAGACCGCACGTCGAAAGTCTGATACCTACTATCTTAGACCGTTAGAACCGCCTAGCTGGACTTGACAATCATTTCGAAAATCAAGTCCAACTGATAATCACAGGCTATTTCATTGAGCCCGGACTGAAGAGAGTGCGAATAGGGATAGATTTGGAATTTGAAATTCAAATCTGGCACACGACTTGACGCGTCAGCATTAAGCGTTCTGACCATCAGAATTCAGCCAAATTACACCTTCGGATCAGGAAAAATTTCTATTTCATATCATGAGACTTGCAGGCCTGATCTACGTGCGGTGACCGCTGAACTGAAACTGGACCGCCACGGGCGATCTACGAACCCTGCTGGACTGAAAACTTGATATATGCTAGATCCAGTATGCATGAGCTTAAGTCCGATCGCGTTTGGCCAGGGGACCACCAGAAATGATCTTTTGGACCGAAACAGCCCCGAAATGGATATACATCAAGTAAACTTTGTTCCCGAGCCTATTTCGGGCATTTTTAGGCTTATAAAAGGGGTTGAAACCCTCACTCCTCTCTCCCATCTGAATTTAAGAAAAACCCTAGATTGGGAGAGAGAAAAGGTGAGAGTTTGTGAGAGAGAGTAGGAGAGAATTTTCCTGCCGTTGCACCACCTGTTGCAAGTGCCTAAGCAACACACTTCAATCACCTGGCCGGTGATTCCTTCACATTTTTAGGTAAGAAAATACCCTAGAAGTTGCTGATCTAGTGTTCCTTCGTTTCCGTTGCGAGATAGCTGATGCATCTTGTAAAACAGGTTGTTTAGTCGCCGTGGACGAAGCGTATACGATCCGTTCGAAACGATACGTTTATAAGAGATAAGGTGCGGATTTTAGACGCTTTGATTGACTGTTTTCAACGCTTTCAATGTTGTTTAATAGTAGATTATCGACGGCAATGCCGTTTGACATGTACAACATGCTGTCCGTTTCTTATTTCGTAAACCAACGAAGAATATGAGATTTAGGGCATTTTAGTCATTTATAGGAAGTAATGTTTTCATGCATATTTTGCTGATGTGATTGACATGGTTTATTGTCGCATTAAAATGTTAGGAATACGTGCATAATTAGTTTGGCGAAGAGATTCGCCTAAATGCACACTTCGGGTCGACATACTAATGTAAACTTAAGTGTGTAGTGTAAGTGTTTGTATAAATGCTTGTATTAGTATGTATTGAATTAAATGGTGTTATGAATTAGTTTGAGATTATTTTCTCAATTAATATGCTAATGTAAATGATTTTCTACATGTTAGCTAAATGCATGATTTCATTACATGTATGGAATACATGTGCTTGAAGATTTGCTTAAGTTGTATGTTATAATGTGTTAACATGCTCACATGGTTGTATTTCATTTCTAATACTCTCACATGATTTGCTGATGTGATTCCATATGTTTGGGACTATACCTAGTCCAGGCAGTCGGTAACTGAGCGAATTCGTGGTTGGCTTATCTTTGCCACGAACGACGCGTCGATGAACGCGAGCCGTGTTTTGGAGTTGGCGGCAGTGGTTAGGCCACACGAAGTGTTTTACGCACTTCATGTCGTTCGACTTGAGATGCGATCGTGCTAGTAGAGCCCGTCAAGTAACCCGACTGGCCGTTGTATGTTCACCCTGCATGAGTCATAACTGCTTGAACCTAGGGTACTGAACTTACCATTGTAAACCCTGTTAACCATGGTACCTTGATCCACGAAGACTCATGAGCCGGGCATGGTGGTATGGGACACCGTGGTCGAGCTGTCGGCTTACGCTGGGGCCACAAACCTCCCTGTAGTGACCAGTGAGCACCTAGTCTTGTGAGCAGATTATGGTGGTATGAGACACTATATTCTTGCTGTCGGCCTACACTGATCAGGCGACGAGTCCTTTGTAGTGACCGTGAGCGTATTCTGAGTCTACGGGAGGCGACGACCCTTCAGTAGCAGTGAGAGTACAGTAGGCCTGTATTGAAAAGGTGATGGGGGAGCGGTGCAATGAGTGCGAGCAACAGCCCTTGCAGCGACCTACAAAATATACATCGTATGAGATTACTAGGAGTGACGACCCTAAACAGGATCTGTATTGGGATTGATATAAGGGAAGTACCTTAGTTTCCCAATCCTACTGTTTGAATGGACTAATAACAACTTGGCAATCATATCACCATTACATTGCATGTGCCTGGAAGATGTGGAGCACTGAGCGGGATGCACGCATGCGGCGGACGAAGATGGTGCCGTATGAGGAAGAATGTCGGTGAGGGCATCCATCATGTCATGTCATATTGCATTAACAACAGTATTAGGATTGTCTGATTTATTGCTTTACTATTATTGCATGATTGATTTGAGAACATGCTAATCTTTGCTCTATGATTCCACTGAGTTGATCACTCACTCCCACGTTACGGGATGGTGTTTGCAACACCCACCAGACTCTGTTTTAGATGCAGGTGATGCAGAGATCCAGGAGGTAGAGCCGGACTATGATGAGGACTAAGACGAGTTCTCATACATGCAGTACCACGACGGCTTTGCTTAGGTGACCTGGGTTGACGGGACTCTTCAGTGGGACTATTTTGAACATTTTATTTTGGTTTATTTACATGTATATGAGACTCAGTGATGTATTCATACTTTAGTGACAGTCGAGATCTACTTTATTTTTCCATACAGTGATATATAATTCTTTAGTCTTCCACTTTCTTTTATCACTGGATCTAGAGTATGAATTGCAGTTTTGGTATACTTTTACTCATGTGAATGCTTTAACTCAGACAACATTGAATCATAATCATTTTTGTTGCATAAGTGATGGTCTGGAACTCGGGAGTTGAGTTTATACACGACCCCCAATTTTCAGGGTGTTACATCTGTATAGCTTCCAACAATGTCACGGGGAAGGAGGAAAGTGCCCTCCCATGAATGGGTCTGACCTTGTAGGTGAAGAAAAAGTGGGCTGCAGTGTGCGTTCTTTGGCTCATCCATAGATAGGCCAACCATGTATAAGACCCCTCAAATTCCTAGTTTGTTTCCAGTAGAAACTCATGAGGAAGGGTTTTTAGCCTACTCATTAATGGACTGATGACCTTGAATTTGGTACCTCCCAAGGTAGCCTTGTGCACCCCGTGAACTCTAGGGAGTTACTGTGGCCAACCCTGTGGGTAAATCTCACTGAGTTCATAGCCCCGATAGCTTCACTGAGCCCCTCTAATGGATCGCGGTTTGTGAACTCCCCGACTGCGATAAGTCCAGCGAACTCATAAGAGTTATCGCGACCATTTGTGTAAGACCCGACTCCAACATGAGTCTAAGAAACCATGCTTACTCCACTACTCAAGAGCTAAAACGGTGTGAAATGTTTAGTCAGTTTAGTCATGTCAAGTCGAGTTCAATCAAGTCAAGCCAGTTAAGTCAGGTCATATTCAGTCAAAGTATGTTCAGTCAAAGTATACTAGCTCCACTACTCGAGAGTTTAAACTATGTGTAGCATCAAAATGCTGCAGACACATTGATGATATTATGAATGAACATTCGCCTATTTTGCTTAAGATATACTCAAAGATGCAAATTGCCTGATATGAGAATCTCATGCTTAGATTAAACAAATATACAAAATGCATATCTTCTGAAATAGGTTCAGATTACAACAATATCAAGTTTGATCAAAATATTCACTACTTTCTATTATAAAGCCGAGATGCTTTAAAATTAGTCGTTAGTCTTCGATGACGATATGCTTATCTTTCCGAAGAAGACGAGACTTCAATTACGATGTGTTTATCTTTTTGAAGAGGACGATGATGCCTTTCTGTCTCTTGCCTTTCCGATTACAAAGGAGAGTTATCTTGTAAATTTTGCAAGGGCAGAGGAGGATAAAATTGTAAGGAATCATCATTTTCTTTTGTAAAATTCAAAGACTCAGGTGTATTCTTTAAAGGAGTGCTGAAAGCTATCCATCCTTCAAGAGTATCAGCAGGCTTCACTCTAGAAATATTATCTTTTGAAAAAATCTTTATGCAAAGTTGGCCTGAAGATGGGGCACGATCTGTTTCTTCAAAGTAGTCAATGCCTTGGTCTTTCTGATAATCTTTTAGGTGAGGAGTAAGAATCTATATAGCATGATCTACTGGGTAATAATTGTCCACCAAGTAATACTGATGAACCCACTAGCGCATCCAGTAGTAAGAAGCACTAAATAGATAATTATAACCAGGAATTATGAAATGCGATCTGGTATGAACGTTTAAGATATGCTTCCATATCAAAGCCCAATTATATGGCCCAACTCTGTAACTTCTCATCTCTCTAGTGACAATATCGCAAGTCTCCAGTACAGTTTAATCGAATCCAAACTGGCAAGCAAATCTACTTGGATAGTAAGGTTCACGCTAGAATATGCTACCTTCCCTCCAAGGAAGAGTACTAGACCTGATAGACACCAAAAAAGAATGCTCGCTAAATGAGATGGAATCATCATCAACGATTGCTACATCTTCAAGAGAACTAGTAAATGGGAATTGATGAAAGTTGATAGGATCATTGCTTTTTATCTTCCTAGTGACCCAACCATTCAACTTTTTAATCATCTTTCTTAGTTGCAATGTTGAAGAGGAAGTCGATCAGGGTTCGAATATGCTCTTCCAGAATCAAAAAACGTCTAGGGGAAGTACACTCCTAGCCAGTCAATGAAGAAATGCCATGAAGCACAAATAGAAAAAGATTCGGAAGAAGGATCTTTAGAACCAGAGATGACGTCCTCAAAAGTGTGATACAAAGAACACATAACCGTAGGAGTTAACAAATATTTTTGGCCCTCTGCCATAGCACCTGTGACCATGAAGAATGGTATCTATCTATTCAGAATCAGGAAATATTACCAAGCTTAGCTAGTAAACTAGAAAAGCAGCTAGTTTGCAGGAAGAATTGTATTCAGTGGTATTCTTGATGCCCTTGCGAATGTTCTTGAGTTCTTGATGGTTATGGCCTGTAAAACTGTCAGAGTGAAGATACAGTTATTAAAGTAAGACCATGCAAGATCAAATTTTTAGGGAAATAGAAGACAGGAAGAAGAAAGTATACCGCAACTTTCAAGAAAAATGGGCTAGCCATTCAAGAGAAGTAATGTGATCAGGCCAAGGAAAATTAGCCGGGGTGCTGAAAAGTTCAAGCGTAGACTTTAAAATCCCTGATTTATTGTTCCCTATGGAAGTTAGAGCAAGCTCTCCATTAAAAGGTAGATACGCATAAAAAATATTACCCATGATGGGGAGACCTGTTATGCAAAGGTCTCATAAGGTAATACTCATTTCATCCAAAAGGAGATGGAATGAGTTGGTGATTGGAGACCAATGATTGAGAAAGTCTCTGAAGATAGTTGCATCTGCATGAAAATGTTCGACCGTAACTATAACTGCATCAGAGAGGTTGATTTGCTCTAGAATAATGGTGTGTTTTCAAACAACGGCTTGAGCCCAGGCACTATAAAAATTGTGAAGCAACAGAAGACCTACTGCCGAGAATTTTTCTATTTTCCAAGGTAACCTTTCAGAGAAGAAGAGTTGTTAAGCAGTTTCAAAATAATGGGCAGGGAAAGGTTGTTGAGGGTCATGGCATGGACGCATGAATCTTATTTTATCAATCCTACCAGCTCTTTAGCGGGTTCTATTTTCTTCCAGATATTCTGTTAAAATTCTTGGTTCCTTCGTGACCCAATTGTCCATGGAAATAAGGGTATTTTGTCGATCAAATGGTTCACTATGTAATATTGACTAGTGATGTCGTAGATTGATGGGAATGACAGTTGTCTCATTACCAGAAGAGTTATGAATCTCCAAAGTTTCTTCATTTATCTCTACATAATCCCAAGAATGCTGGAGAAATTGTTTAGATTTCGAAGAAGATGGATGATTCTTTCTTCTTGAAGAAGAGGCCTTCGAATGGTGCATATTTATGGGCCAAGAGTTATCATACTTAGAAGAATTCAAGGGTTGAAAAAGGATTTTAAAGATCCGAAAGTTTTTCCAGACTTAGAAGCAATTTTCTGAGACTGATTGCGCGGGGGTGCGCAACGTAAGTTAGTTGCATGGTATTACGCAAGAAGGAAGGGATTCAAGACTTCGGGAAAATTCCAAAGAAAGGCGTTAGATAAGATGAAGATGATTGTGCAAGGGCGCGCAACAAACAAGTTGTTGTGCGTGGGCGTGCAAATATAGAGTTTGCTAAAAAGGGAAGATTTGTGTTGCGTGAGAATGTGCAAATGTAGTACTTTGCACGGGGAGACATGAATGGGCAGAGCTTCCGCAAGGAAATGAAAGGATGAAAATGAAGAGTCGGTTCTAGTATTTATAGAAGAGATGGACCCGATTGTCCTTTACACAGGTACGTGCAAACAGCTGAAAATAAGGAAAAAGAGAGGAGATTGATCCTACTTCTTTATTCTAGAGAACAAAGAAAGGATCAAGGGGGCATCTATTGAGGTATAAAATAAAGGATCAAGAATAAATCAGAAAAAGAAACTAGAAGAAGAAATATGTAAAGAAAAGTGAGGAATAGGGCAAAAGTTCATAGTGTTTGCACAGACCAGCACAAACCCTACTGATTGCACAGGTCCGCGCAAATGGTCTAGGTGGCTGCGCGTAGCTACATAGAGGGAAATTAGGCATAGCTGTTTGGACGGTTAAGATTTGATAGAAGGTAGACCCCATGGCACAAAGATCGAGGGTTCGCACCTGTGGAGGTTTATAAATACCCCACTTCCCATCTCATTTGGACACTAAAGATTTTGAAGAGGATCAGAGCTCTAAAGAGGAAGAGAAGTTCGAAGGTATTAGGAAGAGAAGAGAGGAAGAAGAAAAGGAGGCTTTGTGCAGGGCCGCACAACAGCATGGTGCAATCTTTAGCAATCTTCAATCTTCAGCGAGGGGTTTGATTGCTGTTGCGTGGAAATGAATATTTGAAAGACGGAATTCTGTTGAAATGAATGAAGTGTAATCTTCGACAATCTTTAATCTTCCTTTTCTACAAGAACATGAGTTCAAGAAAGAAAGATCGGATGATCAGATCTGCACAACATTCCTCCCAATGAGATGAATAAATTACAAGTCGAAATGTTGTCGGATTTGATATCCAAATTCGATATTCAAACTCTTTCAATTCTTGTATTCTGGATGATCCATCTTAGAATCAAAGGAAATCAAAGGATGTAAATGAACTCAATATGAATAAATATGATGATTGTTCTCTTTTCTATTTATTTGTTATGATTAAATAAGATAATCCTCCAAACTAAATGATTTGTTTCTTATTGAAACACCTATAAATTGAGTTCCTCTCTCAATCCGAAATATCAATTATTATTATCAAAATCCTTCTGCAAGAGAGAGAGAAACTCCAGTTATTAGTAAGCTATTGAACGATATTTATAAATTTTATTTATAGCTTTTGTTTAATTCCCTTAATCTCAGATCCTTTCATTCTGATTCTAAGGAGAGTAAAATACTATTCTTCTTTTGAGATTTAAGAGAATTAACTCAAGTAAACATTGGTTTGAACTTAATTAAAATCAATAGAACCCTTGACATTTTCTATCTGACTAAACATTGAAAAATTAACATTAAAAAAAAAATGGTTCTTCGGCTATAACTTCTTCTACAGTGAAGATAAGTATACTTTCAATTCTTAGTTTTAGTTTTTCTGAGATAGCCAGAAAATCTCAGTGTAGGTTTTGTCTAAGATAGCCTAAAAATCTCAGTGAGGGATTTGATTGTGATAGCTCGGTAAAATCATAAGAACTATATCAAGTTTTAAGGTGGCCCTGAGAAAACCTTTTTCATAGCGAAAGTCAAAATTACATGGAGAGTAATTTTGGGAGTGGAGTAGGTGTGACTGTTTTAGAACAGTCGTTGACACACCGAACCACTATAATTCTCTGAGTTTTGACACACCGAACCACTATAATTCTTTGAATTATGTGATGAATGTTTTTATCTTTTCTGTGATGAATGATTGTTTTTACATTTCAGTTCTAGTTGTAAATGATTGTAATATTTATTTTTATTTACTCTTGTAAAGTTTGAAATTTTGATTTTAAAGGAATTTGTGAAATAAGACTGTCCTGCCTAAATGTTAGGTGAATGTTATCCCATAAATCATTTGGAATCAGCGTCTCAACACTTAGATAATTGAGATCTCTGATTTATTTATTATTCAGCACTTTATTCGATTATTTAGCTGTCCTATTCATGCCCACTCTAGGACCTCTTAAGCTCTCCTTTTCAATGGGTGTTTTCATTCTAGCGGCCATATCTTGTCACCATCTAATGTAAGCTGATAATGACTCATCATCCTCTTGTCTTAAGGCAACAAAATTCACCCTTTTAGGGACTGAGTTAAGATTGTATGCAAAACGATCGACTAATGAGTCGCATTTCAAGGATTTCTGAAACAAATGGATTAATACCCCGTCATTGCCTACCATGGCATTAAGCTGTCCATAGAATGCTCTCAGGTAGTCTAAAGGACACCCCGTACCATCATATCTTGTAAATTTTCGTACCTCAAAGTATTAGGGTATCTTCGCATAAGGGAATGAACAGAGATCCCTAAACTTGGTAGATGGAAGATCCCCCCCTTGTTGCTTATGCACCTTCCTCTTCGTTTCTCAAAATTGCTCTCAGATTTGTTCGATTTCGGATGGAATAAATGGGAGGGATTTTGCCCATTGCCAAGCTTGAACTACCTCCCTTTCATAATAATTAGTCTCATTGGTGCCCTTATAACTTTGACTTGAAGGAGATTGGACCTAGTGATTATAATTATAGAAAGTTTTTTGAACTAAGAGGTTCAATGTGATTGGAGATGGTTCCCGTTCGTGGGAGGATACTGGAAGAAACACCCTGAAGTGGAGGATTGTTCTAATTGAAGGTCTCCATTGGGAGGGTATTGAAAGTCTTGCGTGAATCTTGACGGTTGTGGTTGGATTGTACTGGAGGCTGAACGAGACGTAAGAGATGGTGGCTGTTGTTGTTATGCTAGGCCATCTTGGAGGTTTTGTGCACTTCTTTCTTTCACAAATTGGCCAAGCATTTCTTACATGATCTTTGTAGCTCGAGATAGCTTTTGGATGTAGGAGACTGGCACTAGTTCTGTCGGATGTGTCTATAGGGGAAAGCTTTCTTTGTGGTTGGCCATGGCCATTAAGGATCCGGTATGAATTGGGTTGTGGTAGAAAGCTATTTGGGATAGTCTAGCTCAAGTAGGTGCAATGGTTTTGAATTATTATTGTTATTATTTTTTTAATTTTTTTTGTTTTGTTTTTGAGATTTTAGAATTGCAATGAATATAGATGCAGATGCAGATGCAAGTGCACGAGGACTGTTAACCCTTAAGAATTGGTGAAATCCTATTTTTCAAGTCAGATTGCGACTGGTGTGGCTAACACTTCCCCAATAGCGTTGCCATTCTCTGGACGCTAGGATTTCGGGGCGGAATTGACCTAAGGGCCACTTTCTCCACCGGTTGTCTCTTTCGAGGGCTTTGCACTATGGTTGATTGATTATGTTTAACCAGAGTCACCATTACCCAATTTTTTCATCTCTATAGTTGGGTAGACCCTATAAAAATGTTAGGGTAGGGATATGAATATTTCTTGCCCTAAGATGATTCTTTGGTTCTGCAATCAGAGATTCCGCGTAAGGGACAATAGTTACAGAGTGGGAATGTGTTAGGCACCCACTTTGCTCATACAAATGTATGATCTCTATTTCACAGGATCTGACTGTTCTTAAGGGTGAGGATTAAGTTCTCGTATATGAATGAATGCAATGCTAGTGACAAAATGTGAAGTAATTGACAAGTTTTCTGTTTGGCAAGGTTCGATTAAATTGAAAATCCTTAGAGCATATTCCGAGCCAATTTGGTGCAAAGTTGTTGGATGATGAGGTGAATATTGCGTTATGCAAATGCTATGACTAGATGAGGCTTGATTAAAAACATTTAGGTGGATGATTATATCGCAATGATTGTATCGAGTGACTTGGATTGAATTTGGGGCAACTCAAGAGGCTAGTGTTAGGGCTGGACCTGACTCTCTCTCTCTCACACATACACACACACTCTCTCTCTCTCTCACCCTCATTGGTGGGGATGGCTAAGAGGGTTTTGGATGCTTATGGATGGGTGAGGATGCTTCCTGGATGCTTCAAATGTGAAGGAGAAGGATGGGATATTTATAGCCCTCCATCTCGGTTTTCTTGGCGAGCGGCACTTTGTGTGCCGCTCGCCATTCCCTTTTGCTTTAGCTTTAGAGGGAGGCTTTCCCAGTACACGTGGACAAGTTTGCCATCCGAAGCTACCTTGCTGTCTCTCTTTTTATCCAAATTGAGCTTTCGAATTTGCTTGTGCAAAAATGAGTTTATGGACTTGATTTGACAAGGTGAGTTGATTGGGTAGGTTCTATGGGCTGAATAAGTGAGTTGACTCGGTGGCTTGACTTTATAAGTTAGGTTTTTCCTAAAGTATGGGTATAGGATCAGTTTTTAGAGTTCGGATCATGGTTAATGGTATGGGTTAAGGTTAAGTGTATGGATCAGGGTTTAGAGTATGGATTAAGGTTGAGGGTGTGGATTAGGGTTTAGATCAGAGTTAGGGGTATGAATCGAGGTTCGGGGTATAAATTAGGGTTTAGATCAGAGTTAAGGGTATGGATTAGGGTTTGGATCAGAGTTAAGGGCATGGAACGAAGTTTCTATTCAATCAAACTTATCCACTGAGGTGGGGGTGTCTACCGTGTCATGAACTTTCCAAGCGGTTGGACGGTGTGGATTTAAGTCACATGCACCACTGTGAGCCCCACAGTCGGGGGTCTCACCCACCTCGGTTGATCCGGGGTCTCACCTAATCCGCTCCGGCGCAATCCGCTTGCAAGATGGACATTGCGGTGGCTCGAGAGAGAAACAGGGTTATAGGAAATTGGCGTCCTGTCTACGCAGGTGCATTGAGCGAGCGGTTTTTTTCGGGCGCGCGCATACAGAGAGGGCGAGAGGAAGCTGATCAGGACGCGAATGGGAAGGTTGGGAGCTTACTCTCTCCTCAAACGCATATTACCAGAGGCTATTCAATCTCCTTTTCTCGCATCTTCTCGACACTCAGTAGAAACCAAACGTCTATCCACGAATCACTCTGCCAGCGGTGGCGTTGATGGCCATGGATTTTTGGGTTGGAATCATGAATTGGGTCAGAAACAGGCAATGGAGTCTCAGGAAGAGGAAATCAGATGCATTCCTATCAAAGCTTACTTCCTATGTACCAGGTACTCCTTTTTTTTCTTTCCGATCTTCCTCATTTTCTAGTGTTTGAAATCTTTATATATATATATATATATATATATATATATATATATATATATATATATATATTCTAATGCTTTTGGTCTTGAACAAATGATTACTTCTTTTGGGGAAGGCTGGATTCCGAAGTTTTCACCCTCAACCGAGTTTAGGGTATGGTCACACTCCGCTCAAGGCATTTTCCTGTCTTCCAGTCCTCTCCATTTCTTTCCAAGGGTCGATAATCATGGAGGCTTCCCCTGTGAATATGTTCATTGGACATTTAACAAAACTGGATGTAATTATCATCATCATTTATGAAATTAAGGTGCTTGTGGAAATGTTTTCCATAGCCGCAAAAGCTGATTCGTTTGCATTCTTCTCTCCTCCTGGTGAAAGAGGGGGAAGCTGTCTGCGATTTCCATTGCGGTACCTCTCCTTTGTCTTTAACAGGAGGGGCCAGCAGATGGAAGGATTCACATCTAATTCCTGTGTCCCACACGTAAGTACTTGCTACCTAATGCTTCCGGTTTAGCACCAGATACTTCCTCTCTTTCTATTTATTCTTTAATCTTTTTGTTTTGTCCCATCGTTGTTGGATTTAAATTCTTGTTGTGCTTACTTTCCCACATAAAAAAGGGTGCTTGTTGTGCTTTAGCATGTCCGGTTTACTTTTTATGTGCCTTTTGTCCCTCGTGGGTTCAGTCAATTCATGGTTTTTTGAGAACCAAAATGTTGGGTTGATTTTCTCATCTTATATCTTTCAGATTCTATGTTGTTTGGGTTCATATTTATGGTTTTGTTGGATCTTATAATCTGTTAATCTCTCTCTCTCTCTCTCTCTCATTGATTTGAGTGCCTCAGATTCATGGTTTTGGCAGTATTGATTTAAAGAGCATGCAGACAGACAACGTTTACAATGTCATTCCTCCAACTTCTCGGTCATTGAACTATGTTACTCTCCGATATTGTGATTTTCCACCTGAGATTACTGTAAGAAGATTCAATTTCTACCTTATTTGGTTTCATGTTTTTCTGTTATCAGTTATTTTTATGGATTATCTCCTAGACTGTGTTGCATTTGATATTTTCTTTTATTTTTATCTTGGTGATTGTTTCATTTTTTTCCCATAGCCAAGCGATGGTTAGGATTATAGTTAAAATTCACTAAATTCATGTTCTCTGAACATGTTTATTTGAATCTGTTCGCCATTACCATGAATTCAGTTCATGAATCTGGGATACTTAAGTTTGTTCAGATTTTTTCTTAATTCATTCAAAATCACTGTTTCTATTCCATGCAAAATTGTCAGATTTCCATGAATCCCTGACCCCTAAATTCGCCCAACATTTAAAGCTTACCGAGTGTGAGTAAAGTATGAGCTTGAGAAAATTGAATCCTACCCCTAAAATTTCCTGACATTTAAAGCTCACCAAATGTGAGTAAAATGTGAGCTTGAGAAGATTTGAATGGAAGATCTATAGTAAGATTAAAATGGCCACTACTATGAAAAATCCATGTCATGAATTAAACAAATGGTGCTTGTGATCTTATGCAATGAATTGAATGAACTGATGTCATACCAAAAATTAGGGAACTGGATTCACTTTGAAAGCCCACAACAATGTATTCAATAATGGTAACAGTGGCTGTAATGGCCATCACTACTGTTACATAACCATTTTTGAATCCCTTTGCCCATGGGTTAAAAATTGTGAACTGACCCAAACCAAATCAAATTGTGAGCTCAGCCTCTATGGTTAGAAGCACATGGGTTTTCAATTTTGATATTATAGAATACCTTGAGCATATGTGACGCAACACAAGAAATGGCCAGATTAATCCTCACCATTGACTTTAGAATGGTTTTTGGCTTTACCTCCAATGGCCCAAGTTCCCATGCAATCGGGATCATCATCTACGATGCTGGTGGACCAGACATGTTGTGGATAAAATGACTTTGTACATTGAACTCATCAATGGACCTGCACCATCTATGCTTCAGATCTACAATCAGAGAATATCCGACGGTCCAGGTCAACATTATCAACCTAGCAATGGTTCCAATGATCCTGATCACCACTGCCGATTTATCCAACATTCTAGATCGCAGTGGCCCCACTCATATGTGAAAAAGTCATAAAAAGGATTGCTGTTTAAGGAAACAGCCATATATGTAGTTATATGTTCATGTGTTCTTCTTTGCATCCAGACTCCCATTGAATACTTTGCTCCTGGCATACTTGCTATTGGCAGTTAAGTAGTGATTGGCTTGAAGGTTTTGAGTGAGCCCCACATGGAGTTTGAGGCTCTAAAAAATCGAGCAAATAAGAGTTGCGCAGGATGTTGCTGTGCGTACTTTTCTGGGCCCAATTTTGGGTGTCAGTTCTCTCTCATCCAACGTAAGATTGTGATGATTATTGTATCTTTGTGAAGCCCACATGGAGTAGAATAAAACCACCTTGTTCTTCATGATGAGTGGGCCCCATAAGATAGATTCCAAAGTTGCTGAAAAATCAGCTTTCTATGGGTATCTTGCGAGGAGCTCATATTCGCACCGATTTTCCTGCTGCACGTCTTTGTATGGGTTCAAGGACCAATATAACAATGTGCCAAAGGGTGTTTGGTTTTTCATATTTGGTGTACCCCGTATGGAGATCAAGTGGTCCAATGTTAAGAAGAAAATGAAAATTGCAGCGGTGCCCTGAACTATTTTCAGCCAAAATTCTGGGTATTCTTGTACATTTTCCAACCTTGCAATGCGTCCTTTAGTTCACATGTGATTCTGAGTGCAGAGGGGTTTGCGTTTACCACATGCATTGGCAAAGCCTCCCACAATTAGGAAACGTCATAAATTTCTATCTTTCTAGATTATTTAATTGCTTATTTATATCTTGTTATTACTTTATTTCTTATTGGTCTTTAGATTTGATGATTCATTGTGATTGGTTGTTGCCTTAGAAATTATGTATTAGGAAAATTTCATTGAGCTTTACCTATAAATAGAGGGGCTCCATATGTGAGGGCCATGTTGACTTATGAAAAATAATTTTGCACTTTATTTGTGTTCGTGAGATTGAGAACACCCTCAATGAACCACTCCCAGGTTTTTTCAACTCTCATTTGTCTTCCCATTGTTGAACCACTCGCTAGGTGACTATACCCACCCCATCAACATGATTTGTCTCTGAGTTGCTCACCAAATCGGTATCTGTTATCCATTGATGATCACATTGTTGATCTTCATTGCCATTGCAGACGATCATCCGTGTGCTTTTGGATGATATGAACAGCTGATAACAGTTGTGCATGTTGCTCTGGATGATACGAGCGTCCATCATCACTATGCATACAACATACCCACTACATGCAATGAATGGCGTGCAGATAATTGTTGTAGGTTTATTATTTATTTATTGAACTACTTAGAATTCAAACATGAAAGAAAGGTCACTGTTACCTTGTTTTTGATGCATGAATCCTTTGGAACACAAGAGGGAAGAATGCCATAACTATTCTTTTTGCATTATACAGACTTGGAATTTATCTGAAGCTTGTGATGGTGGAATGAATACTTTCTTTTCTTTTCTTTTTTTGAAGGATGCAATCCTATATAAATGTTGACTTGTCATTAGAGATGGAGCCGATAATTGGTATATTTTCCTATGAAACATACTTTCTTTTCATGTTCATGGTGGAACCAATTATGCGAGGATATGGGATTTTCTTTTTCAAATTATTTGGTCTCAGAGTTTCCTTAGTCCTTGGTTGAATCGAGCTCTTAAAAAAAAATAATTCAGCACAAAGATTCTAAATGCATGGGATTACACCACCGAAACACCCAATAGACAGACAGATTCTGAAAGAGAATTGAAACTCAAAACTGTCTGACCATTTTTTTTTTCCTGAAAGGCAATAAAAAATTATTAAAAGAGCACAAAAAGATCAAAAGCAAAAAGAAGAAGAAGAAGAAGATAAAACCCACACATATATATGTATATATATACATATATATTCTTTTGAAAGGCAACAAAATTTTTACTAAAAGAGCACCAAAAGGATCAAAGCAGAAAACAATAGCTAAAACCTAAACATCAAGGACCAATCACAATGTTCAAAATCCTTAATACAAGAAACCCACCCTATTACATCTAACTTTTCCCTCTTAAGACTTCGACTCCGTCCCACTTATGTTTCGGAAGCGTTGATGATACTTTTTTGCCCAAATGGTCTTGAGAACAACCAAATGAAGTATCCTCTTCAATACTCAATTCTTTTTCTTTCCCCACCCATCCCTATGCCAAGCAAGGAATAGGCTGTCGAACCTTGAGACATCTTGAGGAAGATGAGAAACTTCTCCCACACCTTTTGAGCAAACGAGTGATGAATGAATAAATGATTTACCAACTCCTGAACACTATGTTTGCTGGCAATCACCTTCTCCACATATTTCCTTCTTTGGACTCAAACCTTCATCGCCACTTAGCAACTTTAGATTCACTTGCTCGAAATTTCTTATACCATTGAGCGAGAGATGCTGATTCTTCCACCTAGATAGTTTAATTTTCACTATTTCATACCTATCTTAAAGATGTTTTGCCGGTTTGTTTATACTGAAGGAAACCCAACGTATGGGGGGGTTGGTCACAGAGAATTTATTGTATCTCTAATCTTCTTCATTCATCCATTCCCATGTCAATAGATAGAATGAAAAAAGGGGATTTCCAATTGAATCATCAATAATTTAAATCAGATGGATGGGTCGAGGAAAAAATCCAATTGATTTGTTTTCATGGGGATGGATAGGATTCACAATCCATTGACTTGAGCCACTTGGTTACATCCGCCCCTCCCCTCTAATTTCCACCATTCATGATTATTGTATTGAGTCTTTCTTACTTTCTGAGATACAGATTCCGGACTTGGTTCAATAGTCCTGAATCCATTAAACAACTAATCTCCGTTTTTATCCATTTTCTTTTGTCGAGATTCCCGCATTCGACAAAGCAGGAAAGAAATGAATTTACCTTTTCCGACGGAGAGAAAAATGAGGCGTTGTCAAGCAAACCCATCCGGGATTCAGAATGAATGCTATTTTGAAGGGAGTGACCCTACCTGACAACCAAACACCTTGGCCAATCTTGCCACCTCATTGTTAGAAATGCAAACACCCAACATTTCACTCTTGATGGTATTGACCATTAATGTGAAACACTTCGAAACATCCCACAAATTTTCTTAGATTATCCACCATAACTACTTCTGATCTCAGAAAAAGATGGTATCATTGGCAAGCTGGAGATGAGATATCTACAATTCGGTGTTTGCACCCTAAAACCTCTTATCAACTTGGTAGATTTGCTTGTACTTAGTGCTTGGTGAACACCACCCACTCCCCCCCCCAAAAAAAAAAAAAAAAAAAAAAAAAAAAAAAAAAGGGGGAACAGGGGAAAAAAACTTGATGCCTAGAAAAAGCCTTTGGGAGATCCATTAGCTAGCATTGAAAACTTTGTCGATTAGGTACATTGTTGCATCCAACTCTTCTACTTCTGCCTACAACTTAATTCTTCCACCTCAATCCACATCCAATTCTTTAATTTAAGCCTCTTGTCCCCTCTTCGCTGAATTCTAGCGAAGGCGAAGCTGCACCCATTACCCGACTCTAGCCCCACGGGAATTTCACATTGATCATGCTCCCAAACTTCCAAGTGTTGGCGAAAAGTAGTAATATTCCACTCATATGGGAAGCTTCAATGAAGGCAGTGAAAATGTTGCGACTTGCAACTCCTAGCTTTTGATTTGGTCTTTGATCACCTATTGTGCACCTAAGTTTGTTCGTCCATCTCCGCCAACCGATACAACTGCCCTTGTTGCTTAGATATGGAGAGACTAATTAAGAATGTGTCTGAGATAAGGGAGAATTTTAGGTTGTGTTTGGATGCAAAGGTGATTGAATTGTGGAGAGAGAGAGAGAGAGAGAGAGAGAGAGAGAGAGAGAGAGAGAGAGAGAGAGAGAGAGAGAGAGAGTGAAGGAAATGAAGCTTATTTATCCTTGTGCAACTTTTAGATGAAGTATGACAAGCCAAGAGCTCAATTATAAATGGTGGCCAAACTTTTTTGTTTTTCGAGAGATAATAACAATTTATTGAAGAAGCGCGCCAGGCGCGCAAAAGAATTCAAGCTAATGACAACTCAAAGAAAGAGAAAAGATTTATAGACTCAACTTCTTTAACAAAAGAAGCCCAGCCCACCAACTTCCACTTATTCTCCCTGATAAACTCTTGAATTGAAGGGCTTCTATTATGAAAAGCTCGTCTATTATGGTTCCCCCAAGTAACTGAAAAACCCCCAAAATGAGCCTTTTCTGTTACGATTCCCCTAAGTAACCCAAAAAACCTCCAAAAAGAGCATCCTTCACATCAGTGTTTTAAGTATCGATGATATTGGTTGATATATCCCATGATATATCTTGTATCTCACCTGTGCGATACAAAACGCACAAGTAGTGGGATATATCTAACATGTTCGATTCGGTGGGCATTTTCAATTTTTGATTATTTTTTAATTGTAAATCAATTTAAATTAGTGTCAAATTGTTACAAATTCATGATTTTTCATGTTTTGCATGAAAAATATGAATTGGGAGCTTCGATTTCGAGATTCGGAGGAGATGGGCCGAGTTGTAAAAAATCAAAATTTTCTAATTTCTCACAAATTGGTTGCAATCTAGTAATCCTTCTTTTGCTTTTAAATGTATTGCTTGTGTTTCCACACGTCTTCATACATTTATAAATTTTATAAATAGACTTTGAGAATACTTGTATCAATTCAGTTAGACAACACAGAGTTTAGAGATTAGGACCCCATATGAAGAAAACCTATTATGTGCACCTGTTTTTTTTTTTGGTAATGTTTTGATTTATAAATGTGTATTGATGTCCGTCTTTTATAACAATTACTAAAGTTTCATTGAAAAATTTGGCCAATTTCCCAATGCTTCCCTGTGTTTCCAAGAACTGCTATACATTACGTGATACAACCGATATATCCCATGCGATAACCGATATGTATCCGTGTCCCAAGGGTGCAATATGTAACGCAATACCAATATTTCGAACACATGCAATGCGTAACGCGATGCCGATATTTCGAACACTGCTGCTGCATCAAACCAAAGTATGCAAATAGGGCAACACCACATGCCCCGACAGCAGACAAATAGTCAATAAATCTGCAGCAATACCAATATAGCGCCACACAGTTGATCAGACAGACTCTCCACCTGGATGGTCTGCACCGCTCTCAAATGGCCAACAAACATGCCTTCAACTAAAGCACCCTGTCGCCAAAGGAATGGCCTGCATCCCCAACCGAAGGGAACTAAAGTACTTCCTGGACTGGTGCTTGCTCAGGGGCATCCCTCTAAGCTAAAGAAGTATAATTTAAGAAAAAACCTCAAAGAAACTGAGCAATGTTCTGAAAGAACAGAAGCTATCTCCATCGGTTAGTCCCTACTCCAGCCCTGTCCATGGAGAAACCACCCAGAGCCTACCACAGGAGATCAAAGCGGTTCTGCAGTAGCCTGTCTTTTGCACCCGAGCTTTCTGTTGGGCTAAAACGTCCACCACCGCATATTCCCTGAACGTATGAACAACTTGGTAATTGATGCCCATGATCTCTTTGTGAATATCTTTTACTATATACCAAATCCTCCAGTGAGGGTTTGAATGGGGATCACTAACACAGTCAGTGATCACCTTTGAATCCGATTCAACAATGATGTTCTGAAGGCCTTGGGATTTGCATAATCTGATTCCATCCAGCACAGTCCGAGCTTCTGCTATTGTGTTTGTGACTAGACCATAATAATGGTGGAAAGTAAGGATAAAGTTTCCTTTCTGATCCTTACATATTCCTCCAATTTCTCCTGGGTTGCCTCGTGATGTACCATCTATGTTTAATTTTACCCATCCTTCAATTGGTGCCATCCATTTGATGAGCTTAGGCTTTTTGCGAGTTCTTTGGATGCGCTCTTTTCCCATTAGCCGGAGTCCTAGCTCTTCCATCCATGGACATCTATTATCATCCAGCATCATTTGTTCTAGTTCCTTGATCCAACATTTGATTCCGGAGATCTCAGATTTTGGATGGATGGATTTGTCCTCGAACCTCCTTGAGTTCATTGCCATCCAGATTTCCTACACAATGATGCATGGGCAATTCCATTGAGCCTTTTCAGCTTCAATGCATTGCTAGTGCCCCTTGCCCATCAACGTGCTCTTTGGTCAAGCGGCAGGTTTTGGCTATTCCTAAAATAAAAAATTTAGCAAAAAAAGACCAGACTTATTCTGCCAGATTTCCTGAGCTGAAAAGATGGTCGACTGACTCCTCCCCTAGGCCCAAAACAAGGTTGCCCGGGCTGATCCCTTTTGATGATCTTTGTTGACTAACAGTGGGCTGATCCCTTCTGATGATCTTTGTCACCAATTAGTGGAGCACTCGAATGCCTTCAAAACGGGCCAAAATTAATGCAATCCATGGGGTTTATCCTACTAATGCACATCCTCTGAGCATTTGAATCATTCACCTCAAGAAATTTGAAGAAAACAAAATAAAATTGAATTCGCATGAATGGTGTCGTCGATTTGGTGGACCACGCGAATGCCCCCAAAATGTGTTGAAATTCATGCAATATGTGGGATTGATCCTACCAATACATATCTCACAGAGTTTGATATCATTCCCTCAAGAAAATTGAAAAAAAATAAATTTAAATTCGGGGTTGAAATTTATATAATCCGTGGGATTCATTTCAGTAATGTATATCCCTAAGCATTTGACATCATTCTTATCAAGATATTTGTAAAAAAAATTAAAAATAAATCTGGCACTATTCATTCTAAAAACAACTTGAAATTTAAAAATTACAAAACAGAAAAAGAAATGATATGAAAAACTTTGATTTAGTGCGGGCATGTTTACATTTAAACTTTGTACATGTATTTGAACAATCTACACCCCAAATGTTATACAAAAAATAAATTTTTTTTTTGAATATTGCTGGAAATTATGTAGAAAACAATGAAAAAAAAGAAAAATTAGACAAACATGGCCAAACCGATAAAAAATCTAGCCAGATTTAGTTGACTTGGTAATATAATGTTGAATCAACACATTTGCAGCAAGAAATATATATATATTTTTAAAACCTATTTTTTCGATCCAAATTCCCCAGACTTTGATTCTTCGAAAACGTCTTAGTTCTTGGGTTCTAATATGCAACAATTGCACAAATCTAGTCGAAAATATGTTAGAAATACTCCCAAAAGAAGCAGAAATTTCTAGAACTAGAGAAGTGGTGAAAAAGGTGTGAAATGCTCTTTTCTACACATAAATGTGTAACGGCCCAAGTTACGCTGGACCGTAATGGCCCATTATGGTGTGGAATTTCCAGAATAGGCTGTTACAGCCCCTTATGTGTAACGGGTGGGACTGTCACTTTTAGCAGTTTTTAAGCATCTTGCTACTGCCATTTGGCACTACCTCCTAACGACACCTGAACTAACTGAACAATCTGGCTATTGCCATTTCTTTTTCCACTCTGCTGATGCTTTGTCAGGAATTCCTTTGTTCTTTTTTTAAAAAATAAACTTTCCAGACTTGTTCCTTAATCTTACATCAATTATCGCCGCTTGGTCAAAGCTCAATGCTAATACTCTCTTTCAAAAACCATCCTTAGGATTTTCAATTTTGATTTTGTCAAGCAAAGCAAATGTTCCCCAATTTTGAAAGAGAAGAAAAATCAGTGTGTACTCTGCAGCTTGCCCATCGGAGTTGATTTGGCTGATTACTTATCCTAAACGCTATTGAGCATTGCACGTGGAATTCCAATAAGTCATCAGGTGCTTTACCATCAAATCTCTTCTGGTTTTTTGAGTTTGATTTATCCAAGATTCAATTGTTACAGTTCACTTCCAAGTTAAAACTGGAATAGTGAATGCACCACAGAATGGATTTGGTGTTCTAGTCTTGTTCCAATTATTGTTGTATATTTGGACATTCGTATTGATGCAAGTGCACTAATATCGATTTACTTCCACACTTTTTGATGCACATAATAAAGTACAATGCAGATATCTGTCATATGGAGCTATCAAACTCTCCTATTGGATGCTACACTGATGTGCATGCATGCAAACATGTGATAAAATGTCTCTGTGTACGAATGCTGATTTTGCCTTCCCACATGATTTGATTAATTGCCGTTTTGATAACGTTACTTTAATTTTAGGGTACGCGAATCAAATTGAATTGGAGTTGCTACCGTTACATGGTTGTATTCCAGTATGGATCTGCCGTCTTGTTTAATGTTGCAGACCATGAAGTGGAGGGGTATCTCGATGTTGTTAGGAAACATGCTTCTGGATTGCTCCCCGAAATGAGAAAGGACGGTAAATTTCTAAGAAACACCTGGACTGACATTCATTTGGGATTTTGTGACCCTAGTTTTCTTGAAAATGGAATTTTATTCTGTTGACAACTTGGTTACCTTGACTGTATTTCTTTTGAAATATAATACCTCCTGTTGTTTGATAAATCACCTCAAAAGTGCCCACTTTGAATTTCTCTTTTACATTTTTATTCATTTTATGAAACAAAAACTTAAGAATGTGAATATTGGAATTTGTAAATTGCATAAAGTGCAAGTTCAGTGGAGTGTGGGTATGATTAAGTTACAGTGGTTTAGCTAGTGTATATTTTCTGCTTCAAGTTCTCTTTATACACAGTTTGAACATCAGCCTTTTCCTTGAACTTGGAATATATCCATGAACTTTTATCAATGGGATCACCACAAATTCAAATCTTTGATAACTGGGGAGCAAGGAAATCTATATTTGTGACAAATTTTTTTTCTCATTATTCTTGAAATATTGTCCTGGATAAAAAGATTCATGTAACCGTTTGATCGGTAGCCATTAATATTGATGTTCAAGATTGTTTACACAAAAATTGGCTCACAACAATTTGATCCATCTATTTGTATGGGAATTGTTTATTTGTTAGGCAACGCTAACCATCCTATTGATGGCTTGGTGAAAGGATGGCTATAAAATAGGGCAAAATCAAGGGTGAATTGGATCATCCGATTAGTGTGATTTTTGCATGGTAGCTCATAAAATGTCTTTGGACTTAATGGAAAGTTCAAATCGATCAATTGGATTGTCCAAGTGAGCAAAAGCATCTCGGAGCATATGCATTGAATAGAATAAAAAAAGAGGATGACTGGGACACAAAAATTACCATAGTTTTGCCGCGAGATATTTGCTTATTTATGCATGTGTATATTCGTTGTATTTGTGAGTAGTCTCCTTTATTTATGTTATATATAAAGTATGTGATAGTCTTTTCACTAACACAAGTTTCTCTCTCTCTTTCTCTCTCTCTCTCCACTCCATCCTCTTTATCTTCCTTATTCACTTTCCACCCCATCCTCTTTACCTTCCTTATTCACTTTCCCCTTCTTCCTTTTTCCTCATCCTCTCTCCTACTTTCTCTGTCAGTCGTCTCTACTTTCTAGTTGTATCACCGTATCAGAGCAAGTTTCTAAGTTGATCGAAGGGGTTTATGGTGGGCCCACCACTAACTTCATTAGCTCATACGGGTGACTCCAACATTGTAAAGTCGGATGGCCCTATGAAGAAAAAAATGTATGGGATCTAGAATAGTATTATTTTGGAATTATGGTGATTTTTTCCAGATTTTTTGGTGGTGTTCCAACAAAAATAGAGAAATTGGCGAAAAAAAATAATTCTGATTTCGGTTTTTTGCTTGGGCTATTTGTTGGAGGTTCTATTGAAGAATCTTTTTTGCTTGTGCTATTTTTTTGGAGGTTCTATTGATTTTTTTTTTTTTTTTTTTGGAGGTTCTATTGAACATTTTCTATGGGTTTTCCTTAGTTTATGAATTGCAAGCCGTAGAAACTCGAATCTCTTGATTCCGTTGAGATTTTGGAGAGATGAAGGTTTTTGTAACGTGTGGCTTCTGGATAGTCTTTCTTTGGTTTCACTTTGCTAATTTTGTGGTTTTTTGTATTTGGAGGTGATGCAGGACATGGAAAATTAAATATGATATGCAAGATCTCAGGCTTTAGATCGTACTAATTCAAAACAATCCATATTAATTCCGCATCCCACATGAAAGTCCAAACATTCAATTAAGGGGAATCTATGCGGGTCCAGGCCTATACATGATAGGGCTGGATCAATAAAAAATTATGAACCAAACGATACTCAAAGATAAAAAATAATCATCCACACATGCATAGTAATCAGTCCCTAATCCAAGTGATTCAGAAATTCCAATTCAGGGAACCCTAGGGTAAAAAAATGGGTATAAAATTGAAGATTTGAGTAATTTAGGATTAGGTTTAGGGATTTTGGGTGAAAGCAAAGTGAAAGAGAGGATAGAGATGAAGCAGAGAAGTATCACATGTATGGACAACAACAATGGCCCAGACGCACATGCGTGTGATCCCGACCGCACGTGTGTGGGGCCCACTATTCAGAAAAAGGCCACCTTGGCCCTGGTCGGCCAGAGATGGACTCCAAAACCCCCAAATCTCAGCTCGATCCGATGTACAGTTTGTGCATGATGCTCCGCCGAAGTTTCAGTCCTCCTGTAAGGCTAGATTCTGAAATTCTGCCGTGGGGAGGGGAATTGCTACAATAGATGATTGATTCGAAGTGTAGATGATGGGGTGAGATGAGAAGAAGGGATGGTAGAAGATGGATGGTAGAGATAGCGATGGATGGGGGAGATGTGGCTTCGCATCACGATAATTAACCCTTCGATAAAGGGAGGGCTTCGCACCCAATTAGGCTTCATAACTCAGAGAGTAGGAAAACGTAGAATTTTTATTAATCTTCAATGAATGAAAAAAACTACAAGGGGTGCCTATTTATAGGGAAAACCCTATACTCCAAAAACTCGCACCATGTGCGCAACTTATTACTTGGCGATGAAGTAAACTAAAATAAAAATCAAACAAAGAAATCTAAAGCGTTCACGATGTTCTAAATAATAACAATAAGCAAAATCTAAAATATGAAATCAATCCGATGAGTAAGCTACGATCATGAGATCCCATGATGGCCTTTTCTTGACTATCGGGCCTATTCTTTTGAACCAAACTTCGTCTTATAGTTAGGAGGCCCTCCCCGAACGTCGTCATCGAGGCAGATCGACGGTGGGGCCCTCCTACTCTGTGCGTACGTGTGTAGGTGGGGCGGTGCGTGTGCGCGTGCGCGAGATGTCCCCATCAGAAGGTTGTAAAGTAGTAGATTGAAGAGAGAAAGAGGAGAAGAGGAGAGAACAAAGTTAGGATGCCCACCCTCTCCCTTCATATAATAATAGAAAGTTGAGATGACAAAAATACCCTTACTGACAATAACAACAATACCCTACACGACTGACTATTTTAATGGGTAAATATCCTCATAAAGTTTTGCTCTCAGATACTTAGTTATTTTCTTTACCTTCCAAAGTTTTTGGATGTGTATGATATATTTATCAATTAGAGTTGGGCCATGGAAAATTAGATCCTAGAGCTATAAAATATATTTTTCTTGCGTACTTCCGAAAACAAAGAGGTTATCGTTGTTACAGTCATTCTCTTTGAAGCTAGTGTGTGTGTGTGCAAATATTATATTTTTTCAGTCCATTCTATTCTTTTGATAGTGCGGCGGTTCGGTACTCCAGCGGAACACGGACCAATGTGATAGAGCGGCGGTCGAGCTCCAACGGAGCACGGAAGGCGTACTCCTTCCAAAACACTCTCATTTCTGATACACGTTGATTGCTGCGTCAGAGGTCTGGACCTCCATATTTCACCCCATCGATTAATACGTTGTCCTCTAGCTTCCCGTTGGACTGGCAAGAAGAGCAACCTTCCTGTGACCTTGACCTGGATGTTAGCCGGCATCCATTCCCCCTTTTTCCTACTAACTCTTGCCCTAATGACTCCCATTTCTTCCCCATTTACTGTTTGCGGGTCGAGTTCAATGAGGTTCCCTAAAGGGGAGACCACTCTTCGAAAAAACTCTTCATTCCATAATTCTAGGGGAACAACCCAAATCAAAACCCATACTTCTTCGTAGCTGAATTCTGAGAACGCATTCCAGCGTAGAATTTCAGAGATGGGGCCATCTTTGAACAACACCCTCGCCATGATTAGGATATCAAGGGCCATATCTTGGGGTTTTTGAATCCATATGGCATTGATACCGATTGGTTTTAAAGACAGCTTTTGAATCGGTAATCTACAGACTTCTTCAATCAGCTTGATACCTCGTCGATCGTCACACCGTCCCTCGTAATCGCCACCACTGAGTCTTCAAGAAACTTTGAGGACCGGTCGATGAAGTCTTGATTGATTACTATGACATTGTCGTCCTTATCCTTTTGATCGACTTCCATGGCTAGTTGACCTGACTTTTTATTGTCTGCTCCCGACGATGAGGCCCTAGAGATTTTGTTGAGAAGGGCTTCCTTGTAGGTTGTGCCTTCCGTCTGCTGGGTACGAAAGCTCCCTGATTCTCTCTGCAGTCCTTTGCCAATCTTCTGTTTCCCAATAGCTATGCTTTTGCGTTTTCTTTCTGGGCCGTACCTCGCTCGCTGAACGAGCATTTTGATTTCGCCGAATCTTATGTCATTGAGGAGGTCGATTGCTTTTCATAGCTCTGTTTCCGACTGCATCCTTACCATGGCGAAGTCTCTGAAACCACCACCTTCTATGTTTCTTGGACGGACGACGTCCATGATTGACCCTGCCCTTTTGAATACTCTCGCGAAGTTGATGGGAGCCCAACTGCCCAGGAAACCCTTTACATATAACGTGGGGAAGCTAGCCGGATCACTGTCCCCAATCCTCTAGGGTCTACCTGTTTTTTCCCTACCACTTTCCATGAATCTGAAGTTCTCGTTACCGCACCTACTTCTGAGGGAGATTTTTCAGTGCTGTTTGTCGTCTCGCAGTTCGTCATTACTGAAGATCCTTATCTCCCCGCACATCCCATGCATGGAAGAGGAGGAAGAAGAAAGAGTCCTTGCATGGACAAGTTAGGTTTTGAGGCACTCGTTTGACATGTTGATGAGGAGCAAGAGGTTCATGAGCCCCATGGGCCTAGTATTTGGAGGAGAGGCATTAGGGTTGCATGGGGTGTCACTCAACATGAGCTTGGGTGATTGATAGAGCGACGATCGAACTTTGCCCCCATCCGCAATGGCAATGAAGCATGATAGAGGCGATGACTATGCTGATAGGGTGACCACAATGATGATGATATTCATAGGCAGAGTTCTGATCTGAGGCCTCTTTGTCCGTTCACTATGGAGAGGTAGTTTGACCACATAACCTAGGGCCTAGACCATGGTGATCGTCCCACAGCTACACATCCATGGGTCGGAAAGTCGATTCAACTATAGGAAACATTTGACACATGATGAGGAGGCTATTGAATAGAGCATTGGGTTTATAGATTTGCGCGATGGGCAAGGGAGCTCTATTTGCGTGGTTATGGATATGGCTCCCCTTTGTATGGTTACAAGATGAGTATTTCCAGTGGCTACGACACGTATCCTTAGTCATGAGTATTGTAATGGTTTAGAACATAGTTCTAATACTCGACTCAGCTTGGATTGTGAGACTAGATATGGGAAGACTAAGATTCGAACCCTAGACCTTTTACAAAGGTAAGCAACAATCTTCACAATACAAGGGTTTTTTTTTTTTTTTTTTGGAATGATGATGAATTTATTTGAGAGAGGCTTTGGAATGATGATGAATTTATTTGAGAGAGGCCAAATGCCTAAAGAATACAAGAAAACCAAAAAAGAAAAGAAAAGAAAAAAAGCCAGAAGCTGCAAATCTGCCTAATTGTCAAGAAATTGATCCATTGGTATCATTTTGGAATCGATCATCCATTCCGAAATCAGATCTATCACTGACTTGCAGAATTCCAAAGAGAGATCTAAATGGTTCCTGAAGCACTGATTATTCCTTTCCCGCCATATAAACCATATCCTAGCCAAAAGACAGACGCCATATCTTCTTTCCTATCTTTCCTTTGCCCCCTTCATGCCAAGACAAAATGAAAACAACAACAGAAGCCGACATAACCCATTGAGCTTCAAATTTATCAAGAAAAGTATCCCACACCTTCTTTGCAAAGTCGCAATGAAGGAAGAGATGAGCCACCGTTTCCTCATCTTAATAACATAATAGACATGTTCAGAAGGGGCATTCTTCTCTTGCGCAAATTGTCAACCTTAAGCACTTTATTCCTTCCCACTAACCATGCAAAAGTGACTACCTTCGGGGGAGCACCATATCGCCATAGATAAGCTGTGTGACTCACCTCAGAAGCATTCAAACTGCCATTAATCCTTCAACACAAATTTGACTGAAAACCTTCTAGAATTTTCTTTTAAACATCTCATCGAGTTCCTTGGAGAAGTCACCGGGCTATCCTTACTCAAAATTTCCAATAATCTCAAACTCCTCCAACTCTTCTTTATACAAATTCATCCTACAAAGAAGGGCCCAAATAACTTCCTCACTAAGGAAGGAATAACACCTCGCCACAAGCAAGTTTCCCTCGAATGATAATCTTGCTAGTAAGGGGAAAACTATCCCTCAACATTTTATCCCCAAGCCAAACATCATCCTAAAACCTTATTCCCTTACCATTTCCCAAAGTAAGCCTCACTCCTTCCCAAACCTTGTCCTTTAAAGACGTCACTGCTTTCCAAAGGGATGATGCTCTATACAATGATGATGACTTTATCCACCAAGATTCCTCTTGAACCCCATATTTCCTACTCACTACCTCCCTCCATAAGCTATATCCCCTTTGATCCCAAATCTCCACACCCATTTACCCAATAACGCTAAATTCATCTCTCCCAAAACCCTTGACCTTGCTCCCACTGCATCCCAAGGTATGCATACTTCTTCCCACATCATAAGATTAAACTTATGTTTTTCTGCCGCCCCCCTCCATAAGAAATCCCTCCTAATCTTTTCAAACTTATCCACTACCATAATATACCGGTAAATTGGACATTGCCGCCGTAATCAACGTTAATCTTGTTCCCAAAGGCATGTGACTATTTCTCCAAATTGATAACTTACTTTGAAATCTTTCGATAACTTTATCCCATGGATGTTTGGGCGGCTTACCTATACATAATGGTAGTCCAAGGTATGTGTTCGGAAATGAACCTTCCCTACACCTAGTGTTCGAGTTGTTGGTATCGCTACAAGTTTTGCTGGCTAGAGATAAAGATATAATATCGTTATCGCCGATAACTGGAAGTGCAGGGAAAACGGTGAAATTTTTCAGTTAAACTTTGGGACATGCCGAAATACACATATTTACTTATTTAGGAATAAAAAAATTACAAAAAGAATGCATTGCATAAAAGTTTTCATTTAATGGGCCCAAAAAGCATGCATGGCCATAAGAAATCACTCAAATAGTAACCAATCCATGACTTAGGTAGGCCACACCACAGACAAGTCGAGAGTGAATACCCTCCATTGAAACATTCCTGATTCCTTATAGGGCCCACTAAGACGTAGTTCACACATCAAGCCCATTCATTCCGTGTGTCCCACTTGGATGAGGGATCGCACCAAATTCTAAGCCATTCCAAAACTCAAGTGGGTCCCACCAAGTGCAGAGCACTGTCCAGTAACCACCTTCCACTGGCAACGTCAATAGGCAACCGCGTCCACCGTGGCCTTGCTAGAGATAGACGGTCCTGTAAGGGGATTTGTGGGGCCCATTGTGATGTATATGCTTTATCGACACTGTCCATCAAATTTGACATATCATTTTAGGGCATGTACCCAAAAAGGAGGCGGATTAAAGGCTCAAGTGGACCACATCGTAGGAAGCAGTGGGGATTGAAAGCTTACTGTTGAAAGCTTTTTGGGGGCCGCAGAAGTTTTTTATTTTTTTTTGAGTTGATATTTATGTTTTCCCTTCGTAGAGGTCTATGTGACCTTACGAACAAGTTAGATGTCAAATAAACATCCCAGTGGGCCTTACAAAGTTTTTCAATAGTAAGAATTCAATACCCATTTTTTTCCTGTGGTGTGCTCTACTTAAGCCTTCAATCTAACTCCTTTTTTGGGCTAATGCCCGAAAATGATATGTCAAAATGGATGGACAACGTGGATAAAACATATACATCATGGTGGGCCCCACAAATCCCCTTACAGGACCTTCTGTCTCTAGCTAGGTCCTGGCGGAGTAGTACCCAATCTGCACCCGTTTGGGTGGGATCCTTGGATCCACCGAGGTTGGTGGATCCCTAACCATGGGCCCACTATGTTGTATATCCTGTACATCCACACCGTCCCTCCATTTTGAAAGCTCATTTTAGGTCATAATCCCACAAATGAAGCATATCTAAATACCATACTACAAGAAACAATAGTGATTGAATCCCCAACATTAGAAACTCCATTGGGGCCACTGGAATGTTTATTTGCCATCCAACCTGTTGATAAGGTCACAAAGACCTACATAAAGAGACCACCCAAATACCAGCTTGATCCAAAAGTTTTGTGGGCCATGAGAAGTTTTAATGGTTGATTACCACTATTTCTTGTATTATGGTCCAGTTGAGATTTGGATCAACTTCATTTTTTAGATCATGCCCTAAAATGAGTTTTCAAAATGGATGGGCGACATGGATATAAGGCACGTATATCATAGTGGCCCCACAATAGGGATGCTACCGGTGGATTTGGGGATCCCCCAAAGCCGCGCCCATTATTGCAGGGGTAGTACGCAATCTGCGCTAGTTATTGTAGGGTTAGTAGGCAATCCCACTATGGGATCCACCTTGATTATTTGTCATATATCCACATTATCCATTAGTTTTTTCAGCCCATTTTATTGCATTGTTCCAAACAATAAGCTAATCCAAACCCTAAATGGACCAAAGTCAGCAGACCATAGGAAAGCGTGGTGATTGAACACTCACCAGTAAGAACTCCCCAGGGATCACTGTAATGTTTATTTGCCATCCAACCCATTGATAAGGTCAACTAGACCTAGATGGAGGGAAAATACAGAGATAGGCTTCGTGCAAAACTTTTGTGGCCCACAAAATGTTTTTAATGGTCATTCATCACTGTTTCTAGTGGTGTGGTCCATGTCCACCTGAGATTTGGATCTGATTAATATTTTGGATTGCGTTATAAAATGACCTTTAAAAACTGATGAACGGTGTGGATATACAAAGAAAAATCAATGTGGACCCCACACAGTAAAGGTAACAACATCCACTAAGGTGTTAGCCGAGGAACACAGGCGGGACCCACCACGACCTATCTTTATGGGGCCCAATGTGATGTATTTGTTTCATCCACGTTGTCTATCCATTTTGAAAATTCATTTTAGGTGATGAGCCAAAAAATTAGGCAAATTGAATGCTGAATTGGACCACACCACAAGAAACAATGGAGATTGAATGCCTACCGTTGAAAGCCTCCGGGGGGCCGCATAAGTTTTGGATCAAGCTGATATTTATTTTTTCCCTTCATCCTGGTCTATATGATCTTATGAACAAGTTGGATGGAAAATAAACATCACAATGGGCCTTAGGAAGGTTTCAATGGTGGGGGACTTTGTCACCACTACGTCCTGTGGTGTGGTCCACTCGAGCCTTCGATATCCCTCCTTTTTGGGCTCACGCCCTAAAATGTTCTTTCTAAATGGATGGATGGCTTGGATAAAATAAATATATGACGGTGGGCCTCACAGATCTCCTGATAGGATTGTCCTACCTAATTCACGCCTGAGTAACGCCTAATCCGCTTCCCTTTACCAAAACTGCAACCCTTCCTTTGAAAAAAAACCCTAAAAGCAGGTTCTTATGAAACAATTGAAGGAAACAAAACCCCACTTCCTGTTGAATAATACTTTCCCCTTATTGATTTTTCCTCCAAAACCCCCCAATTTCGGTTACTTCGGAGGTTGGTAACTCTACTTCTTTCTAGAGAGGCAGTCGTTGGAGGAATTATCATTGAAAATCTGAAGTTTTTAGGGTTAGTGACGTACCTTTCGAGGAAATCTGCAAGACGATCTTCCAGAAGTCCTAAAGTCCCATTCCCTAAACAGATCCAAATGAAAAGTAAAAGTATTTTCCTTTTTTTTTTTTCTTGTTAGATTTCGGAAATATTGAAAAATCAAAAAAATCACCGACATTTTGGCGATATTTAGAAGGGAGACAAAAAAATGGGTTTTTGGTATCGCATAGTCAGCGATACTGAAAATATCGGCGATAATTCGATATTATCACTGATAATTTAAACACTGCCTACACCTAAAAATTGAAGCATGAGAGACTACCTCTTCCCTTGATAAACCAACACCTAAAAGTTCACTTTTATCAGAGTTAATATTTAATCCCGACAACACCTCAAAACAAACAATTATCACATGCAAATTATCTATTTCTAATTCATCTACCTCACACTTGAGTAAAGTATCATCTGCGTATGGTAAATGAGATATTTGAAACTGAGAATTGTCAACTTTAAGACCTTTCACTAGATTGACCAGTCCACCACTCCCTTATCCATCATCCTGCTGAAACGCTCCATTATCACCACAAACAAGTATGGTGACAAAGGATCACCTTGCCGTAACCCTCTTAATGCTTGAAAGAACCATTTGAGGAACCATTTGCCAAGATCGAGAATTTTGCCGATTTCATACAAACCTGAATCCATGATTGCCATTTCTGACAACACCCCAATCAACCCAACATATAATCTATAAAATCCCAATCGATATGGTCATATGCTTTTTCAATATCCTACTTGCAAATCATCCCTTTTAAACCCTTTTTGTTACAAGAATCAATTACTTCATGTGCTATGAACGCACTATCCACAATTTGACGCCCACTACAAATGGCCCTTGTGATTTGGAGATCACTTTGCCTATAACTGTACGAAATCTTGTAGCTAAATTTTTTGCCAATATCTTATAGGGGCTCCCTAAGAGACTAATGGCCTGAAGTCCTTTAAACTTTCTACCCCCTCTTTTATTTTTTGGAATCAATGCCATGAAAGTAGCCCCTAATTCCATCGCTATAAACACCTTTTCAAAAAATTCATTCATAAAATCAATCACCTCCTTTTTATAGCTCCCAAAACTTTTGAAAAAAAGCAATTGGATAACCATCCGGGCCCAGGGCTTCACAATAAGAGTTGAGTCACCGAGTTTTAGAATTATGTTCTAAACCCATTACATGGTATCAGAGATCTTTCGGAAGGTGGGCTGCAATAGCAGGAATGATTTGTGCAGTTGCAGCAACGTTCTCTGATGCATTAAACAAAATGGAGGAAATGGTGGGTCACCAACAATCTTTTCTCCAGATGTGGGCAGCCAAAATCACAGTAGCAATGCTAGGTGGGCCACAACTTCAACATGAGCTCTGATTGTGATCAGCAAACTCTGCAACAAAGACTGCAAGCTAGATGAATTGAAGCCAATAGATCTTTAATGTTCACCACAGCAATAGTAATCAAATGGCCACAAAGCAAATATGAGATATGACCATGGAGGTAGCAACACCAATGATTAGCAACCCCAACGACCAGATCTGAGATCCAGCAACCACAATTGTGGGTTTCACAACATTAGATCAGATCATCAACAACATATTCGGTGTAACACGCCGATGATATTGCATTGATTAGAAACGAAGAAGAAAGATGATGGCTGGATCTTTAATGCGGCAACATATTTGAGAAAACTGGTTGGTTTCTGGCTGCCGGAATCATTGACAGCAGATCTGGAACTCCTCATGTAGTTGAAGAAGAGAAAACGTCAATGACAGCAATCTGGGACCTACCGGATCTACTAGATCTCCTTGGGAACAGCCTACTTTGATACCATGTTGACGACTACATTGTACTGTTCTTAGGGGTCGATGATGAGCAACAAGGGTAGAGAGAGAGAGAGAGAGAGAGAGAGAGAGAGAGAGAGAGAGAGAGAGAGAGGCGAAGAAGAGAAGGAGAGAGGGGTAGAGAGAAGATTTGAGAGAGAGAGAGAGGCGAAGAAGAGAAGGAGAGAGGGGTAGAGAGAAGATTTGAGAGAGAGGGGGCTAAAGGGAGAAGTGGAAATGTAAGATGCTAGGATTCTTTGAAGCCCCAAGCACTCTAGTCCTTTTATAATGATATTATATGGGCTTGGGCCCTATGGCCATATTACATGGACTGGCCCAATGAACCTTATTACAAGACTCAACCTGTCAACACTTCCTATCACGTCCCTAAATCTAGTGTCAGTAATCTGTGATTACTATATACCAAATTTTGGTTGACAGCCTTCGTAGAACTCCGATTTTGGGGCTTCCAACTTTCGCATACTAAGTCCCATAAGTAGGGCTCCACAAGGAGGATTTCTAAAAGTAAAGACGACACATACGTATCATTTCTCAAAATTTCATCATATTCAACATGTGTTATTGTATACAACTGAGCACATCAAGACAAAACCAAAACATAAACCATGTCATATTTACTATACCTGCTGTACATATATAGGGTACTACAAAAAAAATATATACACTGATATGTATAAGACAAAAAGGACAACTGGAGTCTGTAATCTCTACTCCTTCAGCTCCCTACTATTACCTGTAAAAAAAATAAAAAGGAAACCTTGAGCTACTAAGCCCAGTGAGTGTGTGTGTGTGTGCAGTGAAAATGCATATTTCATGTCATGCTCATATCATGCATAGGCCTATTGGGCCGATAACAATAAAAGAAAGATACAATGCATGATGCCACTTTCCATGTTTTAAAATTTTCACATTTCCCAATTGGATTACCAAGGTTTGAAACAGAGGTTGGACTTGCATATGATTGCTACTCACTTGCACAGGCTTTTTCCATCGTGGTCCACTACAGTAGTGAGACTACGTAATTCTTGGGCCGAACTATTCTAACCCACTTGTGTTGAACCTCACTATCTGCCTAACAGTGAGAAGTCATAAGTCGCCTGGCAAAACAATAGCGGAGAATTTACGAACTCGTCACATACAACCTATCTTTGCTTGCCCATAAGCAGGTCAGGTCAAACCTCTCAACCAATCGACATGCGTCGGTAGGAGTCGCTGCTTACTTTAGTATTTCGGCATTCCAGCGCTCTGTTCTTCCACCCGGTCTAGGCATTGGTTGCTCCTAATGGTACCAATCGGGGTTTAGGGATTTTCACCCAGGGACCCGCTAATCATGTCCTGTTGAATTACACATTTCCAGTGTGGTGTTCAACTTAAGTCATAACAAAGCATGTTTCATTTTATTTACAATCACCGTATGCATATGTCCACACACAAGCACAATATATCATGTTTTTCAAGGCAAGCATAGGACGACTTTCCTCATATGGTCTCCTCATGAATTTAAGTTCCTCATAGGGGCCTCATGTAATGCATCCTGTATCTAGACGGTTCACATACTAATCATAGACACATCGTGTGTCGCAACACAACCCACTGTGATCACCATACCATGATATGAATCATTCACTCTCAATCATACAATGATACAACAACTATGAACCATGCATATGATATGCACATGACTTAGTCAATCTAAATCCAATTCAGGATTCATTCCGCTATAAGACTGCATGCCACAAGTATGTTTTTTCTCAAGAGTTAACTACACCAAAAGGAGGAAGGATAACTCTTTCAAACGTTTTGTTAAACAGGTAGTGGCCGGACTTTGTAAGGGACAGAGAGAAACCGACGGAAATACGTATGAATTTAAACAAATCTAAATCATCTCTATCATCCAATCTTCCATTAATAACCTAACCAACTAAATCAGAAAATCCAGCAATAACCTTAAGAAAATCCAGCAATAACCTAACCAACTAAACCAAAAAAACTAGCAATAACCTAACCAAATAAATTAGAAAATCGATTCTTCTATAGGGCTTTCAAGGAAAATTTAGTAATAACCTAACCAACTAAATTAGAAAATCCAGCAATAACCTAAACAAGTAAATCAGAAAATCTAGTCTTCTAAAGGGCTTTCAAGGAAAATCCAATAATAATCTAACCAACTACATCAGAAAATCCACCAATAACCTGACCAATTAAAACAGAAAATCTAGTCTTCTATAGGGCTTTTAAGGAAAATCCAGCAAAAACTTAACCAACAACATCAGAAAATCCAGCAATAACCTAAACCTAAAAAAATAAATAAAAAAATCTATTCTTCTATAGGGCTTTCAAGTAATCTAACGCACATATATGTGTGCTCCTAATCTATGCACTCACCTGTAACGATCAGATGATTGGATTTCAAACTCGGCTTTTGCTTCCTTTTATTCTTCTTCTCAACTTCAAACTTAAGCTAGAAGAGAGTGCTGGAAATGGGTTGTTGAAAGAGGGTTTTTATGTTTATGGACTCGAAAATGGTTTTAAAATTGACTTTTGTCTAAAAGAAGGGTTGGGAGGTGTTTTGTGATATTTTTGAGAAGTTTAAGCTGATGGTAACAATAAAAAAAATGTTATTTAAGTGATTTGACATAAAACATTCCAAGGATTTTAAAAAATCGAGGTCATTTGAGTTATTTTTTCAAAATATATATGTGCATATATATTTATAACTTACAATCCAGGTGTCATATTGACATGCCGTTTTCGCCAATATTCCGTAACTCGACTACAGTCACAATGATTAGGCTGTCGGACCTAACGGATTTTGAAAACTTGGTGACATAGTTGTCATTTCTCAGATTGTTTAATTTTAAGTCCGTATATTAAAATTCGGACATCGGGTTGAAATGTGGCCTGCGGCTCGATAACAGAACAACATTTTGATCAAGTCAAAATATTCTCGGGGCTAATGGACCTACAGTCAATGGCTATCCAGTGTACAAACCAGATGTCGGGGCCTCGGGTCTTACACTTCCTCTCAAGCTAGTATCCTAATGTTTCCTAGCTTGGTACAAGGGCTCCCATAATCAAAACTAAGAAAGAAATACTCGAAACCTCCCTACTCTAAACTCAAGGTGCTTTGAAAAAAGAAATTTTGAGTTTGGAGAGCTACATAAAACATGCATTAAAAGAAACAATAAATAAAAGATAATGCAACAGTTGATATGAGTGGCATGAGCTGTGATGAGAGGCGAGTAGACGGGTGAGTAGTAGATGTGATGAGACAATGAATAACTTCAGGCGAATAGGCACTAATGCAACTCAAGCGATATGAACAACCGGACTAACTATCTTGCACAAACGAGTCTGGATCAACCATCAAGCTCAAACAAGGCTTGGCCAACAACTTCTTCGATACCGTGTTGACGGCTACATTGTACATTCTTAGGGGCCGATGATGAGTAGCAAGGGTAGAGAGAGAAGGGAGAAGAAGAGAAGGAGAGAGTGGCATTGAAGAGATGGAGAGAGCGGTTGCCAAAGGGAGATGTGGAAATGTGAGATGCTAGGGTTATTTGAAACCCTAAGCACTCTAGTCCTTTTAATGATATTACATGATCTTATTACAAAACTCAACCTTTCAACAATGTCAAATAAGGAATTGCATTAGTTCTGCCATACAATATTAATTATCAGAGGATGAAATTCTTTTGGAATTTCTAATATTGCAAATCTTCAAGCATGTTTTTAAATGTACTTGTGCACATCATATTAATTCGGTACCATTTTCTGCAAATTGAATTGGATCATAGAAACATGAGGGTTGAATTGTATTGGTCATCAAAAATTTAGAAGTGGTTTTAAATTGCTAAAATATGAAGTATATGACATTGCTTAAGCCATTCTTCCTAACACCCAACATGTTGTCATTATCAAGGCCTTCTTCCAGCTATTTGAGGTTGGCTTTCTAATTATTGCATGGCAAATGTTTGACAACTGGCTACTTACCTGACATAAACCCTCCTTTACTTGAGTTGGGGACCATGGCGCATTGCAACCAGGCATAGTGGAATATACAACATCTACTTTAGTCAAATCATATCATTTTATGGCATTTCTAAGTAACGACAAGCTATTTAAGAAGCTTGGCCAATCAGATGTGGTAGGATTAGTAACACTATTTCAACACTGTCCATCGAAAGGTGTAACTTTAAAAAGTCTTAACAATCATGAATACTAACAGTTATAATGTTTTATCTTCTTAATGAATTATGTTGCAAGTACAAATTTGTTAAATAGATTTCAAGTTGAATTAAGGATGATCTTCAATGTTATCCGAATTTGCATCATCAAGCGACCTAAATCGTAAGTTAATAGAACCTACTGCGTTGACTTGCAATTTTTTTCCCCTTGTATTCACAGACTATGCTGTGGTAGAGAAGCCACAATTGGTAACATGGATGCAAGGAGGCCATGATTATATTGTTCTTCAGAGTTTGGACACTGATGGAATACGCATTATTGGAAGTGTACTTGGCCAAAGCATTGCTCTTGATCATTTCATTTGGCAGGTACAAGTAATTTTCAAATACCATAGTATCATTTAATTTTAGTCAATTTTATAACCACACTCCTTCCATAGGTTGATGGTATAGTTGAGGAATTCACAGATATTAATCGCAGCATGGAGAAGAGTGGCACCTTTACCATGCAGAGGAAGAAGCTCTTTCAACTTGTAGGGAAGGCAAACTCAAATCTTGCTGATGTGATTCTAAAACTTGGTCTTTTTGAGAGGTGATGCCTTTGTGTTACCCGTCAATGATTTCTTGATTAATTCTGAGCTTTGATATTTGAGATTTCAGTATAATGATCCCGATAAGGTTTAAACAATGAGTTGTTGTCAATGTTGAAAAGGGTGGATTTGACTAGGTAGTTGATATCTTTCATCCAAGGGTGATTTTTCAATGTGAATGAAAACTCTCTCAGTTCATATATCAGGTGAGTGAATGAGTCAATAATCCTAACGTGGCTAGATCTAGAATAATCAGCCTACTTCTGAGTCCATTAATGAATTAAACATTGTTGTGCATGTAGGAAATGTAATGATCCTTTAGAACACAGAACTCATTTGTAAAAATGACCAGCATTCAAAACCGAGTCGATATGATGAAGAAAGCCAAACTGATGATATTTCTCTGAGTATTTATTCCTTGCTAGAAGGCATGGAAGATTATTGTATGGTTCAGTCAAAGCTCTAATAACTTGTATCCATGGCAGATGCCATTTTTATAAATCTCATCATATAAAATTTTGAGAAATCTCTCTGATATTTTGTCTTAATTGTATTTGTTCAATATAGAAAGTATTAAAGTTCCAATGCATCTGCATGGTTTTAGAAAGAAACTGACATCTAGAACTCCCCCCTCTTGAGAAAGGCCATTGATACTTACATAGCTTACCTAGAAAAACCTTTTCACCTCAGGAACTTAGGTGAAAATAATATTCAAAGAATCACCTAGGTGAGGGCCTTCCTATTGTCCTATCAATGCTCCAAAATAATAAGGCAAACATTTAAAAAAGTCTAAATATGTATTTGCAAGGTAATAATGGCATAGATAGAAAAATACTATAGTCAACTCTATTTCAAAAATTTTGTACAGAAGGCAGTTGGAACTCTTATTTATATTTACGGTGGACATGTTTGCTACTAATTATTAGACATTACTAATTTTCAGAATCTCTTAAATAATTTGTGTGGAAACATGATTGTTTGCTCCAGAGCACTACAAATTATAGTCTTCCTAGTTGCATATAACTCACAAACAATTCAATCAGTTGTAATTGACTGTCTATTAGGTCCACAATAAAGAAGTCACACCAATAAGACAATTCTAACCATCTGAAGAACAAAATATAAAATGGATAGTCATGGTTGTTTATGGAAAACCATGTTCAATCAACTGTTTGAACCTTCTATTTGGTGGGGCTCATCATGAATTGCATATAGTTGTAATGAATTCCTTTGATCAGACAACCTGGACTGTGCCATCCATGGCTTGAAAACAGATTGGTGTTAAAAAGAAGGCCAACTTTTGTATGAATAGGATCATCGAATCAATGTGACCTTTTCATGTTGGCCCCATGAAGCTTATTAGACTGGACCTAAGTGGCAGCAAGGATTGGTTGATTGGACTGCCCATGTGCCCCTCTACAAATAGGATCGCAATACCTTATATTGTTATATAAGCACTTGGGATTGGTTACCAGTTATGTTTTAACTGTGTTTTCCATGGGCATTTGAATTTTATTAGAAAGAAATAGGACCTCCTGGATTTCCACACATGGGAATGGTTATGACATTTACTATGATACCATGCCCAGATAAATCCAACACCTTGGAAACTTAAATGACAATATTCAAAGAATAAGCTATCTCAGGACCTTCCCTTTTTGGTTAATGAAACAAATAATAAAGCAAATATGCTAATGAAGATGTCTAAATACATTACTTTCTAAGAAAAATGGCTCAAAACAGCATTCTAATAATTTACATGCATCTAGTATTTCCAAAATTTTATATTAATTATTGAAAAGTAGAGTCTATACATCATCTAGAATGGAACAATCAGTGTGGTAATATGATAGCAAATACTTCTAAATATGTATTTCAAAGGAAAAAATGGCTCATAGAGTCATTCTAATAACTTGTATCCGTTTCGTATCTCCAAAATTTATGAGTACTTAAAAATTGTAGGTTATTTAAAAGAAGAAAAATGTCGTTCCTGTTAATTCTGTTCAACTACCAGAGGTTATAAAAAGCGTGAGTCTCAAAATTTCAAGTCTTCATTGTATTATAAATTAGAGGTACAATTGATCTATAGTGGAATGATGGCCGCACACACATTGATGAAACGATGGCCATTTATATTAATTTTCTTTTTTGGACAATTATTAGAGTAAATTGGTGTAGAGTGAGAGTCCTTAACATATTTCTTTTTCCAAAAAGTGTATGCTCAAAGTAATATAAAATCTTGAGAACTCATTGATCTACTTGCAGCTCAACCAGGTCCTTTCAATTGGCCTGGCCTCAAGTCCAAAATTGACCTATTATATTACCAACCTAGCAAATTTCTGCTGACAGTTCACTTGGACTGCAAAATCAAAATACCAGTTTTCTGAATTGAATCCAAGTTTTTGAACATTGATCGTATATTAACTTCCAAAATTACCAAATTAGAATTATAAGCTAGCACATAATTGGATGCATCTCATGCTTGTCTACTCTCATCGTTCAGATCTGAAATTGCTTGGCGCGATGCAAACTATGCCCAGATATTGGAATACCTTCGAGATGAGTATGAGCTTGCGCAACGTTTTGGAAGCCTCAATTTCAAATTGAAATTTGTGGAGGTATAGTCCTTGCTATTGTCGTTTCCCTTTGAAATAATGTCTTATAGAGTTCAATGTTCACAAAGAAAGTTTGCAATTGGTTCAAAACTCACCGATTGAGCTAAAATCAACTTTTTGGCTTGGCTGCTGGACTGGGTTTAGTTGCGCCTTGTGCACCAACTCCAAACTCTTATCATAGTTTTGTCTGTTTCTGATCAATTTAATTGACTCACAAATCCACTATAAGACTGGTAAGTTTGTTGCTGGCTCTGCTAAATTGAAGGTGGAGATTGAACAGCTTATTTCAATGTTTCAATAGAGATTGACAGGCTTCCAAGTCTGACTCAGGCTGTTTTACTTTTCTCACGCAAACTATTCTTGTGGCTCATTCGGCTTCCCTTTGCAGCACAACATTCACTTTCTGCAAGAAGTTCTGCAACACCGAAGGTCAGATCACTTGGAATGGTGTGTTATCGTACTGCTAAGTATAGATAACATACTATCAATATATGAAATAGTCCATGAATCTGCCATAACCCCTCTCTAAGAAAGCCCATATTGGAAATTCCCTCATTGCTGTAACAAGGAGACTGGTTGCCGAAATCTTCCGACTTCTGAAAATTGTAGGTACATTGGGTCCTGAAGTACCACTTTTCCTACTCTGCACGTGCTCCTGCTTGTTTGCTGCTGTTAACTGAGGGAGCCTCTAAGACTGCTGTTGGCGTGTCTTGAGTCGAGGCTTTAGCAAATACTTGTTTATGAAATCGATAGCGGGTTTCTCTCCCATTAACATTCATAAAATTTTCTCTATGGCATTTGCATTGCAATATTTGTAATAAGACCTTTCTTTATAATCATTTGAAATTGTTGGCAGTATAATTGTGTTATTATGATCAGTGATGTTTCACATTATTGGTTCATGACCTGCGCACACATTTTTACATTCGAATATCATCTTTTGTCACCGTGCTCCATTTTCTTTTAATCTTTTCAGTTCCTTAGAATTCAGAGGAAATGAGAATATATGGGAAAAATGTAAAATTTTCAATGTATGTGAGGGATTGGAGTTTTTACTGAGGCTACACGAGTTTATGGATCTCTGCCCATCTGCATTCCAGCACATTTTCCAAGATGGAACAAGTGCAAGATCTGAGTGGGCCCTCTGTTGGGACACTAGATAAATTCTTGCCCGAAATATAGGGCAACATAATTTTTATTTATTTTTCTGTTATTATTCAATGTAGCCCACCTGATAAGTAAACCTGCCAGACACTCGGGCTTTGGGGAATCTGCACAGTGCGAGCAAACTCATTCACTGCTCGGATATTGCACGCAGAGCTGAACACATAGTTGGACTACGTGTTAGATATGTTCCTGGGAAGTCTAGCGTTCATGTGTTAACGGATCTTGTTTATCTATGATCACTTGGTAGAATGTAGTCTTTTGCTTATTTATTTATTTATTTTATGTCATTAATCGTTTATGAAACTCATGGATTAAATATGCTGAGGATGTGTTTGGTTTTTCCAATTATAATGGTAAATGGCTGGAAATGGATAATTAGTTTTGTAATTGTGGTGACATTACCTACATTTGATTGCAATGATGAATTTGTTACCATTGTTTGTTTTACTCAGCATTATTATAAGAATGATAGTTTTATAATGTAAAAATGTAATTATTACAATGTCATTTACCTATAAAGGAGCAGTGTATTTGACTCTTAATTTATGATGTTTAAACAAACAGCTTGAAATAATAATGATGGCTCATGTACTCTGCCTTTCACATGAAATGATCTTGTGTGTTAATGGGGAAAGAATGAAGTAGACAACCACCACCAGTGCTAAGGGAATTGTCTCCATGATTCCTGAGTATCATAAATATCATAACCGCTTCATTGGGTTCAGGCATAAATTAGTTTTATGGTTATCTTGTGGGCAGAGCCGGTGATAGCTTGGGATAGATTGATCTTCAACATTGGGCATGTTGTTTGCATCATCCTTTTCCACATGAGAGTGATTATTCACTTGTTTTATTACTTGTGATGGGCTTGATTGGACGTTTCTGTTACTGAATCGTATCAAGTCACTTAATTGAGAGGTTCATTATACTTGGTTTGGATTGACTTGATCATGTTTTAGCTTTGACCAATTAGACCTGAGGTCACCCAAGCACTTCGTGGTCTTAGTGTCGTAGGCTTTGGCATACTTTTTGAGGTTACGTTAGTGGCTGACACGTGAGTTTATTAGGTGCACACTAATGGCTGACATGTCAGTGTGTTGGGTGCACGCATTAAGACGCGCAGAAAGCGTTAATGCATCAACATGGTATCCACTGGCCTTTTCGGGAGTCGTTTGTGGATGAATCTTATCGATTGAACCATCAATCAAATATTTAAAAGCTGGCCAACACTCTCAAATGCTTCCGGAAGGTTTATCAAACGTCTTTAACCTTTAGATTTATTATTATTATTATTTCACCATTAATGGATTGACATCCAATATCTTTTAAATGGCATATCACTTGTGCTTGCATGGAATTCCGAACAAGGATGGATGCCATGTATAGCGGAAGTATTTAGGTTAGTAGGGCTGTTAGGCACTTTTTCAATTTAGATGTTTTTGTCACGTGTGGTGCATGCGGGTGTGCCAGAACCGACTGTCCGACTCAAATCCAACTGAACAACTTGATCCAAAGTGCTAATATAGGTAGATACGATGACTATGACCGTATCTGAACCATGACTGTGACCGTATCTAACCAAGATTTAGTTACTCGCGAATTGTTTTATAAAGTGATTAGGCGATATTCAGAGGGTGGGGTTCTTCATATAGAAATAGGTTCTACTTTGCCTTCCTTAGGAAAGGACTTTTCTGATACCCGACTCTCGTCAAATGAAAAAGAACTACTCACAGTCGGTGGAGGCGCAATTGTAAGAAGCCTTTTAAATGAAGAACTACTTGTATTGAGATAAAAGTTCAGCGTATGAGTGTAGACTGAGATTACAACTAATTGATTATGTCTTCTTAGTCTACTCTTAAGAAAGAGGTAAGCTATGATAATGAAAGATAATTTGACTGGTATTAGACGTCTTGCTCAGTTGATTTTCCCTTATAAGATTTTTTGCTATGCAAATACTTTGTATCTGTATCTGTTTATGTTCTTTTCTTCAACGATTACAATAGTTGAATCATTGTCACATCAGTCTTTCAAATCCTTTTGCATTTCTATATTCTTTTAATCGTTCTTCATTTCTCGACCACTTTATGTCTTTTAAGCTTCTCGGCCACGCCTTGTCATAAGATGAAGTGCACTATCCAGCTCAGCGCTAGTAGCACCTCCGTAAAAAGTGCTCCACATATCTTTAAGATTTTTCGCATGTTATTCCTTCTTTATGCAACAATACGTGTCACTCTCTGATTGGTAAATCCACGAATGGTTAGAAATATGGTACAACATTCCCCCCAACGTTGCTCCAATACCTGATGTAATGAATGTGATCAACCATCTTTATACATGTCAGCTCCCTATTGATTCTATTTGACCGAGATGAAAATCGAAAGTTGGTTTTGCATCTTATCTCGCGGTTACTAGTATGACACGTAGCACTATTGTATCATACAAGGAGTCAAGATGATCCTCTCATTACTGCACACATTCCCACCTGATGCATATATCATTTCAACTCTGATTTTGTTCTTTTCATGACTCTTGCGCTCCTTCTTCGTAAGTTCATTTTCAGTCGAGATTGCCGTTGTCATGGCTGATTCTTCTTCATCCAGTCCTGTAACTTTACATTAGGAAGATTTTATAAGAGAATTAGAAGCTTTGTTGTTTGAGATTTGTGAAGACATTATTTTCTCTTCCCCCATTGATGTAAATTTATCGTTTCTCACACTCGGTCCAACATTTCATTATGAGATCCCCCTTAATCGGTTATGATTACTTGATCAAAACTTCCCTTGATGTGTGGGTGAACAACTCCTTATCCAATCTAACTCCTTACCAGACCCTGCAAACACCTTTCATGCTTTAAGATCCTGGCCAAGGGCTTTAAAAGATGGCTGAAATGGCTTGCTCATGTATCCTAACAACATGATGACACATGAAAACACATCGGTATTTACGAATGTATTAACCTTTCATTACATGAGTATACAACTGACACCTCTCTTCTTGCCATAACTTCAGATTTCTGGAGCCAATCAACCAATTATTTTCACTTTGGATGTGGCCCCATGGGTCCCACAATAATGGACATTTGTGCCTTCGCTCACCTTCTTCCATTTGGTGAACCAGTCTATCTACTTTTCTTAGTGCAAACAACACTACTTCTTCGTTTCAGACAAGAGCAACAACGCTTATACCAACTTCATGTCGCTTCATCGCAAAACGCATAGCATCGTTGATGACACAAAATACATAACATTTTTGTTAATGTGGATTTACTATTATATGCTTTGTGTGAGTGCTATACAGATCACAAAAGAATATATTCACCTGGCCGAGGCACTCGCCCAAGGTCGACAACTAGCCCTTGCTGCGTTCGTGCTCGATCACTGTATCGCATCATGTTTGAAGTAACAACCAAAGTGTTCTTTCATAGCGGAGGACCTCTCTAGCTAATCTAGATATGGTTGTTTGAGTATTTTTGATCTCCCTTTGTAATTTCTATTCCTTTAAATTCTTTCACTTCTTTCGGCCATAGGAATATCTTTTTTCCTAGAATCACCCACTCTTTTGCCAAATATATGATTTTTTTTTTTTTTTTTCTTTCTTAGCTTAGAAAAACCCCACCGCACCTTTTACCATTTCAATAATAAAGAGTTTAGTCCTACCTTGTTTATGGAGGACTATGATACCAATGATGTCGGGATGACTGAATTCAGGGGCAAGGCTTGGGGAAGCTATCTCATCTGCAGAGATCTCCCTTATGGTGACACTATGGAGACGAGTATAAATGCTAAAGCCGAGGTCAAGATTTTTTTAAAAAATATTCTTGATCACCAATTCAAATTAGATCAATGCATTCCAAGCCCTTTCATTCATAAAACTTGCAACTAACCACCGAACCAGCGTCTGATTGTGAATTTGGTCAACACTGACTAGTTTTTTCATGATGGTTTTGAAAACACTCGTGCTACATTGAATGATCATCTCTTCCCTAGCTGTCCTAATCAAATGCTTACTTTTTGCACTGGTGGAAATAATTTTACTCGAAATTACTTACTGGATTGGCCGATCTCATCATTGCTCGACTTTTCCCTTCAGTCGAGAAACCTAATAAGCCTATGGTCTAGAAGAAATAAAAAGCGATTGAAGATAAGAAAAAGTCATTATTTCCAAAATCGAACATGTCGCCAAGTTAGAGAAAGACACGGTCACAAAGAATGGATTTGACCATTTTGACTGCTCCCCTAACAATAGTCGAGACAGTCGGTCTAGCTTCTCCTCAAGTGAAGCACCAAAAAGTTATGGTACAAGATCTGCTTGGTTAGGTGTACTGACCAAAACATCTATAACTCCACTCATGTCGAAGAAAATTACAAATCTTGGACCTCTTCCAGATCCTCCTCCTCCTGTGCCCATAGTTCATGCTATCCCGGTCGTACCAATAAGAGCTATCCTTACAGCACAAAGCGGTTGAACGTCAAGAAAGCGCACAAGTATTCTCCTTGTGGCTGAAGTTGTTTCTACTTCTAAAACATATTATAAAACCAAATTATGGCCTGGTCTTTCTCCCTCGGATTATTCATGGAAAATGGAGGAAGCATATAAGAGACATTAAGAAGCCCACTTCAATAAATCTTTTCACAAATGGTGAAAAGAAATGGAAAGATTAAATGATCCCACCTTCCTTTCAACTGCTTTTTAACACCTTATCAGCCCAATCCTTCACCTTTTCATTCTTCTGCACATCCTTTAGCAATACCTATTGGCGATCCCTTTAAAATTCAATCCATGATCAACCGATATTAAGCCATTGCTATTTAATCTAACTTAGGTGGATATTTGACCTCCATTTTTCTTGCATTAGTTGTGTATTTTGCTTTTATGATATTTCTCCATCTTTGCAGTGACTAGAGAGAGAAGCAAATTTGAATACCAAGTGAAAGCCACTCTAGTTAACGAAGATCAAACAATTGTAACTTGTGATAGTCATTGTTAGCAAGTTCGCCACATTGCATGGTAAATCGACTGATATGTTCTATTGTCGATTGGCCAGTATCTCCTGTAAATAGTGTAAAATCAGGTCAATAATTCCTCGGTAAAGGATTTGGTCGATAAATCAGGATACGGTTTGTGATAGACAAGAGTAGTAATTCAGCCAATAACTTGACTTGCTACTTCTTAGAACACTTGGAGAATTTGGTCATGGTCAACCTGATGAGGTTCGGCCATTAGAGGTGGGTTAGGACATACCGTGTATTGTTCCCCATTGGCTAGCTCATAGGTACTTGATTCTTGACTTCAGGAATGAAATTCATGTTCTCTTGCTCAAATTGTCTGATTTCAATGGGGGGAGGAATTGTCCGCGCTTCTTATACTTGAGTAGGAGGCCTATTTCCTCATAAAATGGGTGCTACGGGTATTTACTGTGTTAGTGCCAAATTCCCAAAAGAGATTGCTTTAGCAACAGGCTGGGGCATAGTCTGCTAAGGCACAACAGGTTGTGGCATAGTCTGCTATGGTATCACAAGCTGAGGCGTAGTTTGTTGATGTATACCAGGCATTCATTCAACAACAATGGCCATCATCCTATTCATGCTCTCAGCTTGACTAACCATCCATCTACTGAAGGTTTCAGCCTGATTTCGGCCTGATTAACCATCCCTAATTCATGATTGCTTTCCTTAAGGTATTTGTTTTATAATAGGGAAAGAAATTTTTAAGGAACTCTCTTGTCATCTCAACCCACGTGCCAATGGACCTTGGTCTTAAGGAATGTGACCACGACTTAGCCTTTTCTTTCAAAGAGAAAGGAAATAATTTCAGTCTAACTGTGTTCTCAGACACGTTTGGGAAGTGTAATGTAGATATGATTTTATCAAATTCTTTCATATACAAGTATGAACTTTCAAATTTTAGTTTATGAAACTTAGGGAGGAGTTGATTTACCCCTAGTTTAATATCCACAGTTCCTGCATTCAATGAAAATATCATGTAGGAAGTTGTACTCACCCCCGTCAGTTGTAAATAATCTTATAGAGTACGAGGCGGGGGAGCATTCTGCACCTCGTTTTCATCTTAAACTTCCTCAACTAGAGGATAAGGTTTATCTGTAGCTATCACTTCTATTGACTCAAAGGGTCTCAAGTGGTGTCTACTCTTGTGATGGATAGACAACCCTTCGACTAATACTCCTTCACTTAAGAGATATCGAGTGTTGTCATGAACCCACTTAGGCATGAAACACTCGCAGTTCTCAAGTAACTAAATAAACTAAACTTAAGAAAAAGAAAAATAAAACGTACAACAAATAAGAAATCTAGAAAAGAAAGAGAGAATTGGAAAGAAGTTACTAGATTGGAGTAACTATGTTAGGATCCTACAAAATAGAAAATAATGTTAGTTTCAAAAAATAATTTCAGAAAAAAATCCTAACTTAAAAACAAAGAAGAAATTATCTCTAATCTTAACCTAATTTCAAAACTAATTAATCTCATAAAAACGTAGCCGTAGTCCTCAGCAATGACACTAAAAACTTGTTCACAACCCCAAGTGTAGGGTTGCGATGTAGTAATAACTCGGAAAGACTGAGGTCGAATCCACAGGGATTAAACTTGTACGTATTCTGAAAATAATTAGAACTAGAACTAGAAAAAGATATAAATTGAAATTTGAATAATTGAGAGTAATGATGAATAATATAGATTAAAACTTATGAATTTAAAGGTGAAAACTAGGGTACCAAGGATCCACTTGTAGTTATCAAGATGCTACCTTACTTGATTTAAGGAATACAATTAGAATTGGAGTCCTATCCTATCCAATTGGAAGATAAAATAATTTAAATCAAATCTGAACTTTTCATTAACCTATTTCTCAATGTAGGAGAATTGTGATGATTGGAAGAGATTCCATCACCCTACCATGACTAGGAGACGATGGTGAATAATGAGATTTACCAATCTCATTATCTCAAAACAGGAAAAGAAGATATCCAGAACTATCACAATATCTATTGTAATTTGAGTCTTAATAAATCATAGAAAATTGAAAATATTCCTTTAATGTCAAACTAGAAATCAATAAAGTTCAATAAGAAGAATAATAATAATAATAAAAACATCCAAATACGCTACAAGCTGCACATCTTAGCCCTAGCTAAGAGGTTTAGCCAACTATTGACATGATTGAAACCAAATCTTTTAAACAAAATGAAAAATAAACTAGGGAAGAAGAAAAACTCTTTGGCGGTTGCTCCACCCTTGTGTATGCTCCTTGAGACTTTTTCAAACCTCGAAGATGCTTTGGAGCATCTTAGGGAGTCCTATTTATAGTTGTGGAACTCCAAGTTTTGTATTGAGTTCGAAAAATCTAGAAATCGCCTCAAATGTATGCACTATGCATAGTTTTCCAAAATAGGCTCAGAGTTTAAACTGCCTCAAATTTAAGCACTTTACACAGTTTCTCAAAATAGACTTAGAGTTCCAAAATATATTTTTTCAGTACAATTTCAGAAATATGTTTGTTTTAGGACAATTTAGGATTCTTTTTCTTCACTTCAAATCTTTTATTCTTTTCATTGCTTACTTGATTTTCTTGGATCTTTGACATGTGAATTCTTCATTAATGACTTTCAAATCTCCAAATCTTCCTTTAGTAATCTTTTGAGCATAAATCTTCCTTTTGACATCAATTTCACCTTAAGCTCTTGAAATCACCTCGCACATGAAACATGCATAATTAAATCAATTAAGCACTATCATGTTTATAAAATCAAGGTATAAATAGGGAGAAATATGCAATATTTCACACTCAATATAGAGCCATTAACTAGTCATTTTATAGATGTTGCAAATCAATTTCTTATAAAAGGGAATTTAATTCTTGGGCAAAACGAGGAGTTTTTGGTGTAATAGAAGGCTAGGTGATTCCACATTGATATTCCACATCCTATACCTCTAATGTCATGAGTTCTAAGTCATCTTACTTGATATTAACACTTTAATGAGGATTCCAACCTCTACCTCAAAGATGAACTTGAACTCCACTAATTTCTAGAGATGAAACCCAACCTTATTAGTATATCATTTTTCTAAATCCTCTAGAAGATTCTTCTACATGAATCTCCTTGAATTTCAACTATCTTATTAGTTTAAGGAGATTTTAATATCCTTTCATCACCTTGGTCACCTCAATGGAGCATTGTATGTAAGGTATTTGATCTTAGAGTTAAAGCATCGATATTAACGATCGGGGGAGCGAAATGGGAGCTGATTAAAGTACAAGAGAGCATTGATTAAACAACTTAAGATGATGTGTCAAAGGGGCTCAATTCGATAAGTGTCAATTATTGAGTCCATACTCTCTTTCCTCATGTAGGATTAAGGATAAGAGTTTCTAACCCAAATATGATAAGTTATTATATAGGATATAGGCTTTTGTATAGGGCCGATTTCACTATACGCGGGTGTGTACTTGTTAGTCTTTATGGGAGCTACGGGAAGGAGAAAATGTAGCTCCTTGGACTATGATCGAAGTTGTTGGTTTGCCAATAGAAAACTGACTAAAGTCTCTTGTAGGAGCCTCCGACAAGAGTGTACACTAGGTAAGTCCTTGTGTAGGCCACCAACACAAGTGAGTACGTGGTAAGTCCTTGCGTAGGGCATTGATATGGGTGAGTACGTGGTAGGTCCCCAGACCTGGAAGTCTTGTATGACCGTTATATCTACCTGATCTGGTCGTGACAAGATAAACTCTAGGATTGGTACCCAATGCCCACACACTGTCTCAAGCTCGGCATCCGACAAGGTAATGTAAGGGATATATGTCACCATTCATTATTCACAAAAGAGGAACATCAGAGACAAGATAGGTAATATCTATATAATGGTTAACCGGGAACTAGAAAATTCCAAAAGTACATCATCTGTTTGCGTGATACACATATTCATCATATACAATTCAAAATTCTAAAAGTCAAATTAATCCCCCGATGTGACACCTAACTCGTGGTCATTACTTGCTTTTCTTCTTTGGATCCTTTACCTGGTTGGTTAAAAGATAAATAAGTTTTATAACTTAACAAGTGTAAAGTCCTTACGATAGGTATGCAAGATAAACTAACGTGAAAGATATAATGAAAGAGCTACCAAAAGAGATAACTTATGCAAAGTGATGTCTTAATGAATGATGGAGGGTGATTATGTGCGAGATGCATAAAATAACTGTATGCTAGTTGTAGAAATATTTGCCAATAGTCCTCCCACCACGGACTTGACTGTACTACTCCTGAACATCATCATCTCAATTATGATCAATATACTGTTGGTACTTAGGATCCACGGGGGTCGATGCCCATGCACCAGACACCAGAAATTGACCTCGCTACCCACCAGTGGGGTTATAACCTCCATTGTGTATACTAATAGTGGACCTCGTTCATGCTTCTCCTCACCAGCGGGTCAAACCGGACCCCGTTTGCTACCTCATCCCTAATGATATAAACAAACCACAATGCAAGAATGTAAAACAACCTAAAAATTCAGATCTTGAGAGTTTGATACAAATGTTGTTCTAAGGACAACCTTTTTTTTTTTTTTTTTTTTTTTGGGTTAGCTTATTAGTACACACCCATGTCAGTACACACTCCATGTTAGCAACCTCTACAAGGGATCGATACCAAGACCTCAAGTGTTGAAACGAGGTATCTCCACTCAGTCTGCCAGTTGAGCTATGAATCAGGGTGTTTCTAATGACAACCTTACACCAAAAATCAGAGTTTATGGTAAGACAACCTTATTTCTAGAAAGGTCTTTGTATCAAATCTCAAACCAAAGAGGAATAGAAAAATAAATACAAACTGCACTGAAGAATAAAATGCAATCTCAAATATATATTGTTTTAGGGACAACCATGCACCATAAAAATGGCAAGGCAACCTTACTAGAACAAATGAAGAAATTGATAAAGGAATAACAAGAAATAAATTCTAAACTATTACAACATTCCCACAATGCTTGAAATAAATAATTACAACATTCACATTCACATATACATCCCACAAATGAATAATTAAAGATATGAAATATAAACCATTCAATTGCCAAACACAAGGGATTATAGTGGTTCGCTTGTTTGTTTACTAACTGTTAAACAATAGCCACACAGAATGCTACTCCACTCCTAATATCCTCACATAGGGGATATTAGCGTTTACTATTAAAGTAGGTTTTCACAGGTTCACCCAAAATCTTCACAATTGTGTCTTTCTCTATGAGCTTACACAATTAAAAAAACCCCACTTCTGAGTTTTCTTGGCTCTCTTCAGATAACCAATACAATGAGATTTTTCTGGCAAATCTCAAAAGAAACCAAAACAGAAAAGAATTTACAATAAATGTAAAATACCTGATTTTCTCCTTCGTTGTAGTAGCCCTGAAGAACCAAGTCAGAGTAAATGATTGAATGTCCAAGTTCAATGTCCAATACTCACATTACAATGGTTCTAGTTCTAATTGATTTTAAATTAAACTAAAATGGGGTAGCTTTAATTGATTTTGATTCCAAAGAAAGAGAAATAGAAATTTCTTTTTTCAGATTAGATTAGAATACAAGAAACAAAATCAATTAATAAAGCTAAAGAAAGAGAATATTAAATACGTACACTTAGCTTAAAATGGAGCACAGACTTATCTCTAAGAAGGCTGAATTACTTAGCTTGAATTGTCTTTTTTATTGTGAGATTCGTTCTCTATTTATAGCTGAGCAAAACACGTCTTCAACTGGTCTAGAGACCTCTACAACTGGTCGTAGAACTAACTGAAATTTAAAATTTCGAGCGCGATAAGATAAGATGGTTTCACGACTGGTCGTAGGTACCCTACGACTGGTTGTAGGTCCCCTTCAACTGGTCGTAGGTTGCATACTACTGGTCATAAATAGATGATTTTCAACGCTGTACTTTGAATTGTAGATCTACGACTGGTCGAAGAATCAGTCGACACTGTTCACATGATTGGTCGAACAGTCTCCAGGACTGGTCATGGAGTAACTAAAAAATTCTGAAAATCTTCAACAACTTAGGACTGGTCAAACCAGAGCTAGGACTAGTCGAACAAAGTCCAGGACTAATCTTAGAACAGACCAAATTCACTTATAAAATATATACGGATTATGTATCCGAAATGGCCTACTCTAAAGGTCAACCTTGAAATTGCGGTGAAGACCGCTTTAGTTGAAGTAGAAATAGGTCAGTATATCCTAGAGGGGGGTGAATAAGACTTTTTAAAGATTTATACGTTATTTTTAATTCTATCCCACTAATCCTATCACAGAGTATAAATTAGGATTACTCAAGAATTAACTCTATTGGCTTCCAAGCCTAAATAGAGGATCCAATCACAAACTATTTAAAAGACAAACAATGTAGATGAGATTGTGGTGGATATGACTGTGTGTGCATAGAATGTGATCATATATAAAGACATGCAAGGCAATTACATAAATGAAAGATAATATCAAACTCAAACACAATCATTTTATAGTGGTTCGACGACTTGTCTACTCCACTCCCGGCTTCCACACTCAACCCTTGAGTGACCAGATTTGACTAAGTAGGTTTCCCATGGTTCACCTCAAACCTAAGGTTTTAAATTAGGTTCACCTTCAACATTTACAGAGGTTTCTACTCGGTTCACCTCAAACCCTGGAGTTTTACTGGCATACTCCTAACCAGATGTTTATGCCCACACAGGACAAGGGTCCACACAACGCACCCTGAGATTTCTACTCGGTTCACCTCTAACCCTGGAGTTTTACTGGCGTAATCCTAATCAGATGTTTATGCTCTCCACAGAGCAAGGGTCCACACAACGCACCCCGCACATACACTCCCGTCGGAGGCCTCCTTCGAGGACTTCAAATGGTGAGCAACACTTAAAACCCAATCCTAAAAAGGAATGATCGAAAGTGTCCTCTGGACTCTTAGTACTTACAGATAAGTTGATGAGTCCCTTTCAGCGCAATGATGAAGATCTCCTTCTTGTTGATGAAGAATCTTCAGCTCCCTTGATCCGTAACACAAAGATGTATATATGCTCGGCTTAGGTTGGGTCAAGGTTATGATGGACTACCACTCTCTAAAGGTTTTCCTATAAGGAAGATAGAGAGGTTCCCATCATCAATGCATTCAAGGCATCCCAGCTTAATGATATGTCATTAAAGCAGTAGCTGAAGAATCCTTGAATGCGGAAGTTCATTCCCCAATCCACTCTATGAGATATCAATGATGAGGGTGGATTGGAGGATGAACTTCCTGAGAGAAAGGGCTTAGGTAAATGATAGGAAGGTTAAAACATTCTAAAGCACTCTCTACTTTCTCTACCAGCAATGAAGAAAACTCTCTCTATTTATAGGCAAAAGGTTCCAACGGATATAAACGGTCATATTTATGACAGAGTTTGATATCATCGAGCAGTTGTCGATATGATCGAGCGTATACTCTCGATTGTATCGGCCGACCTCTCGATGATAAGAACTTAATTGTCATTTCGCTTTTGGAAACCTTCTACCAACTGGTCGATGGGATCGAGACACACATCGATGATATCAGATTTCAAACTTCGATTCCATCGAGTCATGGTTCGATCTATCGACAGGTGAAAAATAAGAGAGAAGCCTTAATAATTTCAGGATCACAGATATGATCGGGGAACCAGTCGATGTCATCAGAATTTGTACATCGATCATATCGGCGACCTTTTGATGGGATCGATAGATCGTATAGATTTTACATGTAAGCTTGCTGGACGAATTATGTCCTGACTCGATCCAATCGACTTGGTCTCGATATGATCGATATATGAATATCGATTTATCGACAGGCACCCCGATCAACATTAAAAGCAACCTGAAATTCATGCTGGAGAGAACATGCGCCCCATAGTCGATATGATCGACTGACTCCCGATATGATCGATATTTGAGTTCAGATTGAATCGGACAGTCATCAATATATCGAAACATATGTCAGTTTTTTTAGAAAAACAGGGGCGCCGAAAAGCAGTCTGTCGATATGATCGATCCAATTCAGATATGATCGATTTTCGAATATCGATGATATCGACACGAAGGTCGATATATCGATAAATCGTCCAGAAGATTATTTGATTGCCGGACGCTTTTTGTCCTCACTCGATTGTATCGATTGATATGCCGAGGACATCGACAGAGCTAGTCGATCATATCGAAAGGGGAATCGATATAATCGACAGTGTAAGAAAAACTTAGAAGATTTTCTTTTTGATGAAAAGTTTTCTTACACATAAACCCTAAGATGTTCTAGTTCTTTTTAAGGGTTTAATTACCTGGTGTTTTGGGACATGGGATGTGAGGCTATGATTTATCTTTTGGTAAGCTTCCACACATCCAGATGAGGTAGACGCTTGACTCGATCTTCTTGTTAGGTGCTGTCCTTCGACTGACTCAACATGCAACGTAATTGACAAACCAGGGCACGTAATAGGTGCACTTTCAAACCTAAGGTCAGTGATACCTCAATAGTGAAGTAAGGACATTGAAACTTGAAGACAAGTGACCTTTGAGTATAATTAAGCTTGAGATCTTAAAAAGCTTCTGAGATCTTGAACTTGAAAGCTTTGCTTGTTTATCGAAGCTAATCTTATTAGACTATCATCATGACTCTTCATGTCTTGAATAGATCTTGTTCATCACATATACAACTTCAAAGCAGTATTTGTAACCACGAATTTGACAATAAGAAGGGGCTATAAACTATAGCACTTACACCTTGTAGCTTGGTACTTTCGACTAGGTAGTACTTTACCCTTCTTGCTTGATTATGGCTAATCAAATTGTAGTCCTTGTAATTCCTAAACTAGGATACTTGATCATGATTTTAGTTATTACTCATTTCTATGAACCAACCTCCCTTCTTATGTTGCATGCTCTACTTACAATCTAATTGCATGCTACATGATTTGGTCGCTACATGGTACTGGGTGGTTTAGGTGCCTAGTATGACTAATCAAGATATCCATGATGTTGGGCCTCAAATTCCAGTAATGTATAGTGGCCCTAAGTCTAATACATACCGAAGTACTCATGGTGGAATTATATGGGTTTTGATTTGTGCTTTGATGAGGAAAACATATAGTTATTGAGAGGCCCAAATCTAGGCCTACCAGAGATATATTATTTTATTTTATTTATATTCTTGTTGTTTTTCTATAAATGGGGCCCACATAAGGACGATCCACTCTGTCTATTAGGTTCTCCAAGTCACAGCAGGCCCAATAGCCCAATATTCAGTAGGTTTAGGTGTATAGAAAGATCACGGCAGGCCTTAAAATGTTTGAATAATAGGCATCATTATTACCACTGTTTTCTATGGTGTGGTCCACCAGAGATGTGGATCAGATTCATTTTTTGGCCCAAGGTCTAAAATGATTTGGAAAATTGGATGGATGGTGTGAATTGGATACATACATCATGGTGTGGCCTATAGTGGGTCCCACACTTCTTGCCTTTTCAAAATCGGTAGGACACTGCTTGCTGCAGCGTCTTTTGGATGTTGACAGCAAGAGCGTCCAGTGTTTTTATTTTTAATTTTAATTTTTCATAGGTGAGGCCCACATGAGGATGATCCACTTCGTCTATTAGGTTTTCTGACTCTTGGCAGGTCCAATGAGTCCAATATTTAATATGTGTAGGTGTATAAAAACATCACAACGGGCCTTAACAGGTTTTAATAGTAGATGTCACTATTGCCACTGTTTTCTATGGTGTGGCCCACCCTAGATCTGGATAGAATTCATTTTTCGGACCAAGGGTTAAAAATGATTTGAAAAATCTGATGAACGGTGTGCATTAGATGGATACATCATGGTGGGGCGTGTTGTGGTCCCACAGGCCCTGCCATTCAAAACCAGCAGGGGCGCTGGTATCAACACCGTCCAACCTTTCTCTCATTTTTTTAAAAGAATGTGTGCACGTGTGTGCATGGATGTGCATGTGTGAGTGTGAGGAACTAGCCATCTCAGTAGGCCCATCAATTTCATATCATGGATTCTTCACCAACATCCAAGTGGACCACAAGTATCAGATCAATATGGTATTTGTGTCTTCCCTACATCCAGTTCCTTTTGACCACCTAAGTATGATGGATGGCTAATAAATATCATGGTGGGGCCATGTTTAGTGGGTCCCACCCAACCATTGAATTGAGGTTGATTGTGATATCTAGCGGACCATCCAAACCATTGGACTGTTAGGATGACGTGTGAACATCAAAGTGGGGCCTTCATCAATGGGTCCCAAACATATATCAATAAGAGAATAAACTTAACATAAAATGAGGATAGCAAAAGAAATAAATGGAAGAGTACTCACCTTGATAGGGGGATGATCTTCCTTAAATGGTTGGATGGCCTTGATTGTAAGGGATGTTTTAACTTTGAGTTAATGGGTTAATTGGAGTTATTTGGAGAGTGGTTTAAAGATTTACAGAGGGCTGGAAAATAGCTAAGGGATGTAGGAAGTTTGGGTACTAAGTGCCTAAAGTTTCAACCATGCCTACTTTATATAGACAAGAGCTTAATCATTTTGCTTAATCTTATAATCTATGAGGTGTATGGTCCTCATTGATCCATGAAAGATTGTCCCATGGTAATCCCCTAATTAAGGACTTTTTAGCTCATCATAAATGGCCTCCATACCTTTTTTCTAGAAATATCCTAGCCATGTGGACACATTTCCTTAATTTAAAGGATCGTGTTGTTGACTTTCTTCGCATATGCTTTATTAATTCAATTGTTAACCACATATATCTTGTTAGAGCTTGATTAGAGGGTCATAATGATCTTCTAGATGGGGTTAATGAAATTCTAGAACTTGGGTAGGTGGCATGATCTCCTTGAATTATGGAAAACTTTTGACTTTTAGGGTCCTTACTTTATTAATGGCTAATTAAGCTAGTTTTAGCTTCCTTAAGTAGGTTTAATGTAACATTATAGTAAGTATTTATTTAATAAAAATAAACTAGGTGTCATGGCTTTCCTTGATTTAAGGAAGAGCCTTGACTTTTGGCTAATAAAGTTACCTACCTCATTAAATTGAGTTTTATGAGGCATGGATTAGGTTAACTTACACTTAAGTTTATATTTAGTTTAAACTAATCTTAATGAAATAGTTTCAATTTTTTTCTCATCATTACCTCATGATGGTGTCATTCATATATAATTTCATAGATATTTACATATAAAAAGTGTCGGTTCTTAACACCATAGCATGCATTCGGGGTCACGTGCCCATGAGCAAAAATTATCATTGGATTCATCTCGTCAAGGTGGTCATCATGGTATCAGTTTCGGTTATTTACGGTTGCATTAGGGGTGTACCTCCTAGATATTATTAGGGATTCTCTCGAGTATTTGAATTGTACATGCATGCATTACTGGATTTTATTTTGGAAGGTGAGTCTCATCTGCTAACCAATCAGTCGTACTTATAGGTTAAGTTGGGTATTCCAGTAGAGCTATAAAGGTTAAATGTGAACTTGCTTTAATACCTTTGATAGTGAAATCTAGTACACTCAGGGAGAGTGCGTCTACTAGGAGTGGAATAGGAAAACTGAACCACTATACATTCTTATATTTGTGATTGTGAATTGCATACATTTTGATTCCTGCTTATGTGATTGATTAGGTAAATCATATGAATTCTTGAATTGAATTGAATGCTAAGTACTTAAGTTATAATGAACACACAAGATACTATCAATTATAAACGAATTGCATAATTGACATATCTTTAGTGGTCTATGTGATTGGACCCACTATTGGCATAGAAGGCATAGTGTTAAATTACCTTGCTTAGTTTAATTGACATATTAGAAGTAAGAAATTGAGTTGTTAAAAGGCATAAATTTTATTTGGTCCTAGTCACCCCCCTTTAGGACATATCAATCTATTCCATAGCTCTGCCAAGCTTCCACACATAGTTGTGGTATCCTATTCCATGCAATTTCAAGTTCGATAATAACTTAGGTGTTGGTTGTGCTTGCAAGTCCTCATCAACTAATGGAGGTTCATGAGCTATAGAATTACTGTGACCACCTCTTTAAGTCATGTTTTGTAATATAGAGATACCGGAATATATTGGCTTTTTATGACAACCAAGTATTTTGGTCCCATTGGTTGTACAAAAAATTGTTCATTTTTGCACGGTCGGTGCAAAGTGAATATTCATGACAAACAAGTAGTGTTTAGTCCCATCGGACGTGCTAAAAATTATTTAATACTTTTTCAGTTGGATGTTATAACACCCTGAACTTTTTAATAACGGAGTATTGAAAACTCTCGAGCGTTACTATGAAAGTAACTTATTATATGCACATGTACAATAACAATCTAGCTATCCTAACCTTACATCTATTCTCCAACACAAATCTGACCGTTCGGAATGATCTTCATCCATAGATCAAGCCATCTGACTGTCCACTTTGAGTTTGGACCACTTGATCATAGTAAAGTAACTACTTGATATCTGCATCTACTTGTACACATATCAAATTAAGATTCTGATCCTTTTATCTTGTTCACCACCTATGAGTATGCTTAACCCACTATCAAAACTACAATATGAGAAACTTACACATGTGAACAAGTCGCTTGAATCTAACGGTATACACGTTTTGCCTCTTGATCACTCCAAAAACTCACTTGTGATCATATGGTTACAAAACTGACTGTACACCCATTTACATACATAATCATAGTACTAACCATCAATTTTTTCTATTCTTAACATGTCATCTGACCATCTATTATGTTGGTTAATATATGTGCATTTCCTTAATTAATTTTGTGAATAATTCTTTATTCATAATGATTTAGATATAATTCTTTTGTAAGAATTTCTTAGAAATGTTCATATAACCATGTAGAATCATTAGATTTTCCAAAACTCTCATATCAACAATAATTATAAAAATGCTATTAACCTAGATCCTCGAATTCTAGATCACATGGTTTCTAGGGTCTGTTTGATATGAAATTTTATACCATGCCTATGTATTATAAATTAAATATACATGTTAAATTTTAGCCCTTATATCATTGTAAAAGTGACCTAATTGACAAATCAACACCTTAACCGTTGATTTTAGTGTCCATTGAGTGAAAAAACCTCGTGGGTAGTCATAGTAGGATATTTTCCTTTATATGAACTTGGATTTCTCATAATATGGACATAGTGTGAAATATGAAGACCCCACTTTGCTAGGCTTTTCCTTGGGTGTGAAGTTATCCTTTCAAGGCCTACTAACTCCTTACAAATCCCGAACTTTCCATTTAACCACTTTCTTCTATCCATCGCAACTTAAATTTGAACCACACTTTCGTCTCATACGACTATAAGGTTATACAAAATTTAAGCCCCAAGCTATAATCCTACACCGTTGAAGGTTAAAGCCAGTTCCTTCCTTTTGGTACAAAAGGTAAAATTTTAGAATTAGACTTTTTCACCATCGATTAATCACTAAATTTTATCCAACTATTTGCCTATCCTGACTACACCTTTCTCCTAAAATTGGGCCTTGATCATCAAGTGTATACTATTAATTGAAATCAAGTTCGATTTGACACTTATAGGAAGAATTTTCAAGATAAGCCAATCTAAATTTTAGATCACCAAGAAAATCATATACCTGACTCTATTCAATGACCTTGATATAATGGACGAATTAGATTTAAAGAAAGATTGTCAGAAAAGGGAAAATTGGAGAAAGAGAAGAACAAGCCTAGATGCCCTCTTCCTTCTCCATATGTTTGGTGTCTCCCTCTTGCTCAAGCGATGTGGTGATTAATGTGGAAGCTTTTTATGTAGAAGCTTTTCTACATGGATATATAACTATGGTTTAGATCTGAGGATAAGGTGAGGGATTCCTTTAAGCTTACATTAATTTGAGTTGATATGATTTATCTTACCCTTTTACATGCTTCCATGTTACTGTGAATCCTCCCTGTAATTATTTGATTTACCATCATCAATTATTTATCCATTAGAAATTATGGTTGAGGTATGATTATAATTATGAGTAATCTTTATGAAATTATGTGAGGCTATGGATACAAGCCTTGCTCTTATCCATTACCAATTTTGTTGAGTTAGCTATTGTAACTCTTCTCTTTTTTTTTTTGAGTTAGCCATTGCTACTCTCCTCTTTTATTAAGTTAGCTTATCATAACTTGAAAATGAGAGCTTCTTAGTCCTAGATGGGGGGGGGGGGGGGGGGGGAGTGAACAAGATTATGCCGAATAATCGAATAAAGTGCTGAATAAGTAAACAAATCAAAGATCTTAACTGCACTAGTATTAAATTGTTAATTCAAATTAATTCGTAAGACAACCTTCACCCAAACAAGTTTAGGCAAGACAACCTTATTTCCCGAATATGATAAGAATCAAAATTCCAAACAGACCAAGAATAGATAAAACTATCTGTTACAAATATTCACCACTTTAGCATAAAAGGAATTACAACTATTCACCATAAAAATAATAAAAGCATTCACTACAACACTAAGAATTATTATGGTTCGGTTGTCAACAACTGTTATCAAACATCCACACCTACTCCACTCCCAAAATTGCTAATCACATAATTTTGGCTTTCATTATGAATAAGATTTTCATAGGGTCACCTTAAAACCTAATACTATTGTGATTTTATCGAGCTATCACAAACACAAACCCTCACTGAGATTTTCTGGCTTATCTCAGAAAAACCAACACCGAGATTTTTTGGCTATCTTAGAAAAACCAACACTGAGATTTCTAGCTATCATAGAAAAACCAACACTGAGATTTTCTGGCTATCTCAGAAAAACCAAATATAAAATGTAAATGTATACTTATCTTCACTGTAGAAGAAGCTTGTAGCCGTAGAGCTACTTTTCATGAATGACGAATGTTTAATGTTCAGTCAGATATAAAAGGTCCAGGGTTCTATTGATTTTAATTAAATTTAAACCAAAGGATACTTGTATTAATTCCTTTAAATCTAAAAAAAAAGAGTATTCTCTCTCTTTTTAGAATCAAAATGATAGAATTAGAGATTAAAGAATTAAACAAAAGAAGCTATAAAAATGATTTATAAATACCGATCAATAGCTTGACAATAACTAAGGCTCTTCTCTCTCTTGTAGAAGGATTTTGGTAGACTTGAATGCATTTTTGGATTGAGAAAGAACCTCAATTTATATGTAAATAAGTTGTTTCTTTGACTCGTCTAAGTTCTGAATTTTGTTCCTACAAATTTTTAGATTTGAGCGGGATAAGATTTAACAGATCTTTGATTGGTTGAAGGCCCTGCTCGACTGGTCGAGGATGTTAAAATTTGAATGGTTTTAGTTTGTTGGACTTCGAGTCGAGAAATACTCGACTGGTCGAAGAGTGACCTTTGACTGGTCGAGGAGACCACTCGACTAGTGGAGGGAGTAACAAATTTTTCTGTTTTACTTGGTTTGTGCTATGATTGGTCGAGAAATTCTCAAGCTAGTCAAAACTCAACCAAATACAAGCATAAAAACCCAATTTCAAATATATTTTAAAAGCACCTAAACCTAAGATCTTTCTAGGGTTTATAATACCTGTATGGATTGAACTTCATAGAATTGAAGTAGATTAGAGTCTTGAACTTCTCTAAGAAATTTAATCTTTTACTAGAAATTTAGTAGATCGAGCTAGATCTTCAACTTGAGCTAGGCTTGAACCTTGATCTTGAACCAATTTGAAGATCATTTGCTAAGATGTTTTGACAAGATGAACTTTGACAAATAAGGTATAAAATGTGCTTTAAACATTATAACACTTACACTACTCTTCTCTTTTATTGAGTTAGCTTATTACTAATCTTCTCTTTTATTACGTTAGCCTTGTGCTACCTCCCTTTATGTCTTGGACATGTGCCTTGAAATTCTAAAAACCCATGATTCAATTTATTTCCCTTTAGTGTAAGTGATGTGTTAAAGGTATCATAACTAATGAATCAATTATTTTATCATGGACATAATGCGATTTGAGTAGAGACCCTCTGGTCGATGCGTAATTCCATAGGTTTGTGTCATGCCCCAAACTCAGAAATCGGGCTCACACAATTCCCTATCGCTGAATCCGGCGCTGACAGCCTCTGTGGTACCCCATTCTCGATTTTCAGTGCCTATACATTAGATTTCGATCCTAAGATCCTACAAGGAAGATTTTTGACATACATTTATCTCTCAAGAAGCATAACCATAAGTATAACCCACAAACAACAATAACCAGAAACATCACCACATATCCACTATAATTAAAACTTTAAGTACAATGCGCATAAAGGGAAATACAAAGATAATAATGATAGAAACTCCAGAAGCTCTGTGGCACGTTCCTGCTCCTGCTCAGTTATGACCTAGCGTCACCTGCACGCATTAATCATGCATAAGCTTATAGAAATCTTAGAGGGTAGTGAAAATGTGTGCGTAAGGTAGCAATGTAAGTATGCAATATCAGAGTAATACGAAATATGCTGACGAGTCTATGAATACTATCAGCCGAACCATGGCTATGCAATGCAAGGCATGAATGCTGTCGGCCACACCAAGGCCATGCGATACAATGCAAGGCCTACATGGCTAATGTCATGTGCAAGATGCATCTCAAGCATACCAAATCATATATCAAACTAGCTCATCTATGGAGTATCATATATCAGTATAGTTCTCTCTAGATAGTCACTATGGTCTAGTACACTCTAAACTAGATTGCTGCCACATCGTGCATAACAAAGTGAGTGGAAGAGACCTCACTATCCGCCTACCAATATCAGGCTTAGCTCGTCGATAGTGGACCCATTTGTCGAGATGGTCAAACTCATCTTAGCTTTGCCCCCTCTTCTCGGGTGGATAAGGCTGCACCCCTTCCAACTGACCACGACACAGTAGGAGATATGACCTACTGTTATACGGCCCTTGTGCGCTCATACATCCACTCAGTCTAGATATTGGAGAGACCTCCTGGTACCGTAAGGGTTTAGGGAATTTCACCTAAGGGCATCTATAACACCCCATGTAGAGAAAAGATTTTCGATATCCGATCTTGCCATCCATGCTATACCTAAGGATGCTATAACCCTTATGTTGCTAGGGCGTACATCAATCATAACACACATTGCAAGATACATGAGTTACATAATCTAGTCATGCATCAATCCTGCGCATATCGTGTGTTCATGTGGGAAAACTCTGCTTATTAGGGAGTCCCATAAACAACATGCCCTATGGCATATGCAATGGTCAAGCACATCTCATAACAATCATACAGATGATGCGTATGGGAATGTATCATGATGCTATGCTGTCACATACTCATAATCGGCGTCGATAATCGGCATCGATAATCGGCCTATATGCAAGACGGGATCCTTAGATGAACAACTAATCTATATCATAACATAAGGATCGGCCCTCAACTGTGGATATACCAAATCCGATAGCACGGATCCATCAGTTTACGACGATGATGGACCATACAATAATAATGGGGCCCAATGATTTGGGTTAACCCTCTTAAAGAATGATAAGAATGAGCCTAATAAGGCCTAAGTGAAGGTCACATTGCAGACATTTAACCATTATTTCCCATCAATGCGGACATTTAACCAAAATTATTCCCAAGGAATGGCCCACATAAAGCCAAATGTATAGTGGGGCCCATGGCCTCACATACAGCATAATGGGCCTCACACAAGGGCCCAATATACATCACAATGGGCCTCACACAAGGGCCTAATATACTTCTCAACGGACCTCATCATATGAGCCTCATACACATCACATCGGGCCTCATCATATGTACCAATATACATCACAATGGGCCTCACTCATGGGCCACATATAAATTACATTGGGCTTCACTCATGGCCCACATATACATTACGATGGGCCTCACTCATTTGCCTTAAATACATCTCATTTGGGCCTCAAACACATCATAATGGGCTGCATATACATTAAGTGGGTCGCATCACATGGGCCTCAACAATAGGCCTCATATACATCAAGTGGGCCCACTGTCCTAACTAGACTATCTGCACCATTCATCTATATTTATAGATTATTTTAAAGCATTACCCAAATGAATCATAACGGAATATCATCTGGACCATACTACAAATAACATTGGAGATAATGTTTTTTGCCTTTAGAATTCCCACGGGCCACCATAACGTTTATTTTCCATACAATCTGTTCATATGGTCACAAAGACCTAGTTTAAGAGGAAGAACAAATATCGTATTGATCTAGAACTTTTATGCTCCTAAAAAGGATTTCAATGGTGGACGATCAATCCCTCACTAGTTTTTGCGGTGTGGTCCACCTGATAAACGGTTGGATATCACACATACATCACGGCGTGGCCCACCGTCCATCTATCTGGACGGTGTGGACTAAACATATACATCAGTGTGTGGCCCACGGAACTTGTTGTTGATACAAGTATAGCAGTTATTTAGCTGGTGTGAGGTACACCAGCCAATCTACATCCACTATCCATGGATTGGACGGTGTGGATGTAACAAACTAACTCAAGGTGAGCCCCACACGCTGCCATGGTGGGGTCCATGTCTAATGAATGGACGGTTAGGATATAACAAATACCTCGTGTCAGATCCACCAAACTACTGACGTTAAATCCAGCAGCTGTTTTGCTGCTGGGGGTGAAGTCCACATAGGTGGATGGTGTTGATACAAAATACATACGTAGGGGTGGGTCCCACAGTCAAAAGAGCTGGACGGTGTGGATTTCCCCCACATACATTATGTGGGACCCATAACTTACTGTTGCCAATACAACAACTATATAGCTGGTGCATGGACAATGTGATTACAACACCCACATCATGTGGGGTACACATAGATGGACGGACGGTGTGATTACAACACACATATCATAGCAAGCCCCTGAAAGTTCCCTGGTTTGTAAATTAGCATGAGTGTTGAGTCAACTAGATAGAAAAGCTCCATAGGAGATCAATCAGCCGTCTGCCTCAACCGGATGTGCCCTGAACTCACCATAAGTAAATCTAAGCCTCACATCCCATGTCTCAAAACACCAGGTAAATAAAACCCTTAAAATTGGTTAGAATATTATAGGGTTTTTGAGTTAGAAAACTTTTTTACAAAAATAAAAAAATCTCTAAGTTTTCTATGTCTGTCAATTTATCGATATCAGGTTCGATAAAATCGATGTGTGCTGTCGATGTCCTCAACGAGCAATCGATATCATCGAAATGAGGACCAAAGATGTCCAGCAACCATATATTCATCTGGACGGATTTATCGATGTATTGATACCCCTATCAATATCATCGATATTTGAAACTCGAGTTTATCAAAGTAGACTCTATATAATAGACAATAGAGTATTTATTTCCCTATTTTTTTATATGAATATCATATAGACCTTTGATACATCGATGTACCCCTCAATATCCTCGAAATTTAAAAACCGATAATATCGGAAGGCCTTCGATCATATAGGTTTTGGACACACTGTTTTCAGTAACATTTTTTAGGTGGTTTTTATTTCAAATCGAGGGTCACTCGAGAGAATCGATATTCAAATATGGATGATATCGAGGCCGGATTGATAGCATCGAGAATCGACATAACTTGTCCAGCAAGCTTATTGAAAAATCCTTCAGATTTATCGATGCATCGATACTGCCTTCGATATCATTGGCATTCAAATTTTGATGATATTGAGTGTTCCTCGATCATATCGTTTGACCTGAAAAATTTCAAAGCAAGTCTCTCTCATTTTTCAAATGTCGAGGAATCGATCCTTGTATCAATATTATCGGAGTTCGAAATCCAATGACATCGATGTGTGTTTCAATGGCATCGACTAGCTAGAAAAAAGTTTCAAAAGCGTATGACATTTGAGTTTGTGTCATCGAGTGGCCAGTCGATGCAATCGAGAGTATACGCTCTACGATATCGACCCTGCTCGATGATATCGAACTCTATCATAAATGCGACCGTTTTATATCCGTTGGAACTTTTTACCTATATATAGAGAGCTTGTCTTTAGTTGCTGTGAGAGAAAGAAGAGAATGCTTTTGAGTGTTTAACTTTAGACCATTTACCCAAAGCCCTTTCTCTCAAGGGAGTTCATCCTCCAGTCCACCCTCATCATTAATATTCAATAGAGTGGATTGGAGAATGAACTTTTGCATTCAAGGATCCTCTAACTACTACCTTAATGATAAATTATTATGCTGGGATGCCTTAAATGCATTGTTGATTGGAATCACTCTATCTCCTTTATAGGAAAATATTTGAGAGTAGGATTCCGTTATAACCTTGACCCAACCCGTCGCCATGCATCGGTATATCTTTTGAGTTGCGGTTCAAAGAAGAAGAAGACTCTTCATCAACAAAGGAGGAGATCTTCAACAACGAGCTAAAAAGGGATTCATCTGCTCATTTGTGAGTTATTAGAGTCCAGAGGACCCTTATGATCATTCCTTTGTAGGATTGGGTCTAAGGTGTTTCTCACCCTTGCAAGTCCTCTAGGAGGCCTCCGACTGGAGTGTACGTGGTGGGTACGTAGTGTTGACCCTTGCTCTGTGGAGAGCATAAACTTCTAGTTAAAGGTGAACCTATCTAAAACCTTGGGTTAGAGGTGAACTATGTGAAACCTCCGTTAGGGTCTTATGGAAGATCCTTGGCCAGTGTGCCTAAAAGTAGGTGCGTCGTGTTGACCCTTGCTCGTGAGAGTATAAACAGTCAGCCTAAGTGTAGGTTGTAAAGGTTAAAGGTGAACTTGATTTAAAACCTTGGGTTTGAGGTGGACCGTGTGAAACCTCCTTAGTGAAATCCGGTACACTCAAGGGTTGAGTGTGGTTACCGGGAGTGGAGTAGACAAGTAGTCGAACTACTATAAAAATGACTGTGTTTGAGATTGCTATTCATTGTTTGTGTGATTTCCTTTAATATTGTCATATCTGATTATTTGAGATCACACCTCGCACACGCACAGTCATATCCATCATAAACTAGTTTGCATATCGTTCACTTCTTAAATAGTTTGTGATTGGATCTCTACGGGCTTGGAAGCCAGTAGAGTTACTCTTGAGTAATCCTGATATGTGCTTGTTGTTAGGATTAGTGTAATAAGATTTTAAATATACTATAAAAACTTTTAAAAGTCCTATTCACCCCCCCTCTAGGACATATTGGCAGTAACTAAGGATCCAGGGATCCACTTCTAGCAATCATAAGTCTAATCCATTGATTCGTCTTTTATAATTCAACTAGAACCGAATTTCAATCTATGCTAATCGAAAGATCAAACAGTTAAATTAATCATAAACATCTAACAAGGTCTGATTTCAATTAGATGATTCTCTCGTGTAGCATTCAGACATCAATCGCAGGAAATTCCTTCTCCAAACAAGCTAAGAAATTGCACTTTAAAGCATCTGATGTACTTGGAGTTAACAATGGATCCAAAAATAAATAATCCAAAAGCTTTAAAAGTAAATTCAAACTTAATTCAATTAATATAATTTCATAAAATCCAATGTATGAATCAAAATGAATTAAAATATTATAATTAAACTAGAAGCTTCACCCCTTAGCCTTAACTAAGAGATTTGCTAGGCATAACTAACTCTAAAAAAATAGGAACTACTAGAACCGAAGAAGAAATTGGTAAAGGAAGGCATTGTCGGTGCTCCAACCGAGCCTTCTCTCTCTCTCTAAACTGTAAAAGATAACTAAGAACGTTTAAAACTACTCCTTATATAGATAAGAGTTTTGCTTTTTCACACCGACTTAGAAATTTTGTAAAACTTTCACAGTCACCACTTCCTTCGATAGGTGCTTCGATAGGATTGAGAGCTATCGAATACATGTCGATGGCATCAAAGATGCTGTCAATGGATCGAGTAGAAAAATGTAATTTGTCTAATTGTCGATGGCATCAAAGATGCTGTCAATGGATCAAGTAGAAAAATGTAATTTGTCTAATAATTAACTTTCAAAATTCTAGAGCTATTCGATGGGTTCGAAGTGTCTTTGATGGCATCGAAGGAACAATCCGGTAATGAACTTTTGAAATCCAGAGTTTCTCGATGTGTGACTCGGTGGCATTGAACTCCTATCAATGGCATGTCGATGAGATCGAAGACCTATTAACAATTGGTGATCTTCTTCAATTTTCTTCATCACACTTGATCTCCCATTCTCCATTCTTTTATTTAGTTTCCTTAGACTTTTTGGCTCTTTGAGATATTCACTTTAAGGCTCTAAACTTCAATTCTTCACTGGTTCTCTTTTGAGGCTTTAAATCATCCATTTAAGCATGTATTCACCTTTATATCCAAAATCACATCGTATGTAGAAAACATATCTAATTGGATTAATTAAGCACTTATATGCATCGAAAACTAATGCATAAGGGAGGATAAATATGTAGTATTTAAGCATTATCATATTACACTTCCAAGGAAATTAAGCGATTCTGAACAAATACATTTTCCCTTAATTGGGAACCACGTGCGGAAAATTTTGAACTAGAGAGAAGGGCAAGCCATACAAGTGACAGTGTTGTGATCGATGTACCTCGGGGGGTGTTCTCACCACCTAAATATATATTTTGTATATCTAGGCCATCCATTCCTTTTTCCAGCTCATTTTAGGACATGATAAAAAAAGGAAGTGAAAAGGCCGAGCTAAGAGTCCTAGAGGGGGGTGAATAGGATTGTTAAATTAAACAAATTAAATACAAAATTAGACAGATAAAAATAAAGATAGCACTAAACAATCCCACAAAGTAGAAATGAATAACAACCTCAAATGTACAAGTATTGAGAGGTTGATACAGATGTTGTTCTAAGGAGATCCTTACACCAAAAACCAATGGCTTATGGTAGGACAACCTGATTTCTAAAACGGTTTGTGTATTAAAATTCCAAACCGATACAGAGGAATAAAGAATAAAAATAGCAAAGAAAATAAACTAAGCTATTATAGCATTCCCACACTTACATAAAAGAGATTATAACATTCTTCATAAAAGCTTAAAAAGAAATTACATCATTCACACAATATCCATAATCAACCATCCACCACAACACCAGAAATTATAGTGGTTCGCTTGTGTATACACCAACTGTTTAAAAAAATAGCCACACAACTACTCCACTCCCAATATCCTCACACAGTGGATATTGGCGTTCACTATGAAATAGGTTTTTCAAGGTTCACCTAAAACTTACACAATTGTGTCTTTCAAGTGGACTTACACAATTCAAAAACCCCACATTCTGATTTTTCTGGATCACCTCAGACTAACCAACAAAGAAAGAGAGATTTTTCTGGCATAACCTCAAAAACTGAAAAGAAATTTACAAGAAGTGTAAATATTCTTATCTGGGTATTCTCCTTTGATGCAGCCTGGTAGAACCAATTCAAAGTAGATGTTCAATGTACACACTCACTTATGAAAAGGTTTTAAGGTCTAAATGATTTTTAGATTAAATCACCTTGGGCTAGCTTGATTTGATTTTGATTCTAAGAAAGGGGAAACCGAAAGTCCCTTCTTCAAATGAGATTGGAATGTAGAACTCAAAATCAAATACAAAAAGCTAAATTAAAGAGAATATTAAATAAGCACTAAATAGCTTAAGAATATCACAAACTTATCTCTCAGAGTGGTGTCTTGATTTTACTTGAAGGACTTGTAAAACTCTAAAAATCGTGTTGTATTTATAAGTGGAGAAACTGTTCACTAGACTGGCCCAGAGGTTAGCTCGATTGGTCGAAGGACGAATAAGAATTTAAAAATTTTAAGCTCGATAAGATAAGACCATTCCACGATTGGTCGAGTGGGTGGTACGATCGGTCGATCCTTGCACTCGATTGGTTGAGTGGGACTAAAAATGGTTGCTGGACTTTGAGTCGAGCCTACTTGACTGGTCGAGCACTGTTCACTCGACTGGTCGAGCAATCTCCAGGACTGGTCAAGACTATAACAGAAAATTCTGAAAATTAGTAACAAACCTTGGACTGGTCGAGGAAATTCTTGGACTGGTCGAGCCAGCACTAGGACTAGTCGAACATAGGGTAAGACTAGTCGAGAAATATTCTATAAATTATATAGTGACCTAATTTGAGTATGCAATCAATATGACCAAGCCTATGGTCATTCTAGGGTCAATCATACCTTATAAGTGATATTTGAACATTGAGTCATCATTCACTTCAGTTGATAGCTGATCTTGAAGTATTAGAAACTTGATATCTTGATGTACTTTGAAGCTTGAAGTTGAAGTACTTTAAAGCTTGAACTTGAAGTCCTTGTGACTTGTATTTCACCTTGAGCTTTGAGTTCAAAAGTAAAGAACTTTGTCTTGACATAGGTTGAAGTTTGAAAGCTTGATCTATCACTTGATGTTGAACTAGAACTTGTGTAAGAATCTCTTGTTCTTATACATGTGCTGCTTGAATCTTGAGTTAGAACATCTTGAACTTGTACAAGAATTGCATGATCTTGGACATAAAGATGAGCTACACACAATACAGATTCTGAGAGGTTTTGACACTATAAAATTTGACAATCATAGGAGCCAGATAGAATAACACTTACATGAAGCACATCCAAATCTTTGGTGGACCACACCATATGAAGCATTAGTTATTAAACACCCACCATTAAAAACTTTATAGGGCCAACCATAATGCCCACTGTGTAATGTTTATTTGCCATCCTACTGGTTGATGAGTGACATAGACTTGGATGAAGGGAAAAAAAAAATATCAGCTTGATCCAAAGCTTTTGTGGCCACTAAGAAGTTGTTAATGGTCAATCACCACTATTTCTTATGGTATACATGTAGATCTGCTTTATGTTTAGGCCTATTCCCTAAAACAAGCTAGTATAAACAAAGGGATGGAATAGATATATAATATATACTTTAGTGGGCCCCATGGTTTGGGTTGTACCTTGCTAACTAAGGCCGAAGGCATACCTAATCTGCTCCCTGGCCGATGTGGATTGCTTACTGACACTACAAGAAGCCATGTCACAATTGTTACTGCGTAGTGCTTTGGGATCCCCATAATAATGTATATGTGTTATCCACGCCTTCCATTCATTTTCGATCATTATTTTAGGGCATGATCCCAAAAATGAGGTAGATCCAAATCTCATGTAGACAACACCATGAGAAAACAATATCGATTGAAAACCCACCATTAAAAACCTCCTAGAGCCCACTGTAACATTTACTTACCGTCCAACCTATTAATTAGCTTATAGATACCTAGTTGAAGGCAAAACAAAAATATCACCTTGATTTAAAAATTTTGTGGCTCCCAAGAAGTTTTTAATGTTGAGCATTCAATCACCACTGTTTCCTATGGCATGGTCCACATGAAATTTTGATCTACCTCATTTTTGGGCTTATACATTAAAATGAGATGGCAAAATGGATGTTTGGTGTATATAAAACACACACATCATGGTGGGACTGACAGAGCACCATCTAATAGGTGTCAATAGGCCATCCACATCCTCCCTATAATAGCAAGGTTAGTATGCAATCCCGTCTCATGTGATGAACTGCTTCATCTCAAGTCAATTCAGTGAGCCCCTGACATTGCAAGATTTGATTAGTTCAACTTGATGTGACCGAACCACTTTCAAATGGGAGTGCATTAGGTGTTACCCAAGTAACACATCATGAGTGTTGCCTGACCATAGGGCCACATTGATGTATATGTTGTGTATCCAAGATGTCTATAAAATCTTCTAGCTTATTTTAGATCATGGCCCTATAAACACCCCAATGAAATTGAGATCAAAATACTCCTCAAAACTTTAACCAGGCTTTGATAAAAACATCTCTGTATGGCTTGATACCCATTGGATGACCACATGAGTAAGGTGGGATGCACTTTGGCCAAGTCCTGAAAATGACTGGCAAACCAGATTGGTAGATCACAGAGCCTAACCAATCCTATCTTAACTAGACCACTTGGACATGTTTACACAAATTTTTGATGCACCTATTTGGACTAATGAGACATCACCACATGTCAGAACTACGTACCTAATAATGACAAAATTGTATTCGCACCCAAAGATTTCTTTTTCTCCTTACACTTCAACAATATGTCTCCTATCATAAACTTAGTGACACAGAACCATACACATGCCTTTATAGGAAACAAAGCAACGAATGACAAATAACCCTAATTCATGAGGCACATGACTGAGGCAGCATATACAACACATCTATAAAAGGTTCATCAACGCAAGGATCCTTTCACAAATCTAGATGTGCTCATTAAGGCCGTCTCTCACAATCCTTTCAAAATGAGAGATCCTCCCAGAGACATTCCGAGTTCTTGCGACAATTATGAAGATTTTGAATATTTAAAGATCAAAACAATATTTGCATGGATTGACACTAGTAGATCAAGACCCGACTAGGATCCAGAGGGACCATGTCCACTAGTTGTATGGCCCATATCTTAGTTCGTATCGTTCTGTAGACTTCCGCGGTCCTCTTGGTCAAAATTCAGTGACCCGTGATGCGTAGATAGCATTTGCGCGTGATCCTGAGACACACCCTGTCAACCCAAGTCGACTCGACCTGAGACTTGTACTCTTCTAATCGTGCCGTCGCCGCGGTTCAACGCCGCACTCGCGTACCAATGTGATACCCAGGCAAGGAGTTGTGGGCCTGTGCATATTTCAGAAAAATGCTGTGCATTTACAAAACCCAAGAGAATCTATCAAATCAATCATATCAATCAAGTCAAGTACATCCCATCACAACCCATCACTCACCCATACCTCTCTCTTCACCAAGTCAAAGCAACCCATGCTTAGCCCACTCCTCTCATCCCAAAAGTTAACAAGCACCATACCCTCCATGTCATCTCTCTTTACAACACCACTCCTCTCTCTCTCTCTCTCACTCATTTCTCACTCCATTCCAAGCTACTAAAGAGAGGAAGCGTCCAAGCTCTCCATGAGAAGAGCCATGTGTGGTCCACTCCCTATCCCAAGATCTCCCATCTCCACCCGTTAATCTTCATCATCCTCCATCAAAGAAGAAGCATAGGATCTTGGGAGATCAAGGAGCCTAGAAAGAGTGAAATCGGTGGGTGTTTTGTAGGGTTAGATTTCAATTTTTGTGATGGGCCAAGTGGGGCCTAACGATTGATGGTATGGATCCCATTTGAGACCCATTTTGATCTATGTATTGTGATCATAAGAGGGGCCCATAGTGGTGGGGTCCCTCTATCTCATTGTCTCTCTCTCTCTCTCTTATGATGGGTGTGGCCCACCTACTCCATGTTGTACAAGCCGTGGGTCTACCTAATGTATGCTTTCCATCCATGCCATCCAACCATCTAGATGCTTTGGACGGTGGGGCCCTGACCTGTGTTCTGTTCATACCATCCATCTAGGACGCTAGATGAAGGGAAATACAAATAGCAGCTTGATCCATAGCATGGACCCCACCTGATGATCGTATGGACTCCACCATCTAGCAATGGACAGTGGGGATCCACCTTGATTTAGGTGTGTTTAATCTTGGCCGTCCGTCCTGGATGGGTTGGATGAAGGAAACCACATATATCAACTTCGTACAAACTAGGTGAGCTACACGTGGGACCCACCATGCGTTGAAGAAGATTGGCTGATGTGCCTTCCATCCTATGTAGCTGTTGTATGGACGTGTGTAAGGCATGGGACCCACCTGCTATCTGTGCACCATCCAGCACGTGGGACGGTGCTGGACACACCTTGATGTATTTGTATCCAACTGTCTAGTAGTGGGTCTCACTGCACGATGTCAGCAAGTTTAAAGGGTCTTATCATGCGGTATCCAGACCATCCATCCATTTGCATTAACGTTAGCAAGTAGGGCTGAAAGTCGGGTAGGTTGGTTTGGGTTGGTGCTCAACCCTAACCCAACCCAAGGTTCCTATACCTCAACCCTAACCCAACCCAACCCAATCTCGGGTTGGGAATTCTCAACCCAAGCCCAACCCAAGCAGGCTCGGTATGGTTGATTGGGTTAGTCGGGTATATACATGCTAATATTTTCGTTATTACATTAGTTTATTATATTTCAATATAGGACTTATTTTTTATCTATAATTTTATTAATTATATATGTGATTATTCATTATAAAGAACTTCATTTTTCCTTTAAAAAATAAGCTAAAATATAAGACAACTACTCCTTTAAAAGTTATGTAGCATAATATGAAGTCTATTTAGGAGAGAGAAATCTGGCATATCTTGTTAGCTTGAGTCCTTGGAAATGATGTGGACAAATGAGACTCGACATCACTAGTGTGCCTTCAACACAAACGATCCACACTCAATTATAATTTATAAGTAACTTATATATTGATCGGGTTCGGGTTGGGTCGGGCAACCTCAGACCTCAACCTGAGCCCAAGCCAAGTTTTATCAAGTTGGTGTTTGTATGGCCCAAGATTAAGATCGGACCTAAAATATCCTGCCTGAGCCCAACCCAATGTCGAGTCGGTCACGGGTCGGTCGGGTTGAACTTGCCCAAGTTTCAGCCCTATCAGCAAGGTCTGTGGGACCCTCATGAGGTATGCATTTCATCCTAACTATCCATTTAAGTATGGTGGACCAACAGCCCAGTTAGGTGGGTCTGATCACAGGTTTGTATTACATCTACACCGTCCCTGCACGTGGGACGATGTGACCCACCATGATATGTGTATTTCATTCCCACCGTCCATCTAGACGGTGGGGACCACAGTGATGTATTTGTTTAATCTATGCCACACCGTCCATCTATTTCAGGACAGGTGGCGCCCACCTTGATGCTGTGATATGGAGCCTACCTTGGATTTATGTATTATATCCAAGCCATACGTCCAGATTATGGGTTCCACGTGGGACTCCATGATGTATGCGTTTCCTCCATGATGACTGTCCATTTTTTGGGGTGGGGCCCACTTTGAGGATGTGTTGTATATTCACACCATCCATCACATGATTGATGTGGTCCCACCATCATGAATGTATTGTATATACGCACCATCCAGCCCGATAGATGCTGTGGCTCATCCCGATGTATGTATTTCATATCAGCGCTGTCTACCCATTTTGATGGTGCAGGGCCCACTTACTGTATGTTTTGGGCCTGCCTACACTGTATAGGCCCACCATTCTATATGTATTTCATCTGTGCCGTCTGGTCCAGTTGGATGTGGACCCTATCTTGATGTCTATCCACACCGTGCATCCATGGGGCCCAGATGTATATGTTTTAACCCACGCCGTCTAAGGCAGCGGCCCACCCTGATGAATGCGTTGTATATCCAGGCTGCCCATCCATTTTTTCTGGATTATGGGTTTTCCATTGGGCCCATTTTGTGGTGTATCAGGCCCACCTAGACATATATAATGTAGGCCCATTGTGATGTATATGTGACCCATGAGTGAGGCTTGACGTGTTGTATATGAAGCCCATGTGATGTGGCCTATTATGATGTATATTAGTCTCGTGTGATTGGCCCATTGTGATGTATTAGGCTTGTGTGAGTGGCCCATTGTGATGTGTATTAAGCCCATGAGATGCGGCCCATTGCGATGTGTAAGGCCCATGTGATGTCTTTGAGGCCTAGATATCAAGCCCTTGAGGCCTAGATATCAAGCCCAATGTAATGTATATGAGGCCCATATGGTGAGGCTTGATGTGATGTATATGTGGCCCTTGAGTGAGGCTCATTATGATATATGTTAGACCCTTGTGTGTGACCATGGGCCCACTATATGTTTGGCCCTATGAGGGCCACTCCTTGGGAGCAATGTCGGTTGAATGTCCACATTGATGAGTAATGATGGTTAAATGTCCACATTGTGACCTTCCCTTAGGCCTCGTTAGGCCAATTATTAATGCCGATTATGAGTATCTGATAGCAAAACATCATGATACATGCCCATACGCATCATCTGCATGTTTGATATGGATGTGGTTAATCATTGCATATACCATTGGGTAGGTTGTTATAGGACTCCCTGATAGACGGAGTTACCCCACATGAGTGTGCAGTACGCGCAGGTTTGATGTATGACTGGATGGTATGACTCATGCATCTCACATTTTGTGATATGACCACCATACGCCCTAACGACATTAGGACTGTAGCCTCCATAGGTATGTCGTGGGTGGTCAGATAGGATACCAAAAATGTTTGGTTCGAGCATCTGGGCATGTTAGATGTCTGCAGGTGAATGTCCCTAAACCTCCTTGCCTGGGAGACGCTCCAACGTATAGACTGAGTGGATATACATGGGCACCCAAGTGCCGAATACTAGTAGGCCACGTCTCTCACTATATCTTGGTCGGTTGGAAGGGGGTGTGGCCTTATCCACCCAAGTGAGGGGGCTATAAGCTATGCTGAGTTTGACCAGCTCACAAATGGGTCCGCTATCGATAAGCCGGGTAAGCATTGGTATAATGTTGGTAGGCAGGTAGTGAGGTCTTTTCCACTTGCATGGCTGTGCGGCTAGGGAGGCGACAACTAGTGTGGAGTGTACTAGACCTCAGTGATGATCTCAGAGATATATGGTACTGATATGTGGACTTATTAAGCATGAGTTGCATACTCAGCATTTTACTCATTCATTCATTCACTATCCACTCGGGCTGGTGGTGTGCAACTAATTATTGTGTACCTTCGTAATAACCAGTATTTTAGTTGGGGCACATGACTAACCTGAGATTAAGAGTCTATCACATTGAGTTTGGCTATCTAAATTTAGGTATGAGACTGGTTTGGATAAAAGTCCCTTATGATGGACCCCATAGCCTGCGATAATACGTACTATTATTCCAACTTCACACTCCAGCTTAGTCATTTCATTTGCACCGCATATTGCATTACATCTGTGGCATATGACATTTTGGGTTGCTATGTTTCTGCATTTATATGGCCTAGGTGAGGTTGAAGGTATTGTAGACTTATCAGGATTTTCATATTGTATGACATCCTCAGTATATGATATTTGGCTTACTATGTCTTCGTATTGCAGAGCTGTTCTACATTGTTTCTTCATTATATGATATTGGCTTATTATATTTTTACATCGCATAGCCCGGATATGGTTGATGGTATTTACGAACTTACCGGCATGTTTCTACATTGCTCTGATATTGCATTCTTGGCACATATCTTACGCACACACTTACACCACCCTCTAAGCTTTTTATAAGCTTATACACATAGATGCGTGTAAGTGGCGTTAGGTTATAGCACAGTTGAGCTTGAAGCGTGCAACAGTCTTCTGAAGCTTTAGTTTTCAATATATGTATATTTCCCTTTCAACACTGTATTCAACTGTTCATATTAGTGGATATATGATGATGATGTTATCTTTGTGATTTGGGTAAACTTGTGGTTATGCATGTTATGAAACAAATGTACGTTGAAAATCCTCCTTGTAGGATCCCAGGATAAAAAATTTGGCGTATGGGTGCTGAAAGCCAAGAATGAGTACTACGGAGGCTGTCGGCACCGGATTCGACGATCGTGAATTTTGTCAGCCCGATTTTTGAGTTTGGGGCATGACACCAATTATGTGAATATTCAAGGCCATAATAGGAGTGAAGATGACTATGATAAAATCTAATTAGAAACAATAATGTCTTAAAAATGATTTTCAATATATGAAAATCGCCATAGCCACGTAAAAGCAGAGATATGAATTTTTTTTTTAGAAGTACAGAAATCTCATATGGAAAGACTATTAAAAGTCATGGTTACAAAGAATCCTAAACCAATAAGGAAATCGAGCAAGGGTTTTACTAGCTTCAGAAGCTATAAAAGGAGAACACGATGAAGAGCTCAAGGCCCATACCAAACATAATTTATCTATAATTTTTGTAGTTATCTTTAGCATAGCCTAGTTTATTCTTAACTTAAATGACTTTTATCAAGCACCATCACTACAATACCATAAAACTAACATAAACATCAACAACCTTCTGTTGATGTATCCAGATTAACTGAGTTCTTACTTGGACGAGATTAGATATTCTAGTCACATCCTGTTGACCATTTGCCTAGATCGTCTGTTCCCATGGGTAGGTCAGGTATTTATCTTTCATTTTATTTTATTCTCTAGTTTATTTAACACTCTATCAATTTTAATAAGCAACATTCATAAATTAATAAAATTGACATTATTTTAGCCTTTTTTTGTTTTATTTTTCCATCTTTATTCTTTTAAGAAATCCATCGGTTGTAATTATTTATTGAATGTCAAATATTGAATATTTTCCCTTAATTATATCTTGATTTTGGGAACATGATAATGCTTAACAGTATATTTAAAACATGTTTGTGTTGCAAGGTGAATCTGAGAACTTGGATTGAAAGGAATGCTAAAAATATGGATTTGACACTTAAGAATCACCAAGGCAAAGAATGGACCTTAGAAGACCAAGAACGAAGAATTCACATGCCAAAGATCCAAGGCAACCAAGTAGAAAGGATGAAGAAAGGAGTTGAAAGAATGCAAAATCTGCAGCAGAAAAACAGACAGTTCGGTCCGACAGAACTCACCTAAAATAGTCTAGCGATCAAAGATGAAATTTGGAAGCTAATTCAGTTCAGCCATAGACAATTCAGTCTGATCAAAGCCCATTTCGTTTGACCAAAAGTGCACAAAAAGCTCCAGCGAAGAATAATGATTTTTTGATTTAATTTGGTTTGAGTGAAGATTAATTCGATCCGACCGACAACTTAAGTTCGGTTCGACCGAACCCATGCTCGGTCTGACCGAAATTGAGTAACTGATGAAACAAAATCCTATCTGAGCTCTTTCTCGACTTTAGTCCAACTGATGCTTAACGCGGCTGCATAAATTGAGGTGGTTTCACGATCGGATTGTGGAAATTCCAAGTCGGTGTATAATGTGGAGCTTGATAACTATAAATAGGAGACCTTAGGATGTTCCTAGGGATCTTCGAGGGCTTAAGGAGTGGAGGTAAAGGTGGAAGAGTCATCGATAAGACTTTTTCTTCTTCTTCCTTAACTTATTTTCATGTTTTGTTTAAGAGATTTTGGTTTAATCATGTCTATGGTTAATTAAACCTCCTAGATAAGGCTTAGAGATGAAGCTTGTAGCATGTTTGGATGTTTATCTTACTTTAATTCTTATTTTCATTGAACCTCATTGATTTCTAGTTGATTTTAAGGAATATTTTTAGTTTTCTATGGTTTGTTGTGACTCAAATTACAATCGACATCGTGATAGCTTTGAATATCTTCTTTTCCTATTTAAGATTGTGGGATTGGTAAATTCTGTTGTTCACCATTGTCTCCTGGGCATGGTTAAGTGATGGAATCCCTTCCAAATCTTCACAATTCTCCTTCATTAAGGCTAAATCAATGAGAAGTTTAGAGATTTGATCATCTCTTCTTCCAACTGGATAAGATAGGACTCTAATTCTAGTTGCATCTCTTGAATCAAGTAAGGTAGCATCTTGATGGCTACAAATGAACCCTTGACACCCTAGTTCCCACCTTTAAATTCATAAGTTTTAATAAACTTTATTCATAATTACTCTCCTTTATTCCAAATTTCTATTTTAGATTTTCTTCTAGTTCTAGTTTTAGTTATTTTAAAAAACGTATAGGATTAATCCCTGTGCATTCAACCTCGGTCTCACCGAGATATTACTACATCGCGACCCTACACTTGGGATTGTGAACAAGTTTTTGGCGCCATTGCCAGGGACTACGGCTACATTTTTTTTGAATTTAATTAGTATTAGAATTAGGTTGAGATTAGGATTAACTTTCTGTTTTATTTCTAGGTTAGGATTTTTTTCTGAACTTATTTTAAAAATCTAACTTGGTTTTCTGTTTTGTAGGATTCTAACATAGCAATCTCCGATCCAGTAACCTCTTTCAAATTCTCTCTCTTATTTTTTTTATAATTTTCTTATTTTTCTTTCTTAGGTTTAGTTTTTAATTACTTGAAGGCTGCGAGTGTTTCATGCCCAAGTGGGTTCGTGACAACACTCGACGTCTCTTAAGTGAAGGAGGATTAGTCGAAAGGTTGCCTATCTATCATAGGATTAAACAACACTTGAGATCCTCAGAGTCAATTGAAGTGATGGTTGCAAATCAACCTGTAATTCAACCTCAACCTCCAGTTGAGGAAGCTCAGGATGAGAATGAGGTGCATAATGCACCCCGCCTCATACCTTATGAGATTATTTACAACCAGTGGGGGTGAGTACTCCTTCCTGCATGGTTTTTTCAGAAAATGTAGGAAATATGGATATTAAGCCATGATTGATCCAACTCCTTCCAAAGTTCCATGGACTTAAATATGAAAGTCCATATCTACACACGAAAGAGTTTGATGAGATAATAACCACTTTATACTTTCCTAATGTATCTGAGGACATGATCAGGTCGAAACTCTTTCCATTCTCCTTAAAAGAAAAAGCTAAGATGTGGTTGCATTCACTACGTCCACGATCCATTGGTAGATGGAACAACATGACAAGGGAGTTTATGAAGAAATTCTTCCCATACCACAAGACGAACACCATCAGAAAGTCGATCATGAACTTCGTCCAAAAGGAAGATGATACATTCTTCCAATGTTGGGAGTGGTTCAAGGATCTTATCAGTTCATGCCCACAACATGTTTTCGAAATGTGGTGCATAACAAATTTCTTCTACGATGAACTGACATCTTCCATGCGCCAATTGGTTGAGACGATGTGTAATGGGAAATTTATGAACAAAGATGTCGATGATGAGTGAGATTATTTTGATAAACTTGTTGAAAACGTACAATCACGAGACATCTCCCTAAGACCTAACATCACTTCTATGCCTACTCAATCAAAGGAGATGGGCAGAATATATGTTTTGAAAGAGGAAGATGATATAAATGGTAAAGTGGCTAATCTCACAAGAAATATTGAGGCTATGGACTTAAGAAGGATAAGGCTAAGGAAATTGTTTGTAGTATTTTTGCTTGCAATGTTCATACAACTAAAAATTGTCCAACAATACCTTCTTTCAAGAAATTTTGAATGAGCAATCGAATGCCGTGAACAAGTACCAAAGACCTTTTAGTGGACCCACCGGAAATATATACAACTTAGTTGGAGGAACCATCCAAATTTCAGTTGGAGGAATGGAAAAACGGCTAACCCTCAAGGGGATCCGGCTAAAATTTTAAATCAAAAGAAGCCTCAGGTGGATCCATTTTTAAAACACATCCAAAATCAAGAGCTTTTCAATCAAGGCACATTACAAGCCTTCCAAGACCTTAATAAGGCCATTCAATGGATTGAGTCACACTTAACAACTGGGGAGTAATCTAAGTCTATTACCACTCTTAGCAGTGGAAAGACAATTAACAAGACTATTCCGATAAGGGCTGAAAAGCCTAAGGACTCGAAAGAAGATGAGAATGATGGACCTAGCAATGCTTCACATGGGTTACAATAAGAACCTCAAAGTAAACCGATTGCACCATTCCTTCAACAATTGTTTGCACTAAAACCTCTCTTTAACTCTCAAGATATTCTAGAGGTACTTAAGCAAGTGAAGGTCAACATCCCTCTACTGGCTATCGTTAAACAAATACTTTCATATGCTAAAATTTTAAAAGATTTATGCACTACTAAAAGAAGGCAGAACATACAAAAGAAAATCTTCTTGACAGAAAAAGTGAATGCCATCCTCAAGTAAGATGTGCCGTAAAAATGCAAAGATCCTGGTAGCCCAACCATCACTTGTGTAATTGAGAATTACCGGATTGAGCATGCACTTCTTGACTTGAGAGTGAGTGTTAACTTGATCCCCTACTCGGTTTATGAATAACTGGGTCTTGGTGAATTAAAATAGACCCGGACCACATTACAACTTGCCGATCGCTCAGTTCGTGTACCGAGAAGTATAATTGATGATTTGTTAGTCCAGGTTAACAAATTCTATTATCCAGTAGATTTTATTATCTTGGATACTTAACCCATCTTGGATATGAGCACTTAAATTCCTGTCATTCTTGGTCGTCCATTCCTTACTACATCAAATGCAATTATTAATTGCAAGAATGGTATTATGAATTTATCTTTCAGAAATATGACATTGGAACTCAATATCTTCTTCAATATGAGAAAACATATAGAGGATGATGATGATGCCCACGACATTAACACGATCGACTCTTTCATGGAAGATATAACACTTTTGACTCTATACTCTAACACTTTAGAAACATGCTTGGCTCACTCCCCTGATTTAGATGATGATACAATTAGGGAGATGGACACCATGCTTGATATTATGTCGATACTTGAAGTTAACCAGTGGAGGCCACAATTTAAAAAGTTGCCCCAAACCGATGCAGTGCCTTTACCGGCTATCTTTAAAGCACAAAAGCTTGACCTAAAACCTTTGCCCACTAATTTTAAATATGTCTACTTAGGTCAATACGAGACATACTCGGTGGTGATTTCCTCCCACCTTGAGAAAGAACAGAAGAATATTCTTATTTCTAATCTCATTAAGGATAAAGGAGCTCTTGGATGGTCAATTGCGAAGCTCAAAGGAATTTATCATTTGATTTGTACTCACCACATTCACCTTAAGGATAATGAGAAAACTTCCCTACAGCCACAACGTTGATTAAATCCAAACATGTAGGAAGTGATTAAAAGAGAGGTACTTAAGTTATTGGATGTATGTATCATATACCCTATATCCGACAGTCAATGGGTGAGTCCAACCCAAGTGGTGCCTAAGAAGTTCGTAATCATCATCGTAGCTAATGCCAATAATGAACTTGTGCCAATTAGAGTTACTACTGGTTGGAGAATGTCCATTGACTATAGAAAGTTGAATACCATCACAAGGATGGACCACTTTCCTTTGCCCTTCATTGATCAAATTTTGGATAAAGATATCTCTTGAAGATCAAGAAAAGACTATATTCATATGTTCCTTTGGAACCTTTTCTTACCGAAGGATGCCATTTGGAGTATTTAATGCCCTCGCCACTTTTCAGCGATGCATGTTGAGTATTTTTTCTAACATAGTGGGGCAATATTTAGAGGTCTTCATAGACGACTTCTCTGTCTTTGGTCCATCCTTCAGTAAGTGTTTGAAATTTTTAAAAAAATATACTGAAGTGATGTGAGGTGAAGAATTTGGTTTTGAATTGGGAAAAGTGCCATTTCATTCCTAAGGGATTAGTGCTTGGACATATAATTTGGTCCAAAGGAATTAAGGTAGATAAGGAAAAAATTGACCTTATCTCTAACCTACCTCCACCCAAGATCATACGTAACATGGGATCCTTCTTAGGACATATTGGATTCTACAGATGATTCATAAAGGACTCTAGTCATCTCTCTCATCCTTTATACAATCTACTTCAAAAAGATGTACCATACGAGTGGACTGATCAATGTTAAAAAGCTTTTACTAAGCTCAAGGGCATGTTAACTACCGCACCTATTATGTAGCCACCTGACTAGAGCATTCCTTTTGAGATTATGTGTGATGTGTCTGACTATGCTATTGGGGCAATGTTAGGCTAGAGAAAAGAGAAGCCCCATGTTATTCACTATGTGAGTACAACTCTAAATTCTGCCCAAGTGAACTACTTTACTACGGAGAAGGAACTCTTTGCTGTAGTGTTCGCTTTGGACAACTTTAGGTCCTATTTGATCGGATTCAAGATCATCATCAACACAAATCATGCGGCACTAAAGTACTTTTTTTTTCTTCCAAGAATGATGCTAAGCCCTGCTTGGTAAGATGGATCCTCTTACTACAGGAATTCTACTTAGAAATACGAGACAAAGAGGGAGTAGAGAATGTAGTGGTTGACCACCTCTCTCGGTTTGACCTCCATGATTCCCTTAAGCCAAAGCCTATAAGTGATATGTTCCCTGATAAAAAATTATTTAAACTCTCCCAATTACCTTGGTTTGCTGACATTGCTAATTATCTTTCTACAGGTTTCACGCGACACATTGGACTATGCAAGATAAGAAAAAAATTCTTCACCGAGGTACGTAAGTTCTTTTGGGATGATCTATATATATTTAAATACTGCCCAAACTAAATTCTAAGGAGATGTGTGCCAGACAATAAACACCAAAGCGTCATCTCCTTTTATCACTCTCAGGCATGTGGTGGTAAAAAGACCATGGCTAAAATTTTACAGTGCAGCTTTTACTGGCCCACTATATTTAAGGACACTCAGGAGTTTTGTAAAGCTTATGAGCATTGTCAGAAATTAGGAGCATTGTCTCATCAAAATATGATGCCTTTGAATCCTATTTTGATCATTGAAGCATTTAATTGCTGGGGCATTGATTTCATGGGCCCATTCCCCCAATCCTTTGGGAATTTATACATTTTTCTAATAGTGACTTTGTCACTAAATGGGTCGAAGCAATCTCGTGCCAGAATAATGACCATCGAATGGTCATTCGATTCTTAAAAGAAAATATCATTTTCTAATTCAGAATGTCTCGGGCCATCGTTAGTGATGGAGGGTCATACTTCTGTAATAGGCGATTTGAGAACTTAATGAAGAAATATGACATCTCTCATAAGGTGAGTACTCCATACCACCCACAAACAAGTGGGCAAGCTGATATTTTCAACAGGGAGATTAAACAAATTCTGAAAAAATAGTTAACCCTGATTGCAAGGATTGGTCAATTTGCTTGATTGATGCTTTATGGGCCTACTGTACTACCTTTAAGACCCCAATTAGAATGTCTCCCTTTAGACTCGTCAATGGGAAAGCTTACCACTTACTTGTGGAACTGGAAAATAGAGCCTACTGCGCTATTAAAAATCTAAACTTTAACTTAAACAACGCTAGCTTGCTATAAAAACTTCAATTGAACGAACTCGAGGAAATCTAGAACGATGCATATGAGAATTCGAGAATTTACAAGGACATGATGAAGGTATTCCATGATAAGAACATCCTTCAAAAATCATTCTTAACCGGTCAAAAAGTCCTTTAGTACAATTCTTGATTACATCTTTTTCTAGGTAAACTCAGATCTCGTTGGACTGGCCTTTTTAATGTTACTAATGTTTATCCTCATGGGGCTGTCGAGATAAAGAACCCAACAAATGACAATGCTTTCAAAGTAAATGGACATCGTCTAAATCCATTTGTTGACAAGTTTGATTCAGAGGACATGTCCATACCTCTGACGGATCTCGTATATCAGGATTAACCTCCTAGTCTGATGGAGGTGTAGTCAGGTTTATTGCTTTCATAGGATTTAGGACTAGGATAGTTTGCTTTCAGTTGTTTTGTCATTCTGCTAACCCATCTTCACATTGAGAACTCTGAAAGAGTTGTAATTCAGCTTCTTTAAGTACTACCTTTCCATCACTTCTCCATTCTTTTCATTATCTCATTTGCATTGCATGCTCATATCTTTTACATTGAGAAAAATATAGATTTTAGGTTGGGGTTGTGGATTAGGTAAACTAATCAGTTTTTCTTAGTTTTTAAACAAAAATTGTGGAAGTTTTTAATTTCTCAAAGGAAAAACCAGTTTGAAAAGCGATAGTTTATGCATTTTTTAAGAATGTTTTGAGTATAATAAGATGACGATTGAATTTTGAATTGTTGGAGTTTGATCGATTGAGTAGTCTATCACTTAAAGTTCTTATACTTAATTGATTAAGAGGAAGTTTGAATATCATGTTGATCTAAATCATAAGACATATTCAATTTACTTTCTGAGAGTTGTGCTAGAATTACTAATTGTTAGCATGTGAATCATTGATAGATTTTGAGAATTAAGTCTTGAGAATTTTATTCACCTTAAAAGATGAAAAGAACGAGTTAAAAAACAGTGAAATCAACAAAAAAGTCATGTATGGTGAAAAGACTAGAAAAGAATAAATAATTTGAAAAATTAAAGATGTAAAGTCTGAAAAGAATGACCTTTGATATAAAATCAAAAACTCAAAAAAAGAAGAAAAAGGGGATAAGTTTGGAATCAACGCTTGATTGTTTGATTAGTCTTGAAGTGACGAGCATGGCTAACATTATGTAATGATAGTATTTCTTATGGAAAGTAAGTTGGAAAGCACTAAGCACGTTCGAAAAACTTGATAGATGAGCTTATGCTCTTAAGTGATTAATAAAGAACTTATTTGACTGATTGCTCGTTTGATTCGGCTCTAGAGTTTCAAATTTTCACTCTCGCATATTTGAATTATACTCATCCATACTCATCTGCATAAAAGATTACTTTCTGAAAGAAGTTTTAAACTTCGAGAATGGGAGATTATTCCATGCACGTTTTGCTCGAGACTAGCAAAATGCTGGTTGGAGAGGGTTTTGAGTGTCAAATATTGCATATTTTCCCCTAATTATATCTTGGTTTTAGGAACATGATAATTCTTAATGGTATATTTTATACATGTTTGTGTTGCAAGGAGAATTTGAGAGCTTGGATTGAAAGGAATGCTAAAAACATGGATTTAACACTCAAGAATCACAAAGGCAAAAAATGGATCTTAGAAGACCAAGAACGAAGAATTCACATGCCAAAGATCCAAGGAAACGAAGTACAAAGGATGAAGAAAGGACTTGAAAGAATACAGAATCCGCAGCAGAAAAACAGACAGTTTGGTCCAACCGAACTCGATCAAAACAGTCCAGTGACCAAATATGAAATTTAGAAGCTAAATCGGTTTGATCGATAGACAATTCGATCTGACCGAAACCCAGTTTGTTCGACTGAAAGTGTACAAAAAGCTCTAGTGAAGAACGATGAATTTTATGAGTTAATTTGGTTTGACCGAAGATTAATTCGGTTCGATCGAACCCATGCTCGATCCAACCAAAATCAAGTAACTGATGAAACAAATTCTTGTTTGAGCTTAGTCTCGCATTGGTCCGATCGATACATAACACAGGTGTGTAAATTGAGGCAGTTTCACAATCGGATTGTGGAAATTCTAAGTCAGTGTGTAATGTGGAGCTTCACAGCAATAAATAGGAGTCCCTAGGACATTCCTAGGGATCTTTGAGGGTTTAAGGAGTGGAGGTGAAGGGTGGAGAGACACCGATAAGACTTTTTCTTCTTCTTTCTTAATTTATTTTCATGTTTTGTTTAAGAAATTTTGGTTTAATCATGTCTATGGTTAATTAAACCTCTTAGCTAGTGCTTAAAGGTGAAGCTTGTAACGTGTTTGGATGTTTATCTTACTTTAATTCTTATTTTCATTAAACTTCATTGATTTCTAGTTGATTTTAAGGAATATTTTCAGTTTTCTATGATTTATTATGACTCAAATTACAATAAACACTGCGATTGCTTTGAATATCTTCTTTTCCTATTTAAGATTGTGGGATTGGTAAATACTGTTGTTCACCATCGTCTCTTGGGCATGGTTGGGTGATGGAATCCCTTTTAAATCTTCACAATTCTCCTCCATTGAGGCTGAATCAATGAGAAGTTCAGAGATTTGATCATCTCTTCTTCCAACTAGATAAGATAGGACTCTGATTCCAGTTGCATCGCTTGAATCAAGTAAGGTAGCATCTTGATAACTACAAGTGGATCCTTAGCACCCTAGTTCCCACCTTTAAATTCATAAATTTTAATCAACTTTATTCACAATTATGCTCCTTTATTCCAGATTTCTAATTTAGATTTTCTTCTACTTCTAGTTCTAGTTATTTTCAGAAACATACAAGATTAGTCCTTGTGGATTCGACCTCGGTCTCACTGAGATTATTACTACATTGCAACCCTACACTTGGGTTTGTGAACATTATTGGTGAAATAAAAATCCTTAATGCAGGGTAAAAAGAATCCATAAGGACTAACTCCTACCCTTCTGCAAATTAGCTGATCGTTGTTACAAATAGTGGTTGAGAGGACAGTTGGATTCCATATCAGGTTTTAATCATCCCATCTAAGCACAAGGGCACAATGTTTAATCAAACATTGAGTTAAGCATGACTTTGTCACTCTTGCACTTCCTAATCACATATGTTAATCGAATACAGGCCCTCGCTTACACGTGTGGCCTCATGTTTAATCGTCTCATCTTATCACAAGGGCACAATGTTCAATCAAACATTGAGTTAAGTATGACTTTGTCACTCTTGAACTTCCTAATCGCACATGTTAATCGAATATAGGCCCTCGCTTACACGTGTGGCCTCATGTTTAATTGAATTATGCAAACATATCTCTCTGACATGCTGGTTAGACCCAATAAGCTTCCATTGTTATTTCTCAAAAGAATAATATGCCTCCTAAATAAAAAAGGCTAAGTTTGTTGCTGATGTTGTAAAAGAGCAACAAGACCTGGGCCAATAGTTCGAGCTTGTCATTGATGTTAATGTAGGATCATCTTCTTAACCCTTCTCTAATGACCTTGCCACACATTTCCTACAAATAGAAGAATGTGTACAATAGATTATCGAAGGAACCAAGGCACAACTATAGATCTTCAAGAGATTGGTTGGGAGTTTCTATAATACCTCGAACTTTTCAATACCTGAGTATTGAAAGTTCTCGAGTGCTACCATGAAATTTAATTTAGTATATACATGCGTATGTAACCAATTTAGCCTATCCTAACCTTACATATATCTTCTAACCTAAATTTGACCATTGGGAATAATCTCCATCCATAGATCAAGTCATCCGACCGTTGATTTTAGGACAAGATCGTCATATATCCAAGTATTCTCAATTATTAACACTATCTTATTGGTGTACCCTATATCAAATCTATCCAAGCATGCTATCATAACTTAGACTTAAACAGGTTATAACTAAATTTTGCCAAACTCTCATACCTCCATTCTAATAAATCGGTCAGTGTATATGCCTAAGTATGAAATTCCCATGCTATATCCCGATTTAGTACAACCCTTGAGCCTCTAGTCTAGGAAATTAACTGATGTGTTTAGGTTCCACTAAAGGTTAGAAATCATTTAAGTATTAACTAGAACTAGAGAGTCATCCTAATGCTCATCAACATCAGAATTTCATATAGCACTTACTAAGATTATAAGTTTATTTGGGTAGCTAATACCAATATCTTATCTTTCCTTTGATTTTCTTTCACCTTTAATGATAGTTTCCCAGTATCTAAAGTATAATACAATTTTCTAGTTTCCAAAGTTTGAGCTGTGACGAACTAATGGCTGTAGTGGGTCCGAGCTCGATACATCGATCATTTGCATATGTAAAATAGAGGATTTACCGGTATCAATTCATAATCGTGTTAAATCTTGATCCTTTGCTTGATCAGGGCATTGAGATCATTGAGATTTTCTAGGAATTAGAATTTGAGTCAATCTGCGTAAACTTTGCTTAAACTTGGTTCCATCAATATGTGACCCCGATTCTTCTAGACTTTTGGAAAATATCATGTAATCTTATATTCTCATAAGTGATAAGTCTATGTGGCCCATTATACTTTCACTGCGTACTTTAATTATCTAGGCACTACTTGGAAATTTTAAGACTAGGATATTTACACGAAACCTGAGTTTGAAAATTTCTACATTCACCTAGGATTTCAAATCTAGCCTCAAAATGCTTGGCCTAGGGTTGAAAATTTTACATAGGATTTCATAACATCACCTTTAATTAAATTTAAGTTCTAAAATTTGTGGGAAATATTATTTCTAAGTAAAGAAATGTAGTAGGGAATTTAAATCACATTCATAGTATGATTTCCCAAGTTCAGAGAGTGTTAATGTTCGATCTAATGTATAGCGTGGTGGGTAAGGAATTTCCTACGAAATCTAAGCTCGATCCATTTGTTGCTTATTATGACAATGTTATTCCTAATTATGAAAATTTGAGAATGTCAATTCTATATTTCTAAAAATTGTTTACTGGGAGTCAAGTATAACGGATATTCTCGTTAATCTTAATTACATCATAGTAGGCACTTGTCATCCCATGGTATCTAAGTTTAGTTTCTAAGTTTAAACAATTTTTCTGATAGTTTACAATGGGGCCTAAGTTTAGTTTTTAAGTTCTATGATTATCCAAACATTTCTTTAGGGAACCTAAAATCTTGAATCTCTATATTCTCAATTTCTCTGATTCTAAGGGATTCCACATCAATTCAAATGACTATCTAAACAATTTTTGAGGGAACCTAAGTTTGGATTTCTACATTCTCAAAATTTTTCTTAGTCTAGGGGAGATTCACTTAGGTTCAAATATCTAATTCCAACATCCTAACTTGAGACATTTAAAGTTTGTATAAGATCATTTCCCAAAGGCATGGTTTGTCCAAACTATGCTGTGATACCAACTATAATGCCCCGGGTTTTCGAAACCCGAGTATATGACTCATTTTCCAAAAACCTGAGTGTTAACCTTAAAGATAGCCAAATTCCACGTGAACTTGTTTATTTATTTATTTTTCTTTTTCAAAGTGAGCATTTAGGCGGAATATGAACAAATCATGCATAAAAGAAATTGTATATACATTCAAATTATAAGAGCGGCTGCCCAAAATGACTTATAAGAACCAATGTCTCTATGTTAACAAATACAAGAATCATAAGATTTAATACATGTGAAATAATTAAATGCATATAAACTTGAGCCGTAACATCGCGCAGCCTCTTGAAAATTACAACCATGCATCCTTGACAATTGTACCATGCTCTACATCAATCCAAACAGAAATGCCATTTAAACCACCTACACTACCTGTACGGTTATATATTTGATAAATGAGTGGCTAGCTCAATGTGAATTCCCCTCAAGCTTACACACTGCCGCATTAGTTAAGCATAGTTTTAAAAAATAAGACATCCAAAATAATACATGATGCAATCTTGTTTAAATGCATGGATGCGTGAATGAACTCATCCAGTCATGCGAGGGCTCATCACCCATGCATATGACTGGTCAATAGTGTAGCACATCACATGCGTACATCACGTACAAGTATAATGACCAAGCCATTGTAAATGATATATGTGGGTCGATAATCGATGGTCTAGGAGCTAGCGAAATGATACCACTCTAAGGCTTAAGGGCACATGCTATAACATCTAGAATTAGCCACCCATCATCGCTTGTGTGATATGAATGCATGATTAGCAAAACCATTATTATTTCGATTACAACCAACCAATTTAAGAAAGCTCAAAGGTCACTATGGGGGGCTCGTCACCCAGCATCAGCCGATAGTTTGGGCATAGTGTCCCATTCCCACCATCCCCAGCTCATGAGACTCCAACATCGGGATGTGTAATGGTAACCTCGTCGGCTAGTGGCCAATCATAATGTCACAAGTGGAACTTACCTTCACATAGATATACAGGAATAATCCATCAAGCCACTTAGGGCAAATATCATATCGAAGCCGCAAATGACAAATATTATATCAAAGTTGCAAAGGGCAATTATCACATTAAAGGCGCAAAGGGTAGATATCACATCAAATGTGCAAAGGGAAAATATCACATCAAAGCTATAAAGGGTACAAGGATCCGTAAGATGGTGTTCACAACAACTTAGGTAAAATGGCCACTAGGTCGGGGGTCCATTATAGTCACAATCAGTCAAGTTACATCCCAAGTATGGATGTACATTTACAATTGGGGTTTCCCACTGATAGAGGTACCAATTTCAGTTCCATAAGCAATCCACAAGTAATCCACAAGCATGAGAAGGTATATAAGTGTAACATACATATATTTATATAAGATAAACGTTGAGCATATAAGTTAGAGATCAAATTCAACAACTAGTGCAAGTAATAGAGATATCAATTATCAACTGTAATTAAAACAAAAACTATCACTTAAACTAATAGGAAAGTAGAAAGCTCAAGGGGAAGAAATCATTACCTTACGAGTCGAATAGCTTACCAATGTTGTTAGGGAATGTGTGTGCCCTTAGAGTCGAACCCTACCACAAATCATGAACTTATACAATTAGATTTAAGTTCTACGCACTATCTAGGGTTATGATCATAGCCTAGGGTTTGAATTATTTATTTTTATAGTTTTAATGTAGTATTAGGGCTTCATCCTAGGGTTTAGTTATAGTCTTAGATTTTAGGATTTGAATGTTATTTGAAGTACAATTAAAAAATAATCATTATTATTAACGATGTACTTAAGATTAGCCATGTGACATTAATAATCATTATGATGTAATAAATAGTATGATCTACTATCAATGATTATACCTAATGTTGAGGCACAAAAAATATCAGTAAATTACATTTATCATAAAAAATATACCTAATGTATGATCTACTTACCAATGATTATTATTAAATGACGACTTATAAAATATTCTCAGAACATTTATCACTTTTTGGCATTGTATAAATGCCAAAATGGTGACTCTCGATGGGAACATCCTCCCCTTCATCTCTGAAATAAAGTACAATTTTTATTTAATTAAAATAACTAACATTCTATTTCGAATAACAGGTATACTGCAACGACTTTTCTCTCAATCAACGTGGCTGTCTACTTCCCACCTAATGGATTATCAGTAAATTACATCGACAACACGTGAAGGTTAAATCAGTTGCGGTTAACGATAGGAAATGTCAGGTGATGTTCAGAATAGTTTCTACTTCACTGACAACACAACAGGATAAACAATAAAGAATGGATGGATAGGACATCTAAAAGAAGATGAATCAGTTAATGAATCCATCAATCAATGAAAAGATTTGAGGGCATCATGTCAATATCTTGAAGAAGAATCAGATCAGGTTAAACCATGCTTGGAAGGTCAACACAGGGGCCAGAATCATTGCTGTAATGGAGCTATTATATATTAACACTTAAGCATAGGGTTATTATTGCAATTGGATTATCGCTGCCTTCAAAAGTATCTTCAAATTATATACTTTGAAAAGGCTATTGTAAAGCTGTTTCTAAGCCCTGACCGATTATCTGTAAGATTTATGAAGTGACAACTATATCCAGATTATCGAATATTTTACAAAGATGATTGATGATGGTGAAATTATCATAAGGAAGACATGAAAGAAGAAAGAAATGTGAAAGCCATAAGACATGCATATTCGCTGGAGAAGTGAATTATCATCGGTATATATACCGGTCAATGCCCATTTCATAAAATATATTATCCTTGACTGTACGTGAAGTTTTGATTTAGAAGATTTATTGCATAATTCTTCTTAATAAAAAAGGGAACACACAAAAGCATACAAAGGTAAGAACTCTATATTTCTTTTTAATATTGTATTTATCTTTGAATACTAATGAAATGCAGGCATATCAAATCCAAGCGAGTCAATGCGAAGCGCCAATGATTATTGCCATATCGCCAAATGCAAATCGCCCATGACTATCGTCGAATCGCTAAAGCTGTTATTATTATCATCATTTTTCTAGCACAAGGCCATCTAAATTTATCAAAATCAATAGCACCGCTAAGATGATATACTATCTTAACTGTAAAATTTTATTTCATGTCATCAACAAATGGGGTATATTAATTTCAATTTATTATCCCAGCGAGGCCGATTCATCATTTACAGGTGGCAGAATAAGCTAAAGCTATGAAGCTGAATAGGCATAAGACTCATTATTATGGGCGATGGCGATATGACAGAACTATACAGGTAGCGATGTTGCCTTTGGCCTTAAAAAGCCCTGATAGAGCATCATGCGCACCCATGCGGGCAGTGACCTATGTCGTCTATATAGGTTTAGGCAGCGTCATGTGGGTGGCCAAAGTGCACTCCCTTGTGAATGGGTTTGACCTTGCAGGTGAAGAAAAAGTGAGTTTTCAAAGCAAGATGACTCCTCAGATCCCTGGTTTGATTTTAGTAGTAACTTATGGGGGGAAGTCTCTGAAGTAAGATAACAAGTCTTTGAAGCAAGAGACCCCTCATTGTGGACTATCGACCTTGGATTTGGTACCCCACGATAGCCTTGCGTGCCCAGCGAACTCTATAGAGTTACTGTGGCCAACCTTATGCGTAAATCCTATCGAGTTCACTGCCTAATAGCTTCACTGGGCCCCTCTGATGGATCATGGTTTGTGAACTCCCCGGTCACGATAAGTGCTGTGAACTGTAGAGAGTTACAGTGGCCATTCGCGTAAGACCCAACTCTAACTACTTACGAGCTTAAACTGTGATTGCTTCAACTACTTACGAGCTTAAATTGTGTATGAGAGTCCAGTCCAGTCAAGTTTAGTCTAGTTAAGTCCAATCAAGTTTAGTTCAGTTTAGTCTAGTTAAGTCCAGTCATGTCAAGTCATGTCGAGTTAGATCTGTGTAGGCAGCAGCATATTTATCCCTTCAACAAGAGTCTCGGAGTCTTTCTGTCTCTTTCCTTCTTGATGATGAAGAATTATTATCTTGTAAAATCCTCAAAGGCTGCAGAGAATAAATAACAACGAATAATCATTTTCTTTCGGGTGGCTTGATGATGTAGATGTATATATTCTTTAAATTCTTTAAAGGAATGCTGAGCGCTGTCCATTTTTCAAGAGTAGCAGCATGCTTTACTTCACAAGTATTATCTTCAAAATAAACCTTTATGCAAAGATGACTTGAGCAGGGGGCATGATCTGGTTCTTTGAAATAATCTATGCCTTGGTCTTTCTAATAATTTCTTATGCACGACAGAGAAATTCATATGCCGGGGAGTATGAAGCATGATCCAGTGTGAACGTTCAAGAGTTGCTTCTATATCAAGGGCTAGTTTTATGGCCCAATGTCGTAATTTCTTACTGTTTAAGTAATGACATCACAAGTCTCTGAGTAATGGACCTAATGGAGATAAGGAAATGTTTGCCAAAGGAGATGGAATCATTGTCGATAACTTCTTTTATATCCCTCGGGAAGCTAGTAAATGAAAAGGAGCGTTCTCTATTTTTCTGAATCAGCAGAGGTCCAAGGAAAATACACTTCTAACCAGCCTATGAAAAGATGTCAGGGAGTACAAATTAGAAAAGACTTAGCGATTGAACTTTTAGAGCATGAAATGACATCTCTGAAAGCATGCTGACAAACACAGAGAAGGGATAACCAAATCATCATCATATTACATATCTTACAATCATTCTAAAAAGCTTTCAATTTATTTTACAATTATCGATACTTCATGAAACTAAATTGGAAAATTATGATATCTTGAGATACTAATTCCGATTAACTTAGTAGGAAAGATTACCATTCAAAATCTTGGACTACGTAGACTATAAATAAAGGAGACAATCGAAGAGATCGTTGCAGTAGGAGTAATATTAAAGAAAAATTCCCTAGCCACAGAATTCAAAGAAAGAGTCACTGTTGTTGCTCAGGGAGATCGTTGTATCAACAACAGTATTAAAAGATAGTTCTCTGGCCAAGATACTCGAAGATTAAGTCACCATAATCGCCATAGTGGCAAGTTTCGATGAAGAGAAAGTTACGTGAATAAGGAAGTTGAAGCAGTGGAAAATGCAATTGTAGCTCTGTTTGTAGAAAGGCATTCTATAAAGACAAAGTGCTTTCGTTACCGCATTATCCTTCCTACTGAATCAATCGCTTGAGGCTTTTGACTAGGGGCATTCATTCTTCTGTTCGAGCGCGATCATTCAGTCTTCCGTTCGAGCGGGATCATTCAGTCTTTCGTTCAAGTGTAATCATTCAATATTTCATTCAAGCATGATCATCCAGTCATCCTTTGGTTATAGTTCATTTGGTTCTTCGTTTAGGTGATTCTTCTTCATCATGAGACTACATTTCATGAAGAATCCTTCTCTAAAGTGAAGGGATTTTTGTGCAGAAGAAGGTCGATCCTCCATTTGATCTTATAAATCAATCAAAGAAGGATCGAGGGGGCATCTGTTGAGGCATAAAAAATATCTTAATTTCATTACATGCCTATTGCACTAGTAGAGGAATTCCATTGAACAGATCCATCCCAAGGATGTGCGCTCATGATAGTATAGAAGCCTTGTGAAGTGTTACTCCATGATAAAAGAGATTGTTCTCTCCATATTTCAATGAAGAAGAATAGATGGATGTTATTTGATGCAAAAAAATACATTGGCATCCTCTAGTATCGAGGAGTGCATGGGCCCCACTTTTGAAGGAGAGGAAGTATGGTTCTTGTCTTAGAAAGGGATGTACACCACTATTTAAGGGAGAGCTTGGTGAACACCATTGTTTAAGGAAGGAGGATGGATGTTGTGTGAAGAAAGAAGTGGTGGTGATCACCACTATTTAAGGCCCTGGGAGGACTATAAATACCCCCTCCCACTCCTCATTTGGAAGGATGGAAGCTAGGAGGACATTTTCCGTGTAACTCAAAGAGGGAGTTGCGCACGAGGGGAGTTGTGCTCTCCTGCGCAACTCAAGGAAAAGAGTTGTGTGCCACTATTTATGGAGGCCAGAAAGCTGTGCCAAGGGAGTTGTCCGCTTCCGCGCAACTCAAGGAAAGGCCTTGTGTGTCACTTTTGGTGGAGTCCTTATCTCTCTCTTGTCTAGATCCTTATCTCTCTCTTGTTTAGAAATAGGAGGTGCGTGCCACTTTTAGTGGAGAGAAAGTGCCACTTCTCAAGGAGCTCTATGGGCTCTTGTCCTAATACGAAGGAGTTGCACAAAAATGAAGAAGGGAGTTGTGTGCTTCCACACAACTCAAGGAGAGATGTTGTACACTTGTCTTAAGGAGAGGCTCCATGCGCCACTTCTGGTGGAAGTTTGTCCAAAAGGGAGGCTCCATGCACCACTTCTCATGGAAGCTTGTCTTGAGGCTTGGCTTTATGTGCCGCTTCTCATGGATATCTGTTTGAAGGTTGTCTTCATACGCCACTTGATATGGGATCTTGTCCTGGAAGAAGCCTTCTTGCGCCACTTGATGTGGGAGCTTGTCCTGGAGGAATCCTTCATGCGCCCCTTTGCATGGGAGACTATCCAAATGCCTGGCCTGTGAGCCACTTTGCATGGGAGATTATCCTAATGACTGGCCTCTATGCCACTTCTGGCGGAGATTGTCTTAATGCATGGTCTCTGTGCCATTTCTTGTGGAGATGTCTTAAAGCATGGCTTTTACAGTATTCATGTCCTAATACAAGCCTTATGCATTCCACATTCCCTGTTTAAACTTATACACTTCTATCTTTAGACAGATGACCTCTACATCTGTTGGATGTCCATGAATACCTCTCTCTTATCTCCATTTGGAGAGAGCAGTGACAGAGAAAAGCAAGAAGGAGAAGTGAGAGAAGATAAAAGTTAAAGGATCTCAAGAAACTGATAAAGGAAATAGAAATTCCTCAATTGCGCACTCGTATGATTCAATTACTGAATTCATAAAGTGTAAGACCCATATCTTAGTCCGTACCGTTCCGTAGACTTCCGCGGTTTTACCGGTCGAATTTTGACAACCTTCGACCCTTAACCGATATTCATGTTCGACCCTGATTCATATGCCGTCAACCTGTGTCGACTCAACCCAAGACCATTACCATAACGACCGCGCCGTCTTTGCGGTTCCGATGCCGCGACTTGCACGCCGAGGTGATACCCTGGTCAAGAGATGTGGGCCAACGTTCGGGGCGAGAAAAATGCAGCGTGTTGCGAAACCCAAGAGAATCTCTACGATGTGTCACATCAAACCCATCAATCCCATCAATCAATCAATCCATCAATCCATCACATGTCAAGTACACATCACTTTCACCCTTTCCCAAGCAAGCCACAAAAGTCCTCCATGCCCATACTTTTCTTACACAAATGCTTAAAAAGTCAAGAATCTCTTATGCCTCCCATGCCTTTCTTACACAAAAGGCCATCAAAGTCAACAAAGGTGTCTTACACACCCATCACCACATCCATCCATCACTCACTCTCTCTCCCTTTACAACTCCTTCTCTCTTTCTCATTCTCAAAAAAAAAATTCAAGCAAGAAAGATCCCACGTATGAGCCTCTCCCTCTCTTCCAAAAACTCCAAGGTGGCCCACTTTCCTACCCCATCATCTCCCATCCTAGCCATCCATTCCTCATCTCATCCATTGAAGTTGAAGCTAAGGTGCTAATGAGCCCATAGGATCAAGAAGATCAGACGGTGGGTGCATGATAATAGTAGTTTTCCTTATTTTTGAGATGGGCCAAGTGAGGCCAACCGATCAATGGTTTGGATCTCACTTGGGACCCTAAGTTGTGGCCGATGGACCACTTTGATCATCATGATCATCCATAGTGGGGCCGTTCTCCAAGGACCCCATCATGATGTTTATTTCATTGCATTTAAAGGTCATCTAGACCGTCCATATTAGTGGAGAAAGGATCTCCACTGTTGAATTCAATTTTGCTAGTTCCATGTGTAAAAAGGGACCCATTTTATTATATGATCTCTTCCAAAAGAGGGCTCATAGTGGCGGAGCCCTCCATCACAAGCGTGTCCCACTTTCTATCTCTCTCTCCCTTCTTATTTCATTTTACTTATTTATTTTATTACGTTAAATAGGCTTGTGTGGCCTATTTGAATGGAACCCACCTTGAAGTATTTATTTTGTCCAAGCGTTCTTCAAGTGGGGCCCACCTTATATGTTGTACCCACATCATCCATCAGCGGTGGTCCACTTCAACAGGGCCCACCAAAATGTTTTTTTTTTGGACCGAACCGTCCAGCGTCTGGGAAGCTGGATGTCCCTGTATAAAGAAAGAAAAAAAAAGATCTTTGGGGGTGAACCACCTGCATAGGCCCCACCTTGATGTATATATTTAATTCACGCCATCCACAACATTCCCTAAGACATTTTAACCGTTGAGCCAAAGAATGAGGTTGACGTGATCATCCAGTGGGCCATAATATCAGAAACTTGGGTGGTTACCATTAAAAGCATTGCCTGATGTTCCCAATCATTCAAAAATTTGAAACTTTGGACTCATTTGATGTGTTACGAGCTGAAGAATCCCATGGCTGGGATGGATTGCTCAAATATGGACCCCACCTGTGGAAAACCACAGAAAAACCAAAATATAGGGGGGGAGAGAGAGTGATGCAGCAATTGCTGCTGCTGTCAGACCAGCGCAGGCACTGCCTGCGCTGTTGCCAGGCGGTGGGCGGACAACAGAGACCCACGGCCTCTAGCCGTAGGCCCCATTTTGATTTTTATATGCCATCTAAACCGTTTATGAGGTGGGCCCCCTCCTCAGGTGGGCCCCCTCCAAGTCTCAGCAAAATTTAAAATTCAGGTGGCCGACACCACATGAAACAGCGGGATCAAACCTCTACCATTGATACTCATTGTTGGGCCCACCTAAATTTCAAATAAATCTGAAATTTGTGTTTTCCCTTCATCCAGGTCTGAGTGACCTTATGAACGGGCTGGATGACATGTAAACATTACAGTGGGGCCCACGTGGAGCCCACATTGATGTATGTGTTTCATCTCCACCGTCCAGCGGACGGTGGAGCCCAGAGAGATGTATGTGCCTTAGCCTCCACCGTCCAGCCGACGGTGGAGCCCACCTAGATGCATGAGTGCTTACGTGCGTATGTTATGTGTGTGTTTTATGTGTGTGTGCAACGTGTGTATATATATATATATATATTATATTTTATATAATATTGTATATACTATATATATTATATGTAAATTATGTATCATATTATTTATAATGTACTTGATGGTGGGCCTTCATGTGGGCCCCCACCATGATGTATGGGTTGCATCCAATCCATCCATCCATTTGGAAAGCCATTTTATGGCATGGGAATAAAGAATGAGTCAGATCCATAGCCTAAGTGGACCTCACCTTGGCATGTTATGAGGCCTATCTTAAATGTATCTGTGGTAGTCCATTGGGGCCCACTTTGATGTGGATGTAAGGCCCATGTCATGGGGCCATTCGACGTATTTACGGCCCATGGTTGAGACCCACTTTGATGTGGATGTAAGGCCCATGGGTCGAGGCCCATTTAATGTATTCTAAGGTCCCTGAGATTGGACCCATTTGATTTATATAAAGGCTATGGGTTAGGCTCATTTGATTTGTGTAAGGCCTACGGGTTTAGGCCCAATTGATGCATTCAAGGCCCAACGGATTATGACCCATTGCAATGCACTTAAGGCCCATTGGTGCGGCCCATTGATGTGGCCCGCTTGACGAATAGAAGGCCCATATGATATGGCCCATTTGATGTATTTAAGGCCCAATGGGATATACCTGAGGCCCATTGCAATGTGTGATCCCAACCTAGTTCATGATATTCACTACGGGTAACGCCTTGGGAGTAATGTTGGTTTGACGTCCACATTACAAGTTTAATGTTGGTTAAATGTCTGCATTACAACTCTCCCTAGGGCCCATTAATAGACCCGTACTTGTTATGTATAGGCCGTCTAGGCCCATCTACTTTGAAAGGATAGTGTATGAGCGCACGTTACGTGCAATGATGTGCTGCGTGATTAGATAGTATGATTCATGCATCTCGCATTGTGTGATATGGTTACTGTACGCCCTTGTGACATCGGGGCCGTAGCCTCCACAGATCGTTCGTGGTTGGCAGGATTGGATACCGAAAATCTCATTATACATGGGGTGCTATAGATATCCCTGGGTGAAAGTCCCTAAACCCTTATGGTACCAAGAGGTTGCTCCAACGTCTAGACCGAGTGGGTAGATGAGCGTTGAGTGCCGATTACCAGACGGTTGTGCTCTCCATTGTGTCATGGTCGGTTGGAAGGGGGTGCGGCCTTATCCGCCCGAGAGAAGGGGGAAATGCTAGGCTGAGTTTGACTAGCTCGAGGAATGGGTCCTCTATCGACGAGTCGAGCCCGATATTGGCAGACGGATAGTGAGGTCTCTTCCACTTACCTTATTGTGTGCGATGAGGTGACGATCTGGTTTAGAGTGTACTTGACCCCGGTGATATCCCAGAGATGAGCTGTATTGATATGTGGACTTAGATGAGGATTGTATGCTTGACTTGCATCTTGCATCGCATAGCCTTGGTACGACTCATGATATTTATGTATCCATCTGCATATTCTGTATTACTCTGATATTGCATGTTTATACTACTACCTTACGCACACACTTTCACCACCCTCTAAGCTTTTTATAAGTTTATGCATGACCGTTGCGTGCAGGTGACGTTGGGGCACAGCAGCACTGAGGTAGGAGCACTTGCAGATCATTTTAGAATTTTTGTTCCTTACCATTGTATTTTCCTTTATGCTCATTGTACTTATAAAGTTTTTAATCATAGTGGAAATGTAATGAAAATCTTGGTTGTTGTTTGTGGGTTATGCCTTTGGTTATGCTTATTACGAATCAAACTGACGTTAAAAACCCTCCTCGTAGCATCCAAGGATCGAAACCTGGCGAATGGGAGCTGGGAGCCAAGAATGGGGTTCTACGGAGGCTGTCGGCGCCGGATTCGGCGATCGCGAATTTTGTGAGCTCAGTTTTTGAGTTTGGGGCGTGTCAGAAGTTGGTATTAGAGCATAACTTGAGAATAACCAAGAACAACATTACATATCTGCTGTGAGTGTAGAATGACTAAGTCCTGAAGTTCGGATAGCTTCGTGATCTTCCGTTACAGACCTTTAACATACGTGCCTTCGGGAATTTTATAGTTGATGGGCACCTTTGCTCTTTCCTGTAGGACATGGCGCATTGGAGAGTGACCCGATCGACTCCCTCACCATCACCTGAGGATCCCGCACCACCACCTACGGCTCCCGCACTACCACCTACGATGCCCGTTCCACCACCAGAGATTCCTACTGCCCATCCTGAGTATGCTGCTCCTCCGCCAGAGACCGGTGCGGAGCTGACCGTATCCGTGAGTACCTCACAGTTGCAGCAGATGTTACAGGCTGTGATGACTGCACTTCAGGGACAGGGCAGCCAGCCAGTTGTTTCACTAGCACAGGTAGAGCAGGATCGTGCGAGTGCCCTCCTTCGTGAGTTTCGATGGCTCAATCCACCGCGTTTCTAGGGCGAGCCAGACCCGACAGTAGTTGAGAGGTGGCGTGCTGATGTGGAGAAGATATTCAAGACGATGGGATGCACGACTGAGCTGCGAGTTCGATTAGCTGTATTTCTTCTCCATGGTGAGGCTGAGCACTGGTGGACATCATTTTCCCAAGCAGCAGTCGCTGATTTTGTATTGACATGGGAGGATTTCGTGGATCGGTTTGACCAACAATACTTCCCTGATCACATCCAACGACAACGTTTGTTGGAGTTTGAGGCCCTGGTGCAGGGCGATATGACAGTGGCCCAGTACGCAGCTCGTTTTGTAGCACTGTCCAGATTTGTACCATATTTAGTCGATGATAAGGAGTAGAGAGCCTGCCAATTCGAGGATGACTTGCGTTACGGTCTTCACGGCAGTGTTATTGGGCATGAGCTCCCGACTTTTGAGGAGGTGGTACGGAAGGCATAAATTTTTGAGACAGAGTGGGCCGGTTCTCAGTCTGATCGCGGTCAGAGGAGAGATCGAAAGAGGCAGGCTCCTTCCAGTGATTTCCAGCAGCGTCGACCACAGCAGCAGAGACGCACAGGTCGCCCAGCCTTCCGAGCACCAGCAACACCAGCAGCACCTCCACCACCACTTCCGAGACAGTTCATCGGCACTTGTTTTAGGTACGGTGCTACGGGACACCATTCATGGGAGTGTTCCAGTCCCCAGCAGCAGCAGAGAGGTCCACAGCAGAAGAGGGCTCCACAGCAACCTCCACCACAGCCTCAGCAGAGGCCCCCACAGCAACAGCGACAACAGCCCCCACCTCCGAGGCCACCTCAACAGCATCATCAGCACTAGCCTTCAGGGCCGCAGCAGTAGAGGCAACAGTTTTGACCCCCTCCTCGACTCCATCAGCAGCAGAAGCATGTGCAGAGGGGACAAGCATCTCCCCAACAGGCTCAAGCTAGGTTCTATGCGGCCCAGCAGGACCCGCAGTCTTCTAGAGGAGTCGTTGAGAGTATACTTCCACTCTCTGCATGCATCGCTTGGGTTCTATTTGATTCCGGTGCTTCGCACTCGTTTATGTCTGAGGGATTCTGTCGTTCGAATGGGTTGTCGAAAGAGTATGCTCTTGAGAGGTTTACCGTATCGACGCCCTTGGGGAAGACTATAGTATTAGGCCGCTTCTGTCCGTCTTACCCCGTGTTAGTAGGAGAGACTTTCTTGCCCGCTGACTTATACGTGTTGCCGATGTCCGAGTTCGATGTCATCCTGGGTATGGATTGGCTCGCCGAGTACTATGCCATATTGGACTGCACCATGAGACAGTCACTTTTTGTATACTCGGCGTGCCGTAGTTCCAGTTTGTTGCAGAGCCCAGAGGAGAGCGGTTGTCTTGTTTGATGTCCTGTGCCATAGAGGAGCCTATAGCTTTGAGCATCGACCAGTTGCCCGTGGTTTACAATTTTCTCGATGTGTTTCAGGAGATTCCGAAATTACCGCCTCGTCGACTCACCGAGTTTCAGATTGATCTCGTGCCCGATACCACACCTATTTCGAAGGCCCCGTATCGTATGTCACCGTAGGAGTTACAGGAACTGCAGAAGCAGTTAGACGAGTTGTGAGAGTTGGGTTTTATCCATCTGAGCAGTTCACTGTGGGGAGTGACGGTACTCTTCGTGAAGAAGAAGGATAGCTCGTTGAGGCTCTGCGTTGACTATCGCGAGCTTAACAAAGTCACGATCAAGAACAGATACCCACTCCCTAGGATTGATGATTTGTTTGATTAGCTGCATGGTACACAGTTCTTTTCGAAGATTGACCTGCGTTCCAGTTATCATCAGATTCGGGTCCGAGATGTGGACATTCCGAAGATAGCATTCAGGACGCATTACGGTCATTTTGAGTTCCAGGTCATGTCCTTCGGGCTGACCAATGCACCCGTGGTCTTCATGCAGCTGATGAACGAGGTCTTCCTCCCTTATCTCAATCAGTTTGTTGTAGTCTTCATCGATGACATTTTAATCTATTCAAGGACCTGTGAGGAGCATGAGCAGCATTTAGAGATTACTTTGCAGACCCTCCGCGCACACCAGCTGTATGCCAAGCTGGAGAAGTGCGAGTTCTGACAGGAGGAGGTGAAGTTCCTAGGTCACGTGGTGACGAGGGAGGGTGTCGCAGTGGACCCTTCAAAGGTCGAGGCAGTGCGTCAGTGGGGCCAGCCCATGACTGCGATAGAGATCCGTAGTTTTCTTGGTTTGACGGGCTGTTACCGGTGTTTCATTGAGTGCTTCTCTTGTATTGCAGCTCCGCTGACCAGGTTGACTCAGAAGGGCGCATAGTTTATTTGGAGTGACGCCTGCGAGCGAGCATTTATGGAGTTGAAGGACCGTCTGACGTCCGCTCCTGTCCTCACTCTTCCCTCTGGGAGTGATGAATTTATTGTATTCACTAATGCCTCGCATATTGGTTTGGGTGCTGTTCTGATGCAGCACGGGAGACCAGTGGCCTTTGTGTCTCGTCTGCTCAAGGTCCATGAGCTAAACTATCCTACGCATGATCTGGAGCTGGCTGTAGTTGTCTTCGCACTGAAGGTGTGGAGGCACTATCTTTATGGGTTCAGGTTCGAGCTCTTCTCCGATCACAAGAGCTTGAAGTACCTCTTCTCGTAGTCTGAGTTGAATATGAGACAGATGATCTGGATGGAGCTTCTGAAGGATTATGATTTCGATCTCCAGTACCATCCAAGCAAGGCGAACGTTGTGGCAGATGCCCTTAGCCATCAGCCACGAGGCCTAGTGGCGCATATGATGATTCAGGAGTGGCGGATGCTTAAGGATATTGCAGCGTATGATTTTGAGTTCGGCCTGTAGTCTTCCATCGTACAGTTATCGAGCTTGTCGATTCAACCCTCTCTTGTCGCTAGGGTGATCGAGGCTTAGAAGGCTGATGAGTCGTTACAGAGTTATATGGCTGAGGCTACATCTGAGAGTCAGGCAGATTAGAAGATTGGTGCAGACGGTGGACTTCGCTTCAGAGGCTGATTATGTGTCCCAGATATTCCAGAGTTGCGTAGAGATCTTATGACCGAGGCACATCGATCACGATTTTCTATCCACCCGGGCTCGACGAAGATGTACTGCGACATGAGGCGACAGTATTTTTGGGCGGGGATGAAGCGCCAGATTACCAGTTTTGTGGCCGAGTGTGACACGTGCCAGTGTGTCAAGGCCGATCATCAGAGACCTCCTGGTCTATTGCAGCCGTTGAGCGTCCCAATATGGAAGTGGGAGCATGTGTCGATTGATTTCATTATGGGTTTGCCGAGAACTCAGCGTGGTCATGATGCCATTTGGGTTGTCATGGATCGTCTGAGGAAGTCGGCACATTTCCTTGCGATGCGTGCGACTTGGTCTATGGACCGGCTTGCGAGATTATTCATCGAGGAGATCATGATACTGCATGGCGTTCCGGTCTCGATCGTTTCTGACCGAGACTCGAGGTTCACGTCTCAGTTTTGGGGGAGCTTCCAGTGAGTGATGGGGACTGATTTGCAGCTCAGCACCCGTACCATCTGCATACCGATGGCCAGACCGATAGGGTCAACCAGATCCTCGAGGATATGCTTTGGGCTTGCGCGATTGATTTCGGAGGTAGCTGGGATGAGCATCTGTGATTGGCTGAGTTTGCGTACAATAACAGCTATCAGGCGACCATCGGTATGGCTCCTTTTGAGGCACTATATAGAAGACCATGCAGATCACCGAGTTACTGGACTGAGATTGGAGAGCGTCGTCTCCTAGGTCTCGAGCTTGTGCAGGAGACGTCAGAGGCTATTGATATCATCAGGCAGAGGATGCGCACAGCTCAGAGCCGATAGAAGAGTTTTGCTGATCGTCGGCGTCGTCCCTTGGAGTTTGATGTGGGGGATCATGTGTATCTCAAGGTCTCGCCCATAAAGGGCGTAGTTCGATTTGGAGCGAAGGGCAAGCTTGCCCCAAGATTCATAAGACCTTTTGAGATCACTGGGAGCATTGGCACCGTGGCCTATCAGCTTGCCTTGCCATCTCAGTTGCTTGGCGTCCACAACGTTTTCCACGTCTCCATATTGAGGAAATGTGGATTAGACATTGTTCCCGTTATTAATTGGTAGTTGCTGGAGGTTCGCGAGGATGCTTCTTACATTGAGCAGCCAGTCCATATCCTTGATCGGAAGGAGCAGGTCCTCAGAACCAAGGTCATTCCGTTAGTGAAGGTTCAGTGGAGTCACCATTCTGTAGATGAGGCTTCTTGGGAGCATGGGCCGAGATTCGAGAGCGTTATCCTCATCTCTTTGATGATTGATCATGTGGTGTATCTTGTATATTGTCGCCGATTCTATATGATGATGATATGTCTCTCCTTCATATGAGTTATGCCTAGTTGCGATGATTGTGTAAATTTCGAGGAAGAAATTTTTATTAGGAGGAGAGAGCTGTAAGACCCGTATCTTAGTCCGTACCGTTCCGTAGACTTCCGCGGTCTTACCGGTCGAATTTTGATAACCTTCGACCCTTAACCGATATTCACGCGCGACCCTGATTCATATGCCGTCAACCTGTGTCGACTCAACCCAAGACCATTACCATAGCGACTGTGCCGTCGTTGCGGTTCCGATGCCGCGACTTGCGCACCGAGGTTATACCCTGGTCAGGAGATGTGGGCCAACGTTCGGTGCGAGAAAAATGCCGCGCGTTTCGAAACCCAAGAGAATCTCTATGATGTGTCACATCAATCCCATCAATCCCATCAATCAATCAATCCATCAATCCATCACATGTCAAGTACACATCACTTTCACCCTTTCTCAAGCAAGCCACAAAAGTCCTCCATGCCCATACTTTTCTTACACAAATACTTAAAAAGTCAAGAATCTCTTACACCTCCCATGCCTTTCTTACACAAAAGGCCACCAAAGTCAACAAAGGTGTCTTACACACCCATCACCATATCCATCCATCACTCACTCTCTCTCCCTTTACAACTCCTTCTCTCTTTCTCATTCTCAAAAAAAAAAAATCCAAGAAAGAAAGATCCCACGTATGAGCCTCTCCCTCTCTTCCAGAAACTCCAAGGTGGCCCACTTTCCTACCCCATCGTCTCCCATCCTAGCCATCCATTCCTCATCTTATCCATTGAAGTTGAAGCTAAGGTGCTAAGAAGCCCATAGGAACAAGAAGATCGGACGGTGGGTGCATGATAATAGTAGTTTTCCTTATTTTTGAGATGGGCCAAGTGAGGCCAACCGATCAATGGTTTGGATCTCACTTGGGACCCTAAGTTGTGGCCGATGGACCACTTTGATCATCATGATCATCCTTGGTGGGGCCATTCTCCAAGGACCCCATCATGATGTTTATTTCATTACATTTAAAGGTCATCTAGACCGTCCATATTGGTGGAGAAAGGATCTCCACCGTTGAATTCAATTTTGCTAGTTCCATGTGTAAAAAGGGACCCATTTTATTGTATGATCTCTTCCAAAAGAGGGCTTATAGTGACGGAGCCTTCCATCACAAGCGTGTCCCACTTTCCATCTCTCTCTCCCTTCTTATTTCATTTTATTTATTTATTTTATTACATTAAATAGGCTTGTGTGGCATATTTGAATGGACCCCACCTTGAAGTATTTATTTTTTCCAAGCGTTCTTCAAGTGGGGCCCACCTTATATGTTGTACCCACATCATCCATCAGTAGTGGCCCACTTCAACAGGGCCCACCAAAATGTTTTTTTTTGGACTGAACCGTCCAGCGTCTGGGACGCTGGACGTCCCTGTACAAACAAAGAAAAAAAAAAGTGCTTTGGGGGTGAGCCACCTGCATAGGCCCCACCTTGATGTATATATTCAATCCACGCCATCCACCACATTCCCTGAGACATTTTAACTGTTGAACCAAAGAATGAGGCTGACGTGATCATCCAGTGGGCCACAATATCAGAAACTTGGGTGGTTACCATTAAAAGCATTGCCTGATGTTCCCAATCATCCAAAAATTTCAAACTTTGGACTCATTTGATGTGTTACGAGCTGAAGAATCCCATGGCTGGGATGGATTGCTCAAATATGGACCCCACCTGTGGAAAACCACAGAAAAACCAAAATATAGGGGGGGAGAGAGAGTGATGCAGCAATTGCTGCTGCTGTCAGACCAGCGCAGGCACTGCCTGCGCTGTTGCCAGGCGGTGGGCGGACAACAGAGACCCACGGCCTCCAGCCATGGGCCCCACCTTGATTTTTATATGCCATCTAAACCGTTTATGAGGTGAGTCCCCTCCTCAGGTGGGCCCCCTCCAAGTCTCAGCAAAATTCAAAATTCAGGTGGCCGACACCACATGAAACAGTGGGATCAAACCTCTACCATTGATACTCATTGTTAGGCCCACCTAAATTTCAAATAAATCTGAAATTTGTGTTTTCCCTTCATCCAGGTCTGAGTGACCTTATGAACGGGCTGGATGACACGTAAACAATACAGTGGGGCCCACGTGGAGCCCACATTGATGTATGTGTTTCATCTCCATCGTCCAGCGGACGGTGGAGCCCAGAGAGATGTATGTGCCTTAGCCTCCACCGTCCAGCCGATGGTGGAGCCCACCTAGATGCATGAGTGCTTGCGTGCATATGTTATGTGTGTGTGCAACGTGTGTGTATATATATATATATATTATATTTTATATAATATTGTATATACTATATATATTATATGTAAATTATGTATAATATTATTTATAATGTACTTGATGGTGGACCTTCATGTGGGCCCCCACCATGATGTATGGGTTGCATCCAATCCATCCATCCATTTGGAAAGCCATTTTATGGCATGGGAATAAAGAATGAGTCGGATCCATAGCCTAAGTGGACCCCACATTGGCATGTTATGAGGCCTATCTTAAATGTATCTGTGGTAGTCCATTGGGGCCCACTTTGATGTGGATGTAAGGCCCATGTCATGGGGCCATTCGACGTATTTACGGCCCATGGTTGAGACCCACTTTGATGTGGATGTAAGGCCCATGGGTCGAGGCCCATTTAATGTATTCTAAAGTCCCTGAGATTGGACCCATTTGATTTATATAAAGCCTATGGGTTAGGCTCATTTGATTTGTGTAAGGCCTACGGGTTTAGGCCCAATTGATGCATTCAAGGCCCAAGGGATTATGACCCATTGCAATGCACTTAAGGCCCATTGGTGCGGCCCATTGATGTGGCCCGCTTGACGAATAGAAGGCCCATATGATATGGCCCATTTGATGTATTTAAGGCCCAATGGGATATACCTGAGGCCCATTGCAATGTGTGATCCCAACCTAGTTCATGATATTCACTACGGGTAACGCCTTGGGAGTAATGTTGGTTTGACGTCCACATTACAAGTTTAATGTTGGTTAAATGTCTGCATTACAACTCTCCCTAGGGCCCATTAATAGACCCGTACTTGTTATGTATAGGCCGTCTAGGCCCATCTACTTTGAAAGGATAGTGTATGAGCGCACGTTACGTGCAATGATGTGCTGCGTGATTAGATAGTATGATTCATGCATCTCGCATTGTGTGATATGGTTACTGTACGCCCTTGTGACATCGGGGCCGTAGCCTCCACAGATCGTTCGTGGTTGGCAGGATTGGATACCGAAAATCTCATTATACATGGGGTGCTATAGATATCCCTGGGTGAAAGTCCCTAAACCCTTATGGTACCAAGAGGTTGCTCCAACGTCTAGACCGAGTGGGTAGATGAGCGTTGAGTGCCGATTACCAGACGGTTGTGCTCTCCATTGTGTCATGGTCGGTTGGAAGGGGGTGCGGCCTTATCCGCCCGAGAGAAGGGGGAAATGCTAGGCTGAGTTTGACTAGCTCGAGGAATGGGTCCTCTATCGACGAGTCGAGCCCGATATTGGCAGACGGATAGTGAGGTCTCTTCCACTTACCTTATTGTGTGCGATGAGGTGACGATCTGGTTTAGAGTGTACTTGACCCCGGTGATATCCCAGAGATGAGCTGTATTGATATGTGGACTTAGATGAGGATTGTATGCTTGACTTGCATCTTGCATCGCATAGCCTTGGTACGACTCATGATATTTATGGATCCATCTGCATATTTCGCATTACTCTGATATTGTATGTTCATACTACTACCTTGCGCACACACTTTCACCATCCTCTAAGCTTTCTATAAGCTTATGCACGACCGTTGCGTGCAGGTGACGTTGGGGCGCAGCAGCGCTGAGGCAGGAGCACTTACAGATCATTTTGGAGTTTTTGTTCCTTACCATTATATTTCCCTTTATGCTCATTGTACTTGTAAAGTTTTTTATTATAATGGAAATGTAATGGAAATCTTGGTTGTTGTTTGTGGGTTATGCCTTTGGTTATGCTTATTACGAATCAAACTGACATTGAAAACCCTCCTCGTAGCATCCCAGGATCGGAACCTGGCGAATGGGAGCTGGGAGCCAAGAATGGGGTTCTACGGAGGCTGTCGGCGTCGGATTTGGTGATCAAGAATTTTGTGAGCCCGATTTTCGAGTTTGGGGCGTGACATAAAGGGTTGTTGGATTCATAAAGGGAAGGTGCAGAGAGAGAAACCCAAGAGAAAGAAAGTCCATCCGTCCATACGACTGGAAAGATGAATGGAAGGATGATCAATGCCTACCACATAACTCATCTCCCCTGTAGATATGATCGAAAAGCACTGAAATGTTCCTGAAATTGCCACTTGACTATCTTCTCTTATTTATTGCGATGATTCATTGTACTTTGTTTCAGAATCAAGGGAATCCGAGGAAGAACTCAGATTGAATAAAATACTCTGTGATATCTGTTCTCTCATGGTGTCTTTATTATCATTGAATGAATTCCTCGAATCAAATACATTTCATTCCTGGTTGAAACACCTAAGAATGATAAATACATTACTAATATTTAATAATAATAATTTTTTTTGTAATAACTACTATTAGCATGGATAATCTACTAACGGTTAATCATGCTTAATAATCACAATTATTATCATATTACTAATGATAATAGTAGCTCAAGCAATCTATTTTAGGGAGAAAAGTTGACTTACATTAGTCAATTTGGTAGCTCAACTCCATGCGAATTAACGTGGCTTAGAGGTGAACATCATCCCTTGACTCGAATCAAACTAAGCAACACCTCACACATCCTTCATTCTCTTCTTTTCTCTCTTTTTCCTCGTCCCTTTTCTCCCACTCTTTTTCTGCTTCTCTCCTTCTCTCCTTAGTGGCCCGGTTAGACATGAATCAACCCAACTCAGACCAACTCGGTGGATTTTAGCTGAGTTAACTCGGCAGTAATCCACAACCCAAACTCTCTCCCTTCACACTTTCCTTCACTTTTTTTTCTTCCTCTCCTTTCATTTCTCTCTCTCTCTCTCTCTCTCTCTCTCTCTCTCTCACTGCATCGTCCAGTAGCTCACGACCCAGTGATTCAATGGGTTTGGCTTGGGCAAGTTAGTGTGGGGTGGTACCCACCTCGAGCAATGACTCTCTTCTACACTGCCTTCTCCTTCTCCTACTTCCTTTCCTTCTCTTCTTCTATCCTTATTTGATTCTCTGCCTCTCTAGAGACCTAGTAGAGCCCATGGCTCGAACCAAACTTAGTGGAACTCACCAAGTCAACATGGTCATGACCATCCAACAACGCCATCACACCTCTTCTCCTCACCTCTGCTTCCACTCTCAGATATTATTATCATCATTTGGATGGCGATGATATGGGCCACACATTTGTAGTTATGGATCCAAAATAGGAAACATTACAAGCAGCACCGATGGTGCAAGCTCGACGTGGAAGACGAACGAGCTTTAATGGTGTTTTCGGCTCCGGCATGTATCTCAAAGTTCTGATTGTTGTGGGAGGTCTGGATAGACCTAGGGAAGCTCGGAGGGTGGAAGGAATGGAGGTTGGGCCTTGTTTCGTCAGTGGGTTTGGACGAAGAAGGAAATGACTATTTTTTGAGTGCGCTACAAGGAATGGAATAGGATACCGCTTCTGCTCAATCCTCCCACTTTTATTCACTTGCCATAACATCCAAGAGCCATTAAATTGGTTATAAGTGGTCTGGATTTAATCTGATTGAAATCTCCCTTAAATATGGTGGACAAGAACCCAAACCGGCCATGGTTTTATTTGGAAACCCTAAACAAATAGATGGCTGAGATGCTTTGCATCTTACGATTGAAAATGAAAGAGAATAACGCACATAGATTGCCAGTTTGGCAACAATAGGATAAAATTTCCATTTTTAAAAATTCTCGACAGCACGTAACTCTCCTGTCACTCGAGTTTGTGTACAATCACATGGGTAGATATAAGCGGAAGTTGCAGGGTACCCGTATCCTAGTCTGTACTGTTCCGTCGACTCCCGCGATCCTTTCCATCAAATTTTGATAATCTGCGACTTGTAATCGTCGTTTGCGCATGACCTTAAGTCGTATCCTGTAGATTTAAGTCAGCTTAATATGAGACTTGTACCATTGCGACCGCACAGTCGCCATGGTTTCAACGCCGTGACTCGCATACCGATCCGATACCCTGACTAAGAGATGTGAGCAGGAATTTATTTTGAGAAAACACCGCACGTCTGTAATCCCAAGAGAATCTCTACGACATGTCCCATCAATCAATCAACCAATCAATCAATCAATCACTTCATGTCAAGTACACATCACCTTTCAACCCATCCCCAAGCAACCACCAAGTCAACTGTTTCTCACCCTCTCTCTTACACACCCATACATGTCAAGTACACTATCAACTCACACCCATCACTCACATCCATCACCCATCTCTTTCTCTCTCTCCTTATAACCCCTTCTCTTTCTCTCTCTCTCTCTCTCTCTCTCTTTCTCAACACTCTATTCCAAGCAACAAAAAAATCACACATCCAAGCATTCCATGTGAGAAAGAGTGATTTTATGTGGTCCACTTTCCCATCCCAAATCCATCATCCTAGCCATTCAAACCTCATCTTCCAACGTCTAAGTGAGACACAAGGAGATTGGCTTTCTAACAGACCAAGAAGATCGAAGGTGGGTGCTTATTAGGATAGATCTTTCCATGTTTTGATGATGGTCCAAGTGAGGCCTACCGAGTGATGGTATGGATCTCACTTGGGACCTTAGATGCGGTCGATGGCGCACCATGATTTTATTATCATTCCATGATGGGGCCATTCTTCATGGACCCCATCATGATGTTTACTTTCTAGTCTAAAAAGGGGTCATCTAGACCTTACATCTTGGTGGAGAAGGGATCTTCACCGTTGATCTTTGATTTGGTGGGCCCACATGTAATGGGACCCACTTGATGTATGATTAGATGCTTGAAATGGAGGGCCCATAGTGCCGGGGTCCCTTCATCACGCTTATCCCTCTATCTTTCTCTCTCTCCCTCTCTTTTTATTTATTTATTTATTTTATGTGTAATGAGGTGGCCATGTGGCCCACTTGGATGGACCCCACCATGAAGCATGTATTGGATCCAATCCATTTGTAGGTGGGGCCGACTTTATATGTGTGTATGTTCCACACTACCTAGCCATGTGGTATCCCACTTAAGCAGGTCCCACCTTGACATTATTTGTATGCCCAAACAAAAAAAAATAAAGAAAAGGGGTCCAGCGTAGCATCTCTAGACGTAAACCTAAAAATACAAATATTAGCATGGGTTCATGTAAGCCCCGTATCCTAGACCGTACCGTTCCATAGACTTCCACGGTCTTACCGGTCGAATTCCGACAACCTTCAACCCTTAACCAATATTTACGTGTGATCCTGATTCGTATGCCGTCAATCCGTATCGACTCAACCCAAGACCTTTACCGTAGCGACCGCGCCATCGCTGCGGTTCCGATGCCACGACTTGCGCGTCGAGGCGATCCCTGGTCAAGAGATGTAGGCCATCGTTCGGTGCGAAGAAAATGCCGCGCGTTGTGAAACTCAAGAGAATCTCTATGAGGTGTCACATCAATCCCATCAATTCATCAATCCATCACATGTTAAGTACATGTCAAGTACACATCACCTTTAACCCATTCCCAAGCAACTACAAAAGTCAAGAATCTCTTACAAGCCTATACCTCTCTTACACCAAAAGCCCTCAAAGTCAAAAAGTTCTTACACCACCCATGCTTTTCTTATACAAATGGCCATAAAAGTCAAGATTTTCTTATACCCATCACTCAGCACATCCATCACCCATCTCTCTCTCCCTTTACAACTCTCTCTCTCTCTCTTTCTCATTTTTAAACTCAAAAAAATTTAAGGAGAGAAATCCCATACGTATGAGAATTCTCCAAGCCTCTCCCTCTCTTTCAAAACTTCAAGTATGACCCACTTTCCTACCCCATGATCTCCCATCCTAACCATCCATTCCCCATCTCCTCCATTAGAATCAAAGCTAAGGTGCTAAGGAACTCATAGGAGCAAGAAGATCGAACAGTGGGTGCTCCTCTAGATGTAAAAAATTTGATTTCTATAGCCAAGATATTTTCTTTTTTTCATGAGGGAGTGTAGGACCCACCAATCAATGGTGGAGATCCCACACAATCCCATGGTTGTGGCCTAATGGCCTACCTTATGCATGCATGATCCATGCATGGGGCCTTTCTCTATGGGCCTCATCATGGTAGTTTTATTTCATATCATATGATGTTTGGGTCATTTAGACCTTATAACCATGGTGGGGATGACATCCTCACCATGCATTTTAATTATAGGCCATGCATGTGCAAGATCCATGTTATAAATATAGATCTAGGTATGATGTGCGGGTGTGATTGATCTTGGGAGGGCTCAATAGTGGTGGAGCCCCTTTCCCTATGACTGAATTGTCCTTCTATATCTCTTTTTCCTCATTTTATTTCCTGATGTACGTGGCCCATTAATGTATTTTCCTTTTTATTTAACTTATATAATAAATTTTATCTAAGTACATGTTGCTGTCCAGAATTTTCTGGTTATTTTTAGACTAGATTTTGGGACTGATTGGGGGACTATTTTGAAAGTGCACCTATTACGTGCCCTGGTTTGTCAATTACGTTGTATGTTGAGTTAGTCAGACGACAGCACCTAACAAGAAGATCAAGTCAAGCGTCTGCCTCATCTGGATGTGTGGAAGCTCACTAAAAGGTAAATCATAGCCTCACATCCCATGTCCCAAAACACCAGGTGATTAAACCCTTAAAAAGAACTAGAACATCTTAGGATTTATGTGTAAGAAAATTTTTTATCAAAAAGAAAATCTTCTAATTTTTTCTTACACTGTCGATTATATCGATTCCCCTTTCGATATGATCGACCAGCTCTGTCGATGTCCTCGACATATCAATCGATACAATCGAGTGAGGACAAAATGCGTCCAGCAATCAAAACAATCTTCTGGACGATTTATCGATAAATCGACCTTCGAGTCGATATCATCGATATTCGAAAATCGATCATATATGAAGTGGATCGATCATATCGACAGACTGCTTTCCGGTGCCCCTGTTTTTCTAAAAAAAACTATCAATTGCTTGATATATCGATGAGTGTCTGATTCAATCTGAACACAAATATCGATCATATTGGGAGTCAGTCGATCATATTGACTGTGGGTCGCATGTTCTCTCCAGCATGAATTTCAGGTTGCTTTTAATGTTGATCGGGGTGCCTGTCGATAAATCGATATTCATATATCGATCATATCGAGACAAAGTCGATTGGATAGAGTCAGGACATAATTCGTCCAGCAAGCTTACATGTAAAATCTATATGATTTATCGATCCCATTGAAAGGTCGCCGATATGATCGATGTACAAATTCCGATGACATCGACTGGTTCCCCGATCATATCTGTTATCCTGAAATTCTTCAAGACTTCTCTTATTTTTCACCTGTCGATAGATCGAATCATCACTCGATGGAATCTGAGTTCGAAATCCGATATCATCGATGTGTGTCTCGATCCCATCGACCAGTTGGCAGAAGGTTTCCAAAAGTGAAATGACAATTGAGTTCTTATCATCGAGAGGTCGGCTGATACAATTGAGAGTATATGCTCGATCATATCGACGACTGATTGATGATATCGAACTCTGTCATAAATATGACCGTTTATATCCGTTGGAACCTTTTACCTCTAAATAGAGGGAGTTGTCTTCATTGCTGGTAGAGAAAGAAGAGAGTGCTTTAGAGTGTTTTAACCTTCTTATCATTTACCTAAGCCCTTTTTCTCAGGAAGTTCATCCTCCAATCCACCCTCATCATTGATATCTCATAGAGTGGATTGGGGAATGAACTTCCATTCAAGGATCCTTCAGCTACTGCTTTAATGACATATTATTAAGCTGGGATGCCTTGAATGCATAGATGATGGGAACCTCTCTTTCTTCGTTATAGGAAAACCTTTAGAGAGTGGTACTCCATCATAACCTTGACCCAACCTAAGCCTAGCATATATACATGTTCATGTTGCGGATCAAGGGAGCTGAAGACTCTTCATCAACAAGTAGAAGGTCTTCATCATTGTGCTGAAAGGGACTCATCAACTTATCTGTAAGTACTAAGAGTCCAGAGGACACTTGCGATCATTCCTTTTTAGGATTGGATTTTAAGTGTTGCTCACCATTTGAAGTCCTCGAAGGAGGCCTCTGACGGGAGTGTACGTGCGGGGTGCGTTGTGTGGACCCTTGCTCTGTGGAGAGCATAAACATCTGGTTAGGAGTACGCCAGCAAAACTCCAGGGTTAGAGGTGAACCGAGTAGAAATCTTAGGGTGCGTTGTGTGGACCCTTGTCCTGTGTGGGCATAAACATCTGGTTAGGAGTACGCCAGTAAAACTTCAGGGTTTGAGGTGAACCGAGTAGAAACCTCTGTAAAGGTTGAAGGTGAACCTGATTTAAAACTTTAGGTTTGAGGTGAACCATGGGAAACCTCCTTAGTGAAATCCGGTCACTCAAGGGTTGAGTGTGGAAGCCGGGAGTGGAGTAGACAAGTCGTCGAACCACTATAAAATGACTGTGTTTGAGTTTGATATTATCTTTCATTTATGTGATTACCTTGCATGTCTTTATATATGATCACATCCTATGCACACACAGTCATATCCATCACAATCTCATCTATACATTGTTTGTCTTTTAAATAGTTTTTGATTGGATCCTCTATCAGGCTTGGAAGCCAGTAGAGTTAAGGTTGAGTAATCCTAATCAATACTTTGTGATAGGATTAGTGTGATAAGGATCTTTAATAATTTATAAAAATTTTAAAAAGTCCTATTCACCCCCCTTAAGGATATACTGACCTATTCCTACTTCAACTAAAATGGTCTTCACCGCAATTTCATATTCATTCCTATTAAATATGCTTTTCTAAAAGGTGAGGATCTCATCTTGATGTCCCCCAACTTTCAGCCTCAACTGACCTTCATTGGGGTACCAAAGGTGTGGTCCAAGTGAGGTGGACAGTCTGGATTTTATGCACTGTTCCAGCAACATTCCGCCATGGACAGTTGGATTTTTAAAATTTATTAAAATACTTATGGGTGTTTAAAAATTATAAACATTTTCAGGGGGGTGACCTACTTATGGTAGGATCCACCTACAAAATTTTGGGGCCAATGGACACCTATACACACCATGGTGATGGCGGGACCGACCCATTATAATATGGTGTCCAGATCAGTCCGATTTTCAGGATAGATTGATTTATGTAAATGAATTAAAATATTTACAGATGTCTAAAAATTCTAAAATTTTTTAAGAGTATGGTCCACTTATGTTAGAACCCACCTACCAAATTTCAGGGCCAATGGACCCTTGTACACACCGTGGTGTGGGCCGGACTGGTCCACCATGTTGGGATGTCCAGGTCTGTCCGATTTTTCTGAAAAGTTTGTTTTGTTTAAAGTAATTAAAATACTTAGAGATATCTAAAAATTATAAAATTTTGTGGGGGTGTGTCCCACCTATGAAAGTATCACTCTGTGAAATTTCATCCTTAATTGACCCCGTTTTGGTATCCAAAAGAATAGGCCAAGATGGTTAGACTCCCATATTTTTTCTGCTGTGCAGTCCAGCAATATGCCTTGATAAAAAACTATAATTTAAAAATATTTCTTCTGATGGTGGGCCACCTTTTTGGGTTTCTCTCATTGTATGCATGATGAGGGACCTTGGCCCTCAATTTACAGAGTTTTAGAGGCCTTGGACCCACTCCAATAGAGTGCCCAAATTTAGGACAGCAACATGTTATTATGCTGGCCTTGGGCTGAAATTTTGAGGAGTGGGGCCCACCATATTATAAAGATCTTAGAGGAAATGATTTATACCTTTAGTTCCTTAAATGTTGGGCTTAATGAATACACTTTTGAGGCCCACCACAGTTGAATTTAATTGGGTCCATGAATGTAGCTAGTTGTTGAACTATTTAAGGCCCATAGAGTGGACCCATTTGATGTGTTCCAAGGCCCATGGGATTAGGCCCATTTGATGTAATTTAAGGCCCATAGAGTGGACCCATTTGATGTGTTCCAAGGTCCATGGGATTGGACCCATTTGATGTATTTTAAATCCCATGGGATTAGGCCCATTTGATATGTATAAGGCCCATGGGTCGAGAACCATTTGAAGCAATCTAAGGCCCACGGGTTATGACCCATTGCAATGCACATAAGGCCCATTGGTGCTGCCCATTGATGTGGCCCATTTGATGAGTAAAAGGCCCATATGACATGGCCTATTTGATGTATTTAAGGCCCAATGGGGTATACGTAAGGTCCATTGCAATGTGTGATCCCAACCTGGTTTACGTAATGTCATTCACTACGGGCTACACCTTGGGAGCAATGTTGGTTTGACGTCCACATTGCGAGTATAATGTTGGTTAAATTTTCGCATTGTGACTCTCCCTAGGGCCCATTGGTAGGCCCATACTTGTTATATGCAAGCCGTCTAGGCTAGCTGCGGTGTAAGGATAAGGCATTACTTTATAACATGCTTAGTATAACTCCATGACGCATAACCCATTTGTATCGGTCAATTTGATCGGCCTGCTCGTATCGGCCATTTGATTAATTTAGCCCATATGATTGATTAGGCCCATCTTGATATATTTGTGGCCTGTTGCTAAGGCCATATATCAGGCCCATTGTTGAGCCCACCTTGATGTGTATGAGGCTCGTTGTTGAGGCCCACCTTGATGTGTATGAGGCCCGTTGTTGAGGCTCACCTTGATGTGTATGAGGCCCGTTGTTGAGGCCCACCTTGATGTGTATGAGGCCCGTTGTTGAGGCCCACCTTGATGTGTATGAGGCCCGTTGTTGAGGCCCACCTTGATGTGTATGAGGCTCGTTGTTGAGGCCCACCTTGATGTGTATGAGGCCTGTTGTTGAGGCCCACCTTGATGTGTATGAGGCCCGTTGTTGAGGCCCACCTTGATGTGTATGAGGCCCGTTGTTGAGGCCCACCTTGATGTGTATGAGGCCCGTTGTTGAGGCCCACCTTAAATATATATGAGGCCCATGTTGCAAGGCTCATTGTGATGTATGTAAGGCCCATGGGTCATGGCCCATTGCAATGTATGTAAGGCCCAATTAGTGCGGCCTATTCGATATATTTATGGGGTCCATGTCATTAGGCCCATCCTGTTGTATTGGTGACCCGTCCATTGAGGCTCACCCGTGGTATATATTTGAGGCCCATGTGTAGGGCCCACCTATTGTGTATTTAAAGCCCATGGGTTGTGGCCATAGTGATGTATATTAGGCCTATGTGATGTACCCTATACTAGTGTGTATTAGACCCAGGTATGTGACTCACTTACGAAGTATATTTGAGGCCCATTGTGATATATCTGAGGCCCATGGGTGCGACCCATCTAGATGTATTTGAGGCATATGGGCAAGGCCCATTATGATATGTGTTAGGCCCATGACTAGGGCCCACCAGTTTCATATATTTGGCCCTTGTGTGAGGCCATGTGCCCATTATATATTTGATTCTATGTGCAATGTTGGTTAAAAGTTCACATTGTCGACGCCGGTTATTGATACCGTTTATGTGTATGTGACATTATAACATCATGATACATGCCCATTCTGCATGTTTGTTATGAGATGTGATTGACCATTGCATATGTCATTGAGCAAGATGATGTGAGACTCCTGATAGGTGGAGATTATCTTACATGAGCGCATGACATGCGCAGGATTGATGCATGATTGGATTGTATGACTCATGCATCTTGCATTGTGTTGTGATTACTATACGCCCTAGTGACATCAGGGCCGTAGCCTCCACAGGCATATCGTGGATGGCCAGATGGGGCACCAAAAATCTGTTCAAGCATTGGGCCGCCATAGATGGCCCTAGGTAAAAATTCCTAAACACCCTCTTGGTTCTAGAGGATGCTCCAACTTTTAGACCGAGTGGGTAGATGAGCGTTGAGTGCTGATTATCAGATGGCTGCTCTCTCCACTGTGTCGTGGTCGGTTGGAAGGGGGTGCGGCCTTACCGGCCCGAGGGAGTAGGTATGGCTAGGCTGAGTTTGACCAGCTCAAGGAATGGGTCCGCTATTGGCGAGCCGGGTACGTATTGACAGACTACTGACAGGCGGATAGTGAGGTCTTTTCCACTTATCCAGTTGTGCGCTTGATTGGGGCGGCAGGTGGTGTGAAGTGTAATAGACCCCGGTGGCGTCCCTAGAGAGGAACCGTACTGATATGAGGACTGACATGATATTATGACACCCCATCACTGTTGTGCATGTGGACGGACGCACGTGGGAGGACGCTGATGTGGGTGGGTGTGATGTGGGCGGGGCTGAGGCCTGAGCGAGCTACCAGCGGTTGGAAAGCTACTGTGCTGACAGGCTACTGAGTAGGAGTTGCATACTCATTCATTCATCCATTCACTATCCACTTGGGCTGGTGGTGCGCAACTAATTGTTGTGTATCTTCATTATGGTAAGAATTTCGGTTGGGCGCGCGACTAACCTGAGATCAGGAGTTTACCACATTGAGTCAGACTATCCAAATTTAGGTATGGGACTGGTTTGGATAGAGGTTCCTTGTGGTGGACCCCGTAGCCTGTGATACTACGTACTATCATCCCGACATCATACTCCAGCATGGTCATTCCATTAGCACCATATACTGCATATTCCATTACATCTTTGGCGTGTGGCATTGTGGGTTGTTTGTTAGCTCTTTCGAATTGTGTATTACATTATATCCTTGTCATTCGACATTTGATTATCTATGACTCATCATTTGCATAGCTACCCTATATTGTGTATTCTGATATTGATTAACTTATGGACTTGTTCATACTTCCGCTTATTTTGTTATCATATGATTATAATCTTGTCAGTATTTCTGTTTACGCTGATAATTCCTGCTCTTATCAGTGTTTCTGCTTATTCAGTCATTGTATGGTTTATGGATTAATAGCTTTTCGGTATTGTATGATTATGATATTATATTGAATACTTGGCACTTATCTCGTGCACACACTTACACCACCCTCTAAGCTTTCTATAAGTTTATGCACGATAGATGCGTGCAGGTGATGTTAAGTTGCAGCAACATTGAGCTTGGAGAGTGTAGCTATTTTCTGGAGCTTTAATTTTGACATATATATTTCCCTTTCAGCATTGTGTTCAAATGATTATATTAGTGGATATGTGATGATGATGTTGCCTTTATGATTTGGGTAAACTTGTGGTTATGCTTATTACTAGTTAAATGTACAAAAAAAAATCCTCCTTGTAGGATCCTAGGATCGAAAATCTGGCATATGAATGCTAGGAGCCGAGAATGGAGTACTACGGAGGCTGTTGGCACCGGATTTGGCGATCGGGATTCCTGTGAATTCGATTTCTGGGTTTGGGGCGTGACAGTTCAAAGCTTTGGGAAAGGCCATTTGTATAGGCCTCACCTTAATGTATGTATTCAATCCATGCCATCTATTCCATTCCTCAGCTCGTTTTATGCGTTGAGCTGAAAAATGAAGTCAACCCAGCTTTCGGGTGGGCCATAGCATAGCAAACGACGTTTTCACCATTGAAAAACCACCTAATGTTTCTATACTCCAAAACACCTCAAATATTGGGCTTGTCTGGCTTGTCTAGGGCCATGGGAACCGGTGGATGGTTTAGATTTTCCTGATGCGGGCCCCACATATGAAAAATCCTCAAAAAATAGGTTTATAAAAAAATAAATATTTAAGGCAGCGACTGCTGCTGAGTGTTGCGGGCGGACGACAGGGACCCACGGTCCCAGCCGTGGGCCCCACCCTGATGTATATTATGTATCCACCCCGTTCATTTGGTGGGACCTTCCCTGAAGTGGGCCCCCTCCAAAGATTAGGCCGATCTGACGCTCAGGTGGCTCACATTATAGGAAACAACGGTGATTGAAGGGCTTCCATTGACACCCTTTTGGGTCACCACAGAAGTTTTGAATGAATATGAAATTTGTTTTTTCCCATTCATCTAGGTCCGTGTGACCTTATTAACGGGTTGGATTGCATATAAACATAATGGTGAGCCCCACATGGGACCCACAGTGATGTATGTGTTTGTCTCCCACGTCCAGGCGGACGTTGGAGGCCACTATGATGTATGTGTTTTCTTCACACCATCCAGGTGGACGGTGGAAACCTTCCACCCCCCAGCACATGTGTGCTTTATTCGTGCTGTCCATTGATATGGGGTCCACCATGATGCATATGTTGCATCCAAATCGTCTATCCATTTTGAAAGATCATTTTTTTTTGGCATGAGCGTAAGAATAAGACATATCTAGAGTCATGTGGACCACACTATAGAAACAGTGTTGGATTGAATGTCCACCATTAAAACCTTTGGATTATAAGGTTGGACAAGTATGATATTTACTTTCCCTCTAAATTCAGGTCCTTCTGACCTTATGAATAGATTGGACAAGAAATAAATGCTATGGTGGGCCTTGGGAATTTTAATGGTGGAAGTCATCATCACCATTTATATTTTAGATATGGCCCATCTGATGTACATAGGGCCCAAATGGTGTGGCTCATTTGATACACATAAGGCCCATGTGATTAGGCCCATTTTGATACATTCTAAGGCCCGTAGGTTATGGCCCATTGCAATGTACATAAGGCCCATTGGTGTAGCTCATTGATGTGGCCCACTTGATGAATATAAGGCCCATGTGATATGACCCATTTTATGTATTTAAGTCCCAATGAGATGTACTTAAGGTTCATTGCAATGTGTGATCCCAACATGGTTTATGTAATGATGTTTGCGACGGGCTATGTCTGGGGAGCAATGATGGTTTGACGTCCACATTGAAAGTATAATGTTGGTTAAATGTTCGCATTACGAATCTCCCTAGGGCCCATTAATAGGCCCGTACTTGTTGTGTGTAAGACTGTCTAGGCCCATCTGCGTTGTAAGGATAGTTCATTACTTTATAACATGCTTAGTATAATTCTATTATTCATGCCCATACGCATCATATGTATGCTTGATATGAGGATTGTTTGATCATAGCATATGTTGTTGGGTTGAAACATTTACGGGACTCCTTATGAGACGGAGTGCCCCACATGAGCACATCGTATGTGCGGGATTGCTACATGACTGTACGGTGTGATTTATGCATCTTGCATATGAGTGACTTGATCATTATATGCCCTAGCGACATCAGGGCCGTGGCTCCACAGGCACATCGTGGATGACCATATCGGATATCAAAAATACTTGGTTCTAGCACTGTGTGCACTTAGGATGTCCATGGGTGAAAGTCTCAAAATCTTTTTGGTACTAAGAGTTGCTTCAACGTCTAGACCGAGTGGATACACGAGTGCCCGAGTACCGAATACCAATAGGCCGCGTCTCTCATTGTGTCGTGGTCGGTTGGGAGGGGGTGTGGCCTTATTCGCTTGACTGAGGGGGCTATAAGCTAGGTTGAGTTGATTAGCTCATAAATGAGTTCCCTATCGATGAGCTGAGTAGGTATTGGCAGACTACTGGTCAAGCGGATAGTTTGGTTTATTCCGCTCGCTGGGTTGTGCATCTAGGGATGTGATAGTTAGTGTGGTGCGTACTAGACCCTTATGATATCCTAGAGAGGAAATGTATTGATATTTGTACTTGATGAGTACTGGCATGCTTGCTTTGCATCTTGCATATGACATTTAGCTACATAAGCCTCGCATTGCATGGTTTTGGTATGACCGATAACATTCATGCCTTGCATCAAATAGTTTTGGTACAGCTAATAGCATTCATGGACTTACCACATATTTTCGCATTACTTTGACATTGTACACTTGACGCTTGCCTTACGCACACATTTACATCATCCTCTAAGCTTTTGTAAGCTTATGCACGACCGTTGCATGCAGGTGGTATTAGATCGCAGCAGCGCTGAGGCAGGAGTGCGTGTCAGAATATTTTTAAAGTTTTTGATCACCCTGTATTTCCGCTCCCACATTGTACTTAAAGTTTTTGATATAGTGGATATGTGGTGATGTTATTTTGTGACTTGGTTATTGAAAGGGCCTAGCTATATGCCCTAGAGGGGGGGTGAATAGGGCTATGCCAAATAAAACTTATAACAACGGAATAATAAAATAAAACAATCCACAATACTGAATTAAAAAGAAAGGAAATAACTTGTAAAAAATTAAACCTAAGTTATTACAACATTCCCCACACTGGCTTGAAATAAAATGATTATAACATTCAACCACAGATACAATCCACAAAACTGAATAAAGGAATGAAAGAATAAAGCACATCCACAACACAAAGATATATAGTGGTTCGCCTGTGTGTACACCAACTGTTATCCAACAGCCACACAGAATGCTACTCCACTCCTAATATCCTCACACAGGGGATATTAGCATGCACTATCAAAATAGGTTTCACAGGTTCACCTAAAACCTTCACAATTGTGTCTTTTTATCTCGGGCTTACACAATTGAAAAACCCACACAATCTGAGTTTTCTGGCTCTCCTCATATAACCAAAACAATGAGATTTTTCTGGCAAATCTCAAACAAAACCAAAGAATGTAAATTACACAAATGTAAAATACCTGAATCTCCTTTTGAAGTATCCCGGTAGAACCAATCGGAGTAGAAGTTCGATTCAATGTTTAAAGTCCAATACTCACTTTATGAATGGTTCTAAGTCTAATTGATTTTAAATCAAAAGGGCTAGTTCTATTTGATTTTGAATCCAAGAAGAAGGAATATAAAAAATTCCTCCTTTCTAATAAGATTGGAATGTAGATCAAAATCAAATACAAAATAAACTAGCAAAAGGAATATTAAATAAGCACAAAGTAGCTTAAAAACAAACACGAACTTATCTCAGAGTATGGCCTTAAAATTGCTTGAATTAAATTGAATTGAATTAAATACCTCTGAAATTCGTGCTCTATTTATAGCCTAAAAAATTCCATCTACGACTGGTCTTAGGATCCCTAGGACTGGTCGTAGCTTCAACAAATTTTCAAAGATTTTTGCAGGATAAGGATTAGCTGTTCCACGACTGGTCTTGGGTAGCCTACGACCGATCGTGGGCCACCTACAACTGGTCGTGGGTCACCTACGACTGGTCGTAGGACCCCTAGATTAGTTGCTGGAGTTCGAGTTGTAGGAATAAGACCGGTCGAAGAACGAGTCGTACAGCTCACAAGACTGGTCGAAGGATGTCCAGGACTGGTCATAGAACAACAAAAAAAAAATTAAAAATCTTCAACAACCTAGGACTGGTTCTGAAAAACTTAAGACTGGTCGTAGCAGAGCTAGGACTGGTCTTGAAGTCCCTAGGACTGGTCTTAGAACAGCACGAACAAGCATATTTAAAACATACGAATTATGTATCCAGAATGACCTACATTAAAGCCCAACCTAAGGTCAATATAAGGTCAAATAAACCTTGAAAGTGAGATGAACATTGATAGTCTGTACTCTCAGATGACCCTTAAGAGAAGCTTCAGAATTTACGAATCGTGTTGTAGGCCTTCTTGAGCTTGAACCTTTCTTGACTTGATAAAGTCTTCTTCTTTTCTTGTACTTGTTAGAATCTTGAACATGCATACTTGAAGTCTTCTTTTCATCCATGACTAGACTTGCAACTTTCTTCATTTAAGTTCTTGTCTTGAAGTATGATGACTTGAAGCAATGAATAGTTTCAAACATGAAACACAAGATGTACAAGATAAATATATATAGGTTTTGTCACCACAAAATTTGACAACCAAAGGGATATTAAATCATAAAACTTACAGTTATGCTTGTGGTTATGTTCCATTACAAAAAAAAAAAAATTCATACTAAAATTCCTCCTTGTATGATCCTAGGATCTGAATTTGGCATGTAGTGCTAGGAGCCAAGAATGGGGCACTATGGAGGCTGTTGGCGCCGGATTCGGCGATCGAGAATTTTGTGAGCCCATTTTCTGAGTTTGGGGCATGATAGAAGTTGGTATCAGAGTATAACTTGGGAATTCCTGAGGTCACATCACATATCTACTATGAACTTAGAATAAATAGGTTCCGAGTTCGAATGACTTAACAATTTTTTGACATAGACCTTTAACGTTTATGCCTTTGAGAATTCTCAAGGCTGATAGGCCCTTGTTTCTTCCTGTAGGACATTATTCCTAGAAGAGTGACCCGAGTGAATCCCGCTCCACCACTTGCGACTCCCGCTTCATCACCCGCGACTCCCGCTCTACCACCTGCTACTCCCGCTTCACTATCGGATATTCTTTCTTTCCAGCCTGAGGATGCTACTCCTTTACCTGAGACCGATGCAGATCCGACCGTACTCGTGAGTGTCGCCCAGCTTCAGCAAATGCTGTAGGCAATGACCGCTATTGTTCTGGGGCAGAGCAGGCGTCCCGCTATGACACCGGCTGAGGCTGAGCAGGATCATGCGAGCGCCCTTCTTAAGGACTTCTGAAAGCATGATCCTCGGTGTTTTCGGGGTGAGCCAGACCCCACTGCAGCAGAGATATGGTGCTTCGAGGTGGAGAAGATATTTGACACCATGAGATGTATTGCCTAGCATCGAGTCCCATTAGTCGTATTTCTTCTCCAGGGTGAGGCTCAACATTGGTGGGCATTTGTAACCCGATTGGTAGCGGCCGATTTTGAGTGGACCTGGGGGAACTTTGTATACCGGTTTGACCAAAAGTTCTTTCCTGAGCATGTGCGCCAGCAATGCGCATTAGAGTTTGAGACTCTGGTCCAGGGAGACATGACTGTGTCCTAGTATGAGGCACGTTTCGTCACACATCGAGATTCACGACGTACCTTGTTGATGATGACGGGCGGAAGGCCTGCCGTTTTGAGAATGGTTTGCATATTGCCCTCAAGAGCTGTGTGATCGGACACATGCTTCCGACGTTTGAGCTGATCGTGGAGAAGGCCCATATTTATGAGACAAATTAGGCCGATTTGCAAAGAGCCCGTGACCAGAGGGGATATCAAAAGAGGAAGGCACCCTCTGGTAGTTCCCACCACCAGTGTCGTTCACAGCAGTGGCGCCTGACTCGTCCAGCATTTCGAGCACAAGTGACACCCCCAGCACCACCTTCAGGACCATTCACAGGTACCTACTTTATATACTGTAGGGCAGGACATCGTGTGCACGAGTGTCCCCATTCACAACAGCAGCAGCTAAGGGCACCGCATCCACCTTCACGACAGCCACCACAACAGTAGCAGCGACCGCAACACCAGCCTCCAAGGCCTTCCCCATAGCAGTAGAGGCAGTAGATTAGGATACTACAGCAGCAGTAGCATTAGCAGAGACCTTAGAGGGGACCTGCACCTCCCCAGTAGGCCCAGGATAGATTTTATGCCTTCCAACAGGACCCTCAGTCATCAGGAGGGGTAGTCGAGGGTGCTCTTCCTATTTTTGCATGCATTGCATGTGTATTGTTTGACTCTGGTGCATCACATTCCTTTATGGCTGATGATTTCTGTCGATTGACCGGTTTGTCAATCTGCCTGCGAAGGTTTGTCAGTATCGACGCCCTTGGGGAAGACTGCAGTATTAAATCGATTTTGCTCATCTTTCCCCATTCTGCTTGGAGATATCTTCTTGCTTGCCGACCTATTCGTATTGCCAATGTCCAATTTTGATGTTATTCTGGGCATAGATTGGTTGGCCGAGTACCATGCCATATTGGACTGCTTCATGAGGACAGTCACGTTCTATATACCCAGCATACCAGAGTTCTAGTTTGTTGCCGAGTCCAGAGGAGAGCATCTTTCTTACCTGTTATCATGTGCCGTTGAGGAGTCAGCTGTTTTGACTATTGATTAGCTGGTTGTCGTTTGTGGTTTTCCCGATGTGTTCCAGGAGATCTCGTCGGCACACTGAGTTCCAGATTGATCTTGTGCCTGGTACCGTGCCAATTTCAAAGGCTCTATATCGTATGACACTGTTAGAGTTAAGGGAACTACATAAGAAATTGGATGAGTTGCGCGAGCTAGGCTTTATTCGTCTGAGTAGTTCACCGTGGGGAGCGCTAGTACTCTTCGTAAAGAACAAGGATGGATCGTTGAGCTTTGCGTAGATTACTGCTAGCTAAACAAGGTCACGATCAAGAACAAGTACCCGCTTTCGAGGATCGATGATTTGTTTGATTAGCTGCAGGAGACACAGTTCTTTTTGAAGATAGACTTGCGGTCCGGTTATCATCAGGTTCGGGTTCGAGATGATGATATCCCGAAGACAACCTTCAGGACACGCTATGGTCATTTTGAGTTCCAGGTCATGTCCTTCGGACTGGCCACCGCGCCCGCAGTATTCATGCAGTTGATGAACGAGGTCTTCCGCACGTATCTTAACCAGTTTGTTGTGGTGTTTATCGGTGACATTCTGATATATTTGAGGACCTATGAGGAGCATGGACGACATCTGGAGATTACCTTACAGACTCTCTGTAATGGCCAAGCTATATGTCCTAGAGGGGGGGTGAATAGGACTATGCCAAATTAAAATTAAATACAGCGGATTAAAATGAAGAAATAGCTTTACAAATTAAATCAATTCACAATGCTGAAATTAAATCAATCCCAATGAACAAGCATTGAGAGGTTGATACAAATTCAGTTCTAAGGACAACCTTACACCATAATCAACAAGGGCTTATGGTAGGACAACCTTATTTCTAGAACGTCTTTTGAATCAAGAACTCAATCTGAATAGATGTAGATAAATAGTAAGGAATAAATTGCAACCTTAAGAATTGATTATTCTAGGGACAACCATGCACCATAAAAATGGCAGGGCAACCTTACTAGAATAATTACTGAAATTGAAGCACAGATTGATAAAAGTATAGCAAGAGATAAAATGCTGAAATAAATCTCTAGAATATTACAACATTCCCCACCCTTGCTTGAAATGTAAATAGTTACAACATTCACATCCACATGTACATTCCACATAACTGAATGATGAAAGATAAAGAATTAAGAATGCATTCAATCCATAAGACAAGGAGTTATAGTGGTTCGCCTGTGTGTACACCAACTGTTTTACAATAGCCACACAGAATGCTACTCCACTCCTAATATCCACACACAGGGCTATTAGCGTTCACTATCAAAATAGGTTTCACAGGTTCACCTAAAACCTTCACAATTGTGTCTTTTAACTTGGCTTACACAATCCAAAAACCCACACTATTCTGAGTTTTCTGGCTCTCCTCAGATAACCAAAAAATGGAATTTTTTTGGCGAATTCCAAACAAAAATCAAAAGAATGGAAATTTTACAGAATTGTAAAATACCTGGATTTCTCCTTTGTAGTAGCCCGGAAGAACCAATTGGAGTAGATGTTCGGATATGAAAGTTCAATGTCCAATACTCACTTTATAATGGTTCTAAGTTCTAATTGATTTTAAATTAAAACAGACAGGGCTAGCTCTATTTGATTTCAATTCCCAAAAGAAGGAAAACAGTATTTTCTCTTTTCAAATTAGATTGGAATAATGAATTAAATCAAATAGAAAAAATCTAACAAAAGGAAATAGAATTATGCACAATATAGCTTAAGAATAGACACAAACTTATCTTAGAGTGGGGCTTTGAATTTACTTAATTTTTAATGAAAAACTCTGAAATTCATGTGCTATTTATAGCTGCAGAAATTCATATTCAACTGGTCCTAGGGTCACCACAACTAGTCGAAGAAGAAATAGATTTTTGAATTTTTGGGCGTGATCGGATAAAACCGTTGCACAACTGGTCATGAGCAGTCCACAACTGGTCGAAGGACGTCCACGACTGGTCGTGTGACCCTTGATTTAGTTGCTGGAGTTGGAATCGTGGTTTCAAGACTGGTCGAAGGTCAAATCGTGAGCATCTCACGACTAGTCGAGCAGACTCCAGGATTAGTCGTAGCCAAACAGAAAAATCTGATAATTTACAATAAAACTTCGACTGGTCTTGAAATTTCTAGGATTGGTCGAACTAGTGCTAGGACTAGTCGAACAAGGTCCAGGACTAATCTTAGAACAGACAAAAATCACTTGTAAAAGAAATATGAATTATGTATCCAAAGTGACCTACTCTAAAGGTCAACCTATGGTTAATCAAACCTCAACAAGGACATTGAACCTTCATTAGCTTAGATGTTGAACTTTACGAAGCTTGAGTTCTTCTTGATGTAGCTTGAACACTTCACAAGCTTTGAAGTTACCATCAGTATGAGTTGTGCTTAGTTCCCAATCTTATGCTAGAGTCTTGACCTTGAATATACGAACTTTGAGTCTTGAACTTGAACTCTTCGTGAATATCATCAAAATTGTAGCTTGAACTAGCTTGAGGAGTTCATCGTCGTGTCTCGAAGTATAGTTGTGATGTCTCGAACATATACAACAAGATACAAGACACATATGGATGTTTTGAGACACAAAATTTAATAACCAAAGAGGGTTCAAACCATAGCACTTACACCCTCTATGCACACCATCTTTATGAGAAGTTGGAGAAGTGCGAGTTTTGACAGGAGGAGGTAAAGTTCCTCGGTCATGTAGTGACGAGGCAGGGTGTCGCAGTGGACCCATCGAAGATTGATACCGTGCGTCAGTGGGGCTAGCCCATGAACGCATCTGAGATCCGCCATTTTCTTAGTTTGGCGGGCTACTACCGACATTTCATTAAGGGATTCTCTCGTATTGCAGCCTGGTTGAGTAGGTTGACTTGGAAGAGTGCTGAGTTTGTTTGGAGCGATGCTTGTGAGCAGGCATTTATTAAGCTGAATGACCGCCTCACATCCACTCCTGTCCTCACTCTTCCTTCTGGGAGTGATGAATTTATTGTATTTACCGATGCCTCACGAGTTGGCTTGGGTGTTGTCCTGATGCATCATTGGAAGACGGTGGCTTATGCGTCTCGTCAGCTCAAGGTCCATGAGCTGAGCTACCCCACCCATGATTTGGAGCTGGTAGCAGTTGACTTTTCCTCGAAGGTGTCTAGACACTATCTTTATGAGGTGAGGTTTGAGCTCTTCTCCGACCACAAGAGCTTGAAGTACCTCTTCTCTCAGTCCAAGATGAACATGAGGCAGAGGCGTTGGATGGAGCTCCTCAAGGACTATGATTTTGATCTCCAGTACCTCCCGGGCAAAGCGAACGTGGTGGCGGATGCCCTCAGCCATCAGCCACGAGGCCCGGTGGAACACATGATGGTTTAAGAGTGGAGGATGCTAGAGGATATAGCAGAGTATGACTTCGAGTTTGGTCTGCAGTCATCTATCATTCAGCTATCGAGCTATCGAGCCTGTCGATTCAACTCTTGTTGCAAGGGTGATCAAGGCTCAGCAGAACGACGAGTCGTTATAGGATTACTGAGCAGCGGTCGAGATCTTATGACCGAGGCACATCGATGGCGGTTCTCTATCCACCCTGGCTCGATGAAGATGTATCGCGATATAAGGCGTCAGTATTTTGGGTGGGGATGAAGTGCTAGATAGCCAATTTTGTGGTCGAGTGTGACACGTGCCAGTGTGTCAAGGCTGATCATCAGAGACCTCCTAGTCTATTGTAGTTGTTGAGTGTCCCGATGTGGAAGTGAGAGCACATATCCATCGATTTTGTCATGGATTTGTCGAGAACACAGCGCGGTCATGATGCCATCTGGGTTATTGTGAACCGTCTGACGAAGTTGGCACATTTTTTTTACGATTTGTGAGACTTGACATACGAACTGGCTTGCCAAGATGTTTGTTGATGAGATCGTGAGACTGCACGGTATTCCTGTCTCGATCGTTTTAGACCGAGATCCAAGGTTCATGTCTCAATTTTGGAGGAGCTTTTAGAGAGCGATGGGGACTGATTTGTTGCTCAGCACCGCGTATCATCCGTAGACCGATGGCCAGATCGAGAGGGTCAACCGATCCTCGAGGATATGCTTCGGGCTTACGCGATTGATTTCTCGGGTAGATGGGATGATCACTTACGATTGGCTGAGTTTGCATACAACAACGATTATCAGGCAACCTTTGGCATGACTCCTTTTGAGGCATTATATGACAGACCGTGTAGATCTCCGAGTTGTTGGACTGAGGTTAGAGAGCGACGTCTCCTAGGTCCTGAGCTTGTGTAGCAGATATTAGAGGCTATTGACATCATCAAGTATAGGATGCGCACAGCTTAGAGCCAGCAGAAGAGTTTTGCTGATCGTCAGTGTCGTCCCTTAGAGTTTGTCGTTGGGGACCATGTGTATCTTAAGGTTTCACCCATGAAGGGTGTGGTTCGTTTTGGAGCGAAGGGCAAGCTTGCCTCGAGAATAATAGGACCTTATATATGATGTTATGTTTTCTATTCCCTCATGAGTTATGTTTTAGCTGTGATGGTAGTATAAATTTTGAGGACAAAATTTTTATTAGGCGGTGAGAGCTGTAAGACCCGTATCGTAGTCTGTACTATTTCGTCGACTCTTGTGATCCTTCCCATCGAATTCTGAAAATTCACGACCTATAATCGACATTTGTGCATGACCCTAAGTTGTATCGTGTAGATTTGAGTCGGCTTAATCCAAGAATTGTATCATTGCGACCGCACAGTCGATGCGGTTCCAACGCCGCGACTTGTATACCGATTTGATACCCTGACTAAGAGATGTGAGCCGGCGTTTATTTTGAGAAAACACCACGCATTTGTAATCGCAAGAGAATCTCTATGACATGTCTCATCAATCAATCAATCAATCACTTCATGTCAAGTACACATCACCTTTCACCCCATCCTCAAGAAACCACCAAGTCAACTCTTTCTCACCCTCTCTCTTACACACCCATACATGTCAAGTACACTATTACCTCACACCCATCACTCACATCCATCACTCATCTCTCTCTCTCCTTATAACCCCTTCTCTCTCTCTCTCTCTCTCTCTCTCTCTCTCTCTCTTTCTCAACACTCTATTCCAAGCAACAAAAAAATTACACGTCCAACCATTCCATGTGAGAAAGTGATTTTGTGTGGTCCACTTTCCCATCCCAAATCCATCATCCTAGCCATTCAAACCTCATCTTCCACCATTAAAGTGAGACATAAGGAGATTGCCTTTTTAACGGACCAAGAAGATCGAAGGTGGGTGCTTATTAGGCTAGATCTTTCCATGTTTTGATGATGGGCCAAGTGAGGCCTACCGAGTGATGGTATGAATCTCACTTGGGACCCTAGATGTGGTTGATAGCCTACCTTGATTTTATTATCATTCCATGATGGGGCCATTCTCCAAGGACCTCATCATGATGTTTACTTTCTAGTTTAAAAAGGGGTCATATAGACCTTACATCTTGGTGGAGAAGGAATCTCCACTGTTAATCTTTGATTTGGTGGGCCCACATGCAATGAGACCCACTTGATGTATGATTGAATGCTTAAAATGGAGGGCCCATAGTGTCGGGGTCCCTCCATCATGCGTGTCCCTCTATCTTTCTCTCTCTTCCTCTCTTTTTATTTATTTATTTATTTTGTGTGTGATGAGGTGGCCGTGTGGCCCACTTGGATGGACCCCACCATGAAGCATGTATTGGATCCAATCCATTTGTAGGTGGGGCCGACTTTATATGTGTGTATGTTCCACACTACCCAGCCATGTGGTGGCCCACTTAAGCAGGGCCCACCTTGACGTTATTTGTATGCCCAAAAAAAAAAAAAAAAAAAAAGGGGTCCAGCGTCTCTGGACATAAACCTGAAAACACAAATATTAACATGGGTTCAAAGCTTTGGGAAGGGCCATTTGTATAGGCCTCACCTTGATGTATGTATTCAATCCATGCCATCTATTCCATTCCTCAGCCCGTTTTATGCATTGAGCTGAAAAATGAAGTCAACCCAGCTTTCGGGTGGGCCATAGCATAGCAAATGACGTTTTCACCGTTGAAAAACCACCTGATGTTTCTATACTCCAAAACATCTCCAATATTAGGCTTGTTTGGCTTGTCTAGGGCCATGGGAGCCAGTGGATAGGGTGGATCTACTTGATGTAGGCTCCACGTATGAAAAACCCCCGAAAAATAAGTTTTCAAAAAAAATTTAAGGCAGCGCCTGCTGCTGGTGTAGAGGTAGACGATAGGGACCCATGGTGCCAGCTGTGGGCCCCATATTGATGTATATTATGTATCCACCCCATTCATTTGGTGGGACCCTCCCTAAATTGGGCCCCCTCCAAAGATCAGGCCGATCTGAAGCTCAGGTGGCCCACATCATAGGAAACAACGGTGATTGAATGACGGCCACTAGAACCCTTTTAGGTCACCACAGAAGTTTTGAATCAATATGAAAATTTTTTTCCCATTCAACTAGGTCTGTGTGACCTTATCAACGGGCTGGATTGCATATAAACATAATGGTGGGCCCCACATGAGACCCACAGTGATGTATGTGTTTGTCTCCCATCGTCCTTGGGAACGGTGGAGCCCACTATGATGTATGTGTTTTCTTCACACCGTCCAGGCAGACGGTAGAAACCTTTCACCCCCGAGTACGTGTGTGCTTTATTCATGCTGTCCTTCTATATGGGGTCCACCATGATGTATATGTTGCATCCAAACTGTCTATCCATTTTAAAAGATCATTTTTTTTTTGGCATGAGCGTAAGAATAAGACAGATATAGAAGGACCACACTATAGAAATAGTGTTGGATTGTATGTCCACCATTAAAACCTTTGGATTATAAGGTTGGACAAGTATGATATTTACTTTCCCTCTAAATCCAAGTCCTTGTGACCTTATGAATAGATTGGACGGGAAATAAATGCTATGGCATGCCTTGGGAATTTTAATGGTGGAAGTCATTATCACCATTTATATTTTGGATATGGCCCATCTGATATACATAGGGCCTAATTGGTGTGGCCCATTTGATACACATAAGGTCCATGTGATTAGGCCTATTTTGATGCATTCTAAGGCCTGTGGGTTATGGCCCATTGCAATGTACAGAAGTCCCATTGGTGCGGCCCATTGATGTGGTCCACTTGATGAATATAAGGGCCATGTGATATGGCCCATTTGATGTATTTAAGGCCCAATGGGATGTACCTAAGGTCCATCGCAATGTGTGATCCCAACATGGTTTATGTAATGATGTTTGCGACGGGCTATGTCTGGGTAGCAATGATGGTTTGACATCCACATTGTAAGATATTGTTGGTTAAATGTCTGCATTACGAATCTCCCTAGGGCCCATTGATAGGCCCGTACTTGTTGTGTGTAGGACCGTCTAGGCCCATCTACATTGTAAGGATAGTTCATTACTTTATAACATGCTTAGTATAATTCTATTATTCATGCCCATACGCATTATATGTATGCTTGATATGAGGAATGTTTGATCATAGCATAAGCCGTTGGGCTGAGACATTTACGGGACTCCTTATGAGATGGAGTGCCTCACATGAGCGCATCATACGCGCGACATTGCTGCATGAATGTACAATGTGATTCATGCATCTTGCATATGACTGACTTGATCATTTTACGCCCTAGTGACATCAGGGCAATGGCTCCATAGGCACAGCGTGGATGACCATATCGGGTAGCGAAAATACTTAGTTTTACCACTCTGGGCACTTAAGATGTCCTTGGGTGAAAGTTTCAGAACCTTTTTGGTACCAGGAGTTGCTTCAATGTTTAGACCGAGTGGATACACGAGCGCCTGAGTGCTGAATACCAGTAGGCCGCGTCTCCCACTGTGTCGTGGTCGGTTGGGAGGGGGTGTGGCCTTATCCGACCAAGTGAGGGGGCTATAAGGTAGGCTGAGTTTGACTAGCTCGTAAATGAGTCCGCTATCAATGAGTTGAGTAGGTATTAGCAGACTATTGGTCAGGAGGATAGTGAGGTCTATTCCGCTAGCTGGATTGTGTTTAGGGAGGCGGCGTCAGTGTGGACTGTACTAGACTTCGATGATATTCTAGAGAGGAACTATATTGATATTTATACTTGATGAGTACTAGCATGCTTGCTTTGCATCTTACATATGACATTTGGCTACATAGGCCTCGCATCGCATGCTCTTGGTATGACCGATTGCATTCATGTCTTGCATTACATAGCTTTAGTACAACTGATAGCATTCATGGACTTATCGCATATTTCTGCATTACTTTGATATTATATACTTGACGCTTGCCTTGTGCACACACTTACATCACTCTCTAAGATTTTGTAATCTTATGCACGACCGTTGCGTGTAGGTGACATTGGATCGCAGTAGCGCTGAGGCAGGAGTGCGTGTTGGATTATTTTTGAAGTTTTTGATCACCCTGTATTTCCCTTCCCGCATTATACTTAAAGTTTTTGATATAGTGGGTATGTGGTGATGTTGTTTTGTGACTTAGTTATACTCCATTACAAAAAAAAATTTATACTGAAAATCCTTCTTGTAGGATCCCAGGATTGGAATCTGGCAAGTGAGTGCCGGGAGCCGAGAATGAGGCACTACGGAGGCTGTCAAGCCCGGATTTGGTGATCGGGAATTTTTTGACCCCATTTTTTGAGTTTGGGGCGTGACACAGGGGTTCGGTCAGAGCTCACGTCTACACTAAATGGACAGTTTAGATGATACAAACAGATGATGATGGTGGGAAATAGAAGTCACAAACGGACGTCATTCCTTTAAATCGCTTCCGCAAGAAAGAGGGAGAGAGCCCTTCCTCTTCGGGTTATCTCTGTCAAATCACATTTGACTGGGCTGTCTATTTTTATCGTGCCCCAGACTAGGTGATCGGATTCCCTAGGACCCTGATAGCCGGTTCTAGACGCAACAACCTCTGTAGTACCCCATTCTTGGCTCTTGAGGCAGGATTCTGATCTTAGGATCCTACAAGGAGGATTTTCATATCACAATTCCTAACCAAATCGAGCATACCCAAGATCATAGCAAGTAAATCTCAGAAATAAAGTAAAATCTACTATAAATTTAAACTTTACATGTACAAGACTCAAAAGGAAATACAAAATATAGAAAGAGGGAAGGAAAGGTCAGTAACAGGTCCTCAACTCATGCCAATCCAAATCCACAGCTCCTCCGCTACTGTGCTGACCTAGGATCTCCTGCATACATTAATCGTACATAAACTTATAGAAAGCTTAAAGGGCGGTGTAAGGTGTGTGAAAATGGTGCTTGGAAGAAGATAAGGGAGAATATAGAAGGAAAAATGAATGATACCAATGCCACTAGCCGTTCCGAGGCTAAGCTATGAATGCAGTAAGCCGTACCAAGGCTATGCAATGTAATACATGAGTACTGGGCGCCATACAAAGCGGATGTAATAAAAAGCTTATACAACAGATGAAATGCAATGCGAAGTAATGCCAGTCCTCATATCCAATCTACATATCAAGTACAGTTCCATCATAAGGAATCCATCGGGGTTAAGTACACTGAAGGAAGACTACCGCTTTATAGATCCGCATAGTCAAACGAGCGTAGGAGACCTCACTACCCGCCTGTGGACAACCAATCACTAACGAGGCTCGATGGTAGCGGACGTATTCATGAGCTGGTCAGATTCAGCCTAGTTATTGCCCTCTCTCTCAGGAGGGTAAGGCCATACTCCATCCCAACCGACCAAGTTGCAGTGGGAGTTACGGCCTAATGGTATAAGGCCCTCGTGCGCTCATGTTTTCCACTCGGTCTTGGCGCTCGGGCGTTCCCTCGGCATCGTGAAAGTTTAGGAGCTTTCACCTAGGGATATCCTATGCACCCCAATACTCAAGTAACATTTTTGGTGTCCACACACGGCCATCCACGATATACTTGTGGAGGCATCGGCCTTGATGAAGCAAGGACAATAATATCCATGAGATGCGATGCTAGATGCATGAATCACGCACACCAATCTTGCACCAACTCTAAGTACTCAATGTGCACAGGAGGGGAAACTTCATCTCTCTACCATATCTGCCCAATGACCACACACAATGTAAATCCAATCACACAATGATGCGTATGGGTCATGAGGATGAACTAGGTGTGCTATATGGCGATGATGTCATAACATACACCCCCTTTACAAGGAGGGACTAAGTCTAGATAATTAAACAATCCTGTGAGGCCTGTATCCTAGATCGTATTGTTCCTTAGACTTCGTGATTCTCCCAGGCGAATTTCGATGACCCGTGAAGCATAGATAGTAGTTGCATGCGACCTTAAATCATATCCCGTATTCCAGAATCAGCTCAACACGAGACTTGTACCCTTACAACCGTGCCATCGTCATGGTTCTGACACCACGTCTCACGCGCCAATGCGATACCCGAGCCAGGAGATGTGGGCCCACGTTCATTTCGAGGAAAATGCCGCGCGTTGTAAATTTTGAGGGAATCTCTAAACCCATCATATCAATCCATCAATCAATTAAGTCAAGTACATATCCCATCACCCCATCCCTCCCTCACCCAAAGTCAACAACACTCTTACCTAGCAATTTCCTTCTTACCAACAAGTCAATGGGACCCATACTTTCCATGTCATACACATCACTTCTCTCTCTCTCTCTCATTTCACACTCCATTTTTCAAGCAACTCCCAGGGGTGAGCGTCCAAGCTTCCCATGGAGAAGCTATAGTGTGGCCTACTTCATACCACCCTATCTCCCATCTCCACCCTCCAATCTCCGTCATCCACCATCAAAGAGAAAGCTAAGGAGTCTAGGAGTCCAAGGAGCTAAAGAATGAGGCCAATAGGTGAGTGATCCACCATTGATTTCATTTGAGGGTCCACTTATGGTGGGGCCCATCTTGATGTATGTATGTGCATGGAGGAGCTCATAGTAGTGGAGCTCCTTCCATCTCTATCATTTCTGGTCCACCTATGATATGATATGATGATCTAAACCATTTGATTGTGGGACCCACCTTTGATATATGTGTGAATCCACATTGTTCACCCGTGACAGCCTCATGTGTATACGGCCTGGACGTTAGCAACACCAACAACTATAATATAATATATTATATATATGTAATATATATTAAGTGGGGTGGCCCACCACGTGGGACCCACCTTAATAAATATATATGATATATATATCTGGGCCGTCCATCTACTAGACGGCCAGCCATGGCTAGCAATGGCCAGCAGATACATAGCTGCTGGACTGACGTCACTAGGTCTTGTGGGACCCACCATATGTGTTTCATGGACACGTGTAATATGTATGGAGGGTCGGGACCACCTTGATGTATGTATCATGTAACCACACTATCCAGATCTGGACGGTGCTAGTGGGGCCTACCATGCTGTACCCAGCACCTGGCGTCAACTGTGACGTATGTATTTCATCTATGCTATCCACATCATCCACGTAGGGACGGTGGGGCCCTGTTGTGGTGGTCGTTCATGTGGGACGTGACCCCACAATGATGTATGCATTGTATATCCTCCATTGTCCAAATGCTTAGGATGGTGGGGATCACCGTGATGTACATTCCATCCACATGTGGGACGCACCTTGATGGAGGTGTTATATTTACACCGTCCACACGTGTGGACCCCACACCAGCAACATAGTTGCGTTGACATCACTAGGTTCTATGGACATCCACTATGATGTATGTATCTTATACATACCATCCATCCATTTGAAGATGAGTGTCCGTCCCACACGTGTGACATGTGTGGGGTGAGACCCACCTCTATGTATGCATTTTACGTCCACATTGTCCGAATTTGTATGGTGGTAGGTACTGAAACTGCACCTACTAGTGCCCTGGTATGTCAATTAGCGTGTGTGTTGAGTCATTCGAACTATATAGTCTCACAGGAAGAATAATTCAAGCGTCTGCCTCAACCGGATGTGTGGAAGCTCGTCATAGGTAAATCATAGCCTCACATCCCATGTCCCAAAACACCAGGTGATTAAAACCCTTAAAAATGACGTAGAACATATGAGGATTTTTGGGTAAGTGAACTTTTTCAAACATAAGAAAATCTATAAGTTTGCTCGCTATGTCGATTGTATCAATACACATTTTAATATGATTGATCTGCGCTGTCGATATCCTCGGGACTTGATCGATACTATCGATAAGAGGACTAAAAGTTTCCAGCAACCAGATATTCATCTGGACGGATTTATCGATATATCGATACATCCGTCGATATCTTCGATATTCAAAATATCGATCCCATCAGAAGTGGGTCGATGTCACGCCCCAAACTCGGAAACCGGGCTCACAAAATTCCCGATCACCGAATCCGGCACCGACAGCCTCCGTAAAACCCCATTCTCGGCTCCCAGCTCCCATTAGCCAGGTTCTGATCTTGAGATGCTACGAGGAGGATTTTCAATGTCAGTTTGATTCGTATTAAGCATAACCAAAGGCATAACCCACAAACAACAACCAAGAACTCCATTACATTTCCACTATGATAAAAAACTTTACAAGTACAATGAGCATAACGGGAAATACAATGAGAATGAACAAAATCTCCAAAGTGATCTGCAAGGTTCTCCTGCCTCAGTGCTGCTGCGATCCAACGTCACTTGCACGCAACGGTCGTGCATAAGCTTATAAAAAGCTTAGAGGGTGGTGAAAGTGTGTGCGCAAGGTAGTAATATGATCATGTAGTATCAGAGTAATGTGGAATATGCAGATGGATCCATAAATATCATAAGCCATACCAAGGCTATGTGATACAAGATGCAAGTCAAGCATACAATCCTCATCTAAGTCTACATGTCAATACAGCTCAAATCTGAGATATCACCGGGGTCTAATACACTCTAAACCAGATCGTCGCCACATCGCACGTAATAAGGTAAGTGGAAGAGACCTCACTATCCGTCTGCTAATATCGGGCTCGACTCGTCGATAGCGGACCCATTCCTCCAGCTGGTCAAACTCAGCCTAGCATTATCCCTTACACTCGTGGGGTAAGGCCGCACCCCCTTCCAACCGACCACGACATAGTGGAGAGTGCAACCATATGGTATTCGGTACTTAACGCTCATCTACCCACTCGGTCTAGACGTTGGAGCAACCTCTTGGTACCATAAGGGTTTAGGGACTTTCACCCAGGAACATCTATAACACCCTATGTAGAACAAGATTTTAGTATCCAATCCTGCCAACCACGATACGCCTGAGGAGGCTACGGCCCCGATGTCGCTAGGGCGTATAATAACCATGTCACACAAATGCGAAATGCATGAATCACGCTATCCAGTCATGCAATAAATCCTACGCATATCGTGCGCCCATGTAGGGCAACACCGCCTGACCGGGAGTCCATAAACAACCTGCCCGAAGGCATATGCTATGATCAATCAATTCTCATGTCAAGCATACATATGATGCGTATGATCATGAGTCATGGAACTATACTAAACATGTTATAATGAGATGAACTATCCTTACAATGCAGATGGGCCTGGACGGCCTATACACAATAAGTACGAGCCTAACAATGGGCCCTAAGGAGAGTCGTAATGTGGACATCCAACCAACATTACACTTGCAATTTGGACGTCAAACCAACATTGCTCCCAAGGCATGATCTTTGTAAACATCGCTACTTAATCCGTGTTAGGATTACACATTGTAATGGACCTCAGGTTCATCCCATTGGGCCTTACATATATATCAAATGGACCATATCATATGGGCCTTTTATTCATAAAATGGGCCACATAAATGGGTCGCACTAATGGGCCTTATGTGCATTGCAATGGGTCATAACCCGTGGGCCTCAGAGTAACATCATTATGGGCCTAATCACATGGGCCTTATGTGTCTTAAATGGGCCTAATCCCAAGGGCTTTATACATATCACAAGGGTCTAAACCCATAGGCCTTATATGTCAAATGGCCTACACCCATGGGCCTTATATGAATCAAATGGGCCTTACATCCACATCAAAGTGGGCCGCCAAGGGACTACTACCACTGCATTAAGATGGGCCTTAAAACATGCCAAGGTGGGGTCCACTTGGAATATGGATCTGATTCATCATTTTAAGCTCATGCCCAAACGAGCTTGTAAAATGGATAGACGGTTTGGATTCAACACACGTCTCATGGTGGGGCCCACTTTCATGGACAGTGCACATAGAACACGTGCACCAGGGCCCACTATAACATTTATTTGCCATCCAGCGTGTGGCCAAGGGGGGGGGGGGGGTTGGCGTGAATACAACACATGCTTGGGTGGGCTCCACCGTCTAGCGGACGGTGGAAGCCAAATAAATACATCATTGTGGGCTCCACGTGGGACCCACCTCAATGTTTATTTGAGATCCAACCCGTTGATAAGGTCACAAAACCCTGGATGAAAGGGGAAAACAAATTTCATCTTGATCTGAAACTCCTGTGGCCCATATAAGGATTTTAATGATAAAGATTCAATTCCACTATTTTCTGTAGTGTGGGCCACCTGAGTTTTGGATGCAGCTGAAATTTGGAGGGGGCCCACTGCTGGGGATGGCCCACCTCGTGGACAGGTTAGATGAAAAATAAACATCACGGTGGGGCCCACATGTAGGGCCATGGGCCCCTGACGTCCGCCCGCCCAAACGCTGCACGCAGCAGCATGCAGCTGCTGCCGCTTGTCAGAGAGGTAGAGCTTTACATTTTTTTTTTGATTTCTATTTTTTTGAGAAAATTCACATGTGGGGCTCACTTCTCGAAGATCTGTACCGTCCAATGGATTTAGGGGCCCAAAATACACTGAACAAGACCAATGTCCAGCATTTTTAGCATGTAGATGCAGCAAGGTGAGTCCAAATAGCTTTAAATGGTAAGGAATACAGTTTTTTATAGTATGGCCCACCTGATCAACAGATCAACCTCATTTTTCGGCTCAACGCCTAAAATGAGTTGGTAAAAGGGATGAACGGCATGGATTGAACACATATATCAAGGTGGGGCCTGCATGAGCCGGCCCACCTAAAACCTTCCCTTTTTCTTTTCCTTTTGGTAGAGACGTCCAGCGTCTCAGACACTGGACGGTTGGATTTTTATTTTTATTTTTAAAAAAAATATATACATTGAGGTGGGCCCTGATTAGGTGGGCCACCTCATGGAAAATAGTGTGGATACATTGCACACAAAGTGGGCCACATTTGATGATTTGGGTAAAAATAAAAGCCTCATGGTGGGGTCCATTCAAATAGGCCACACCACCCTATTATAATAATAAAAAAATGAAATAGAAAGGGAGAGAGAGAGATAGAGAGATAGAGGGTGGGACATGCTTGTGATGGAGGGCTCCGCCACTATGAGCCCTCCCTTGTAAGGGATCATATAATAAAATGGGTCCCTTTACACATGGAACTAACAAAATCGAATTCAACGGTAGAGATCGTTTCTCCACCAATATGGACGGTCTAGATGACCTCCCTAATGTAATGAAATAAACATCATGATGGGGTCCATGAAGAATGGCCCCATCATGGATGATCATGATGATCAAAGTGGGCCATCAGCCACAACTTAGGGTCCCAAGTGAGATCCAAACCATTGATCGGTTGGCCTCACTTGGCCCATCTTAAAAGTATAAAAAACTACTATTAACTAGTACCCACCGTCCAATCTTCTTGCTCCTATAGGTTCCTTAGCATCTTAGCTTCGATTTCAATAGAGGAGATGAGAAATGGATGGCTAGGATGAGAGATCTTGGATGGAGAGGTGGGCCACACTTGAAGTTTTGAAAGAGAGGGAGAGGTTTGGGAAATTCATATGTATGGAGCTTCTCTCCTTTGGATTTTTGAGTTTGAAAATGAGAAAGAGAGAGAGAGAGAGTTGTAAAGAGAGAGATGGGTGATGGATGGATGTGGTGAGTGATGGGTGTGTAAGAAAACCTTGACTTTTATGGCCATTTGTGTAAGTAAAGCATGGGTGGTGTAAGAATTTTTTAACTTTAAGGGCCTTTGGTGTAAGAGAGGTATGGGCTTTGTAAGAGATTCTTGACTTTTATGGTTGCTTGGGAATGGGTGAAAGGTGATGTGTACTTGACATGTGATGGATTGATTGATAGGATTGATGTGACATCTCGTAGAGATTCTCTTAGAGTTCACAACGTGTGACGTTTTCCTCGCACCGAACGTCGGCCTACAACTCCTGACTAGGGTATCGCCTCGCCGCGCGAGTCACGGCATCAGAACCGCAGCGACGGCGCGGTCGTTATGGTGAAGATCTTGGGTTGAGTCGATACGGGTTGACGGTATACAAATGAGGGTCGCACGTAAATATCAGTTAAGGGTCGAAGGTTGCCGGAATTTGACCGGTAAGACCGCGGAGGTCTACGGAACAGAACGGACTAAGATACGGGTCTTACGGTCGATAATATCGACATGCAGATTTTTGGCGCCCCTATTTTTCTTAAGAAAACTACTATGTGCTTCGATATATCGATGCCTTTTTCGATTAATCTGAACTCAAATATCGATCATATAGGAAGACCGTCGATCATATCGACAGTGGGCACGAATTTCTTCCAGTAAATATTTCAGGATGTTTTAATCTTTGATCGGGTGCCACTCGAGGAAATCAATATTCTTATGTCGATGCTATCGAGACTTGGTCGATTGGATCGAGTCTGGACATAAACTGTCCAGCGTGCTTATAGGTAAATTTATACGATCTATCGATCCCATCGATACGGCCTCGATATCATCGATATTCAAATTTTGATGACATCGGTTGACCCTCGAACATTTCCTAAAAAACCTAAAATGTCACACCCCAAACCCAGAAATCGGATTCACAGGAATCCCAATTGCTGAATTCGGTGCCGACAGCCTCCATAGTACCCCATTCTCGGCTCCTAGCATTCATATGCTAGATTCCGATCCTAGGATCCTACAAGGAGGATTTTTTTTAATATTTTCAATGTACATTTAACTCATAATAAGCATAACCATAAGATTACCTAATTCACAAAAGCAACATCGTCATCACATAACCACTAATATAATTATTTGAGTACAATATTGAAAGGAAAAATACATAAATAGAAAATCAAGCTCCAGAAGACCACTGCACGCTCCAAGCTTAACACTGTTGTAACCTAACATCACCTGCACGCATCTATCGTGTATAAGCTTATAGAAAGCTTAGAGGGTGGTGTAAGTGTGTGCACAAGATAAGTGTCAAATATTCTATACAATGTCATAATCATACAATACCAGAAATACTGCTAATCCATAAATCGTACAATGTCTGAATAAGCAGAAATACTGATAAGATCATGAATTATCAGAGTAAACAGAAATACTAACAAGATTAGGAATTATCAAAGTAAACAGAAATACTGACAAAGTCCTAAATTACATGATAACAGAGTAAGCGAAAAAACTGACCAGTGTATGAGTCATACAATATTAGAATACATAATAGAAATCAACTATGTAAATGAGGAGTGATAGAGAGCCAAATATTAGATGCAAAGGATGTAATGCAATATACATTCCTGATGAGTAACAGAAACAACATCAGCCGTACCATATGCCGCGGATGTAATGCAACATGTAGTGTGAATGGAATGATCATGCTAGACTGTGAAGTCGGGATGGTAGTACGTAATATCGCAGGCTATGGGGTCCATCACAATGGACTTCTATCCAAACCAGTCCTATACCTAAATTTGGATAGTCAAACTCAATGTGGTAAACTCCTGATCTCAGGTTAGTCGCACACCCCAACTGAAATCCTGGCCATTGCAAAGGTACACGTAACAATTAGTTGCGCACCACTAGCCCGAGTGGATAGTGAATGAATGAATGAATGAGTATGCAACTCCTGCTCAATAAGTCCACATATCAATACGGTTCATCTCTAGGATCATCACCGGGATTTAGTACACTCTAAATGACACTGTCTCTCTCCCAACAGCATAGTCCAAGTGAGCGTAGGAAACCTCACTATCCGCCTGGCCAATAGTCTGCCAATACCTATCCGGTACATCGATAGTGGACCCATTCACGAGCTGGTCAAACTCAACCTAGCTATGCCCCCTACCCACGGGCGGGTAAGGGCTAACTGACTACGACACAGTGGGAGACGCGGCCTCCTGGTATTCGGCACTCGGGTGCTCATGTATCCACTCGGTCTAGACATTGGGGCGTCTCCTAGCCACAAAGGTTTAGAGCTTTTCACCTAGGGACATCTATGACGCCTGTATGCTAGAACCAAACATTTTTGGTGTCTCATTTGGCCATCCACGATATGCCTGTGGAGGCTATGACCCTGATGTCGCTAGGGCGTACAGTAGTCACAATATAATGCAAGATGCATGAGTCATACAATCTAGACATGCATTAATCCTGCGCATGCCGTATGCTCATATGCGATAACCTCCGCCTATCAGGGAGTCTCATATCATCCTGCCCAATGACATATGCAATGGTCAATCACATCTCATAATAAACATGCAGATGATGCGTATGCGCATGTATCATGATGCTATGCTGTCACATACTCATAATCGGTATCAATGATCGGCCTTGACAATGTGGACATTTAACCAACATTGCCACCAAGGAATGATCCACTTGGAATCAAACATATAATGGTCCCACGGCCTCACACAAAGGCCTAATATATAACACAATGGGCATTACTCAAGGGCTACATATACATAATAGGTGGGCCTTGCTCATAGGCCCCAAATACATGACGTGTGGGCCTTACACATGGATCTCGAATACATCAAATAGGTCATGTGTCATGGGCCTAATATACATCACAATGGGCCTTGCCCATGGGCCATGAATACATCACCATGGGCCTTGCCCATGGGCCTTAAATACATCACGATGGGCCTCATTACATAGATCTCCTATTCATTACATTAGGCCTTAAACATGGGCTGAATACTCATCACAATAGGCCTCAACTACGGGTCACGTATACATCATATAGGTCTCGACAATCGGCCTCGGCATTCAAAATCGGCCTTATCAATCAGAATCGACACTCGGAATCGGCCTCATATACATTAAATAGGCATAATCACATGGGCCTTTCATATATAGATCAAGGTGGGCCTCAACGGATAGGTCATAAGTACATCAAGATGGGCCTCCTCAAATGGGCCTTATATAATTAAGGTGGGCCTCAACAACGGGTCATAAATACATCAAAATGGGCCTAATCACATGGGCCATATGTACATCAAATGGGCTATAATAATGGGAATCGGTAAATTGGCCACGACAATCTGAATCGACTGATAATTAGAATCAGCTAATCAGTCACAACAATCGGGATCAATCGATAATCAGAGTCAGAAAATCATTCACGTCAATCGGAATTGGCAATTGGCCACGACAATCGGGATCGATTGATAATCAGAATCGGCAAATCGGTCATGACAATCGGAGTCGATTGATAATAAGAATCGAAAAATTGGTCACAACAATCGGAATCGATCGATAATCAGAGTCAAAAAATTGGTCACGTCAATCGGAATCGGCATTCGGCCACGATAATTGAGATCTATCGATAATCAGAATTGACAAATCGATCACGACAATCGAAGTCGATTGATAATAAGAATCGACAAATCGATCACAATAATAGGGATTGATTGATAATCAGAGTCAGAAAATCGGTCACGTCAATTGGAATCGAGAATCGGCCACGACAATCGGGATCAATCGATAATCAGAATCGACAAATCGGCCACGACAATCGAGATCGATCGATAATCAGAATCGACAAATCGATCATGACAATCGGAGCCGATCGATAATAAGAATCGGCAAATCGGTCACGACAATCAAAATCAGCTTAACAAAGGGCCTAAGGAAAGGTCACAGTGAGGACCTTCAACCATCATTGCCCATCAATGTGGACATTTAACCAACATTGCTCCCAAAGAGTGGCCCACATAAACATCATTACATACATCATGGAAAAATCACATATCTCAACAGGCCTTAATTATACAATAGGTGGGCCTTATACCTAGGCCTCAAAAACATCACATTGGCCCCTCGTCACATGAGCCTCAAATACACAATAGGTGGGCCCTGCAACTGGGCCTATATTCATCACAGGTGGGCCTTGCACATGTGCCTCATATGCATCAAATGGGCCACTCGACATGGGCCTAATACAACCACAATGGGCTGCACGATATGGGCCTAACACACAACAGGTGGGGCCCATCACATGGGCCTATTATACATAGCAAGTGGGCCTCGTATACGCAGAAAATGGGCCTTAAATACCTCACATCGGGCCCAAACATTGCCTGTGAAGATTAGCACTGTGCAACATGGTCCAACGCTGTCCTAAGCTATTGGACGGCGTGGATGAAATACATACAACATTGTGAGACTCATAGAACTACCCAAACATTGTCCAACACCGTCGAAACACATGGACGGTGTGGGTCAAAATACATAGATAAAGGCAGGGCCCCATAGCATCATCCAAACAATTCCAACACCATCCAACACTATCTGGATGATGTGGATATAACATATACCTCACGCGTGGGGTCCACACAAATGGATGGTCAGAATAAAACCCATACACCATGGACGATGTATAAAATTCATATATAATTCAGGGTGGGCCCGTGATCTGGAAAAATGAATGGACATTTTGGATATAACACATCCCCCATGATCAAACCTAACAGAGCTTGCTGGCGTCATCTGCAACAGCTGAAGCTGCTAGCCATCCAGCAGATGGATGGCCGAGTACAAGGTACGTACATCACGGTGGAGTGCCCTGCACCGTTCAAATGGGTCTAGACAGTGAGGATGAAAAAATATCATGGTGGGTCCACCGTCCCAGCTGGACGGCTGGGTGATACCCATTTGTCAGGTGAGTCCACGCGTCGGCCACCTACTAAATAAAGCTATTTTTTTTTATGTTTTCCTTTCAATGTTCATCTAGGACAGACGATCTGGATATTATGTAGTGGCATGTGGGCCCCATAGCCACTGGCCATAAAATGATCTAGAAAGATACATGGATGGTGTAGATGTAATACATACATGTCGGTGGGGTCCACGTGCTGGATACAGCACTGCATCAAGTTGGTACCACCGTCTAGGGCCAGGATGGTGTAGATATAGATACATCAAGGTGGTTGCCACCGTACAGTCTGGATGGTGCATATACCCATACATCATGGTGGTGTCCACCGTCCAGTGAGACACGTATCACAGCGGGTCACACCATCCCACACAGTGGATGGTGTGGATGGAGACATACATCACGATGGGTCTCACATCTATAAACAAACGGATAAAATACTTAGATCATAGTGGATCCCATGTTGTCAGATGGACGGTGCAGATGCCACACGTGAGTGCTAGGGCCCCACTGCCTTGAATGGAAGGTATAAAACACATACATCATGAAAAATCCCACCGTCCAGATATTGGACGGTGAGGATATAACATATATATATATATATATATATATATATATATATATATATATATATATATATATATATATATATATATATATATATATATATATACCATGGTGGTTCCACCGCGAATAAGGCATATACATCAGTGGGTCTCATGTGGGGCCCATCGTAACGTTCATTTTCCATCCAACCTGTTGATAAGGTCGTATGAACCTAGTTGGACATCAAAAATAAATTTCAGAATAGTCCAAAACTTATGGGAAAAACCCAAAAGTGGTTTCAATGGCGGCCACCCAATCCCACTGTTCCTTGTGACGTGGGCCACCTGAGCTTCCAATATAGGATTACAGCCCTAAGGGGCCCCATCAAAATGCACGATGTGGATGTTTGAACTACATTAAGGTGGGAGCTGTGGTGGGGGCCATGGTCACTGCTCGTTTACACGCCATTGGACGTTACAGCTCTGACAGTAAGTGGCTCCCTCTCTTGCTCATTTATTTTATTTTTATTTATTTATTGTATTTCAGAGGTTTTTCACAGGTGGGGCCCACATTAGATGAATCCAGCTCAGCCATTGTACTCTACCGCTCAAGACAAGCCAAACAAGTTCAATATTGATTACATTTCAGTGTGTAGCAAAAATTAAAGTGAATTTAAACAGTGAGAATCACTGCTTTGAAAGGTATGGCCCGCCCGATGAGCGGATTAGTTTCATTTTTGGCTCAATGCCTAAAATGACCTAGGGAATAGGATGGACGGCTTGGATTAAGAATATACATCAATGTGGGATCTACATGAATAGCCCTTCTCAAAAGCTTTGAATCTAAAGCTAATATTTGTGTTTTTAGTAAATGTCCAGCGTCTAGGGACACAGGACGATTTGGGTTGTAAGGTGGGCCCTACTCATATGGGCCACCAAATAGTGGGTGATGTGAGTACAACACATATATAAGGTATGCCCACCTATAAGTGGCTTAGACCAAATATATGCTCCATGGTGGGGTCCATCCAAGTGGGCCACACATCACACAAAAATGAGAAAAAGAGAGAGAAGCACCCATATCATAAAATGGAGAAATCTAACCTAAAGATGCAGCCACCTTTGATTGCCTATTCCTTCTTCCGCCTATGCACTCTAGAGCTCCAAGAGGACATTTTAAACGATGAAGATGATGATCTAAGGGTTGGATTTGATGGTAGGAAGGTGCGCCACACAAGCTCTCCCATGAAAGCTTGCTTAGACGTGGGATGCTTGCTTGGAGAATGAGAGGGATGAGAGAGAGGTGTAAGAGAGAGATATGGGTGTGATGTGTACTTGTGTAAGAAAGAGTTGACTTTAGGGGAGGGGTGGTTGTACTTGGGGATGGGTGAGTGATGGAGTGTGATATGTACTTTGATTGATGGGATTGATGTGATGGATTCTCTCAAGATTACAACGTGCGGTGTTTTACTCAAACTGAATGTGGGCCCACATCTCCTGACTCGGGTATCGGATTAGTACACGAGACGCAGCATCGGAACACGGTGACAACGCGGTCGCAAAGATGCAACTCTTAGGTCGATCCGATTCTAATATACGGGACAGGATTTAAGATCACGTGCAAACGTCGATAATAGATCACGGGTTGTTGGAATTCGACCGGGAGGACTGCGAAGGCATACGGAACAGTATGGGTTAGGTACGGGCCTTACATGAAATATTTCATGGCTAGTCTCTCTTATTTTTCAAATGTCGATAGATCGATCCCGGTATCGATGGTATCGGAGTTCGAAATTCGATAACATCGACACCAGTATCGATCTCATCGACTAGCTGACAAAAGGTTTCAAAAGCATATGACATTTGAGTTTGTGTTATCGAGCAGACAATCGATCCCATCGAGAGTATACCTTTAATGATATCGCCCTTGCTCTATGATATCGAACTCTGTCATAAATATGACCGTTTTATATCCGTTGGAACCTTTTGCCTATATATAGAGAGACTTGTCCATATTGCTGGTAGAGAAAGAAGAGAGTGCTTTTGTGTGTTTTACCTCTATATTATATACCTAAAGCCCATTCTCTCACAGGAGTTCATCTTTCAATCCACTCTCACTCATTGACAGTCAATAGAGTGGATTGAGAAATGAACTTCTGCATTCAAGGATCCTTCAACAACTATCTTAATAACATATCATTAAGTTAAGATGCCTTGACTGAATAGATGACGGGAATCACTCTATCTTCCTTATAAGAAAATTCTAAGAGAGTGGATTTCTGTCCTAACCATGACCCAACCTGAAGCCAAGTACTGGTATATCTTTTATGTTGCGGATCAAGGGAGCTGAAGACTCTTCAACAATAAGGAGATGTTCATCACTGCGCTAAATGAGACTCATCAACTTATCTGTAAGTATCTAAAGTTCAGAGGACACTTGTGATCATTCCTTTCTAGGATTGGGTCTTAAGTGTTGCTCAACCTTTGAAGTCCTCATAGGCGGCCTCCGGTGGGAGTGTACACTGTGGGTGCGTTGTGTGGACCCTTACTCTGTGGAGAGCATAAACATCTGGGTCCGTTGTGTGGACCCTTGCTTTGTGTAGGCATAAACATCTGGTTAGGAGTGCACCAGTAAAACTCTAGGGCTAGAGGTGAACCGAGTAGAAACCTCCATGTAAAGGTTGAAGGTTAACCTGATTTAAAACCTTAGGTTTGAGGTGAACCTTGAGAAACCTCCGTAGTGAAATCTGATACACTCAAGGGTTGAGTGCGATAGCCGGGAGTGGAGTGGACAAGTAGTTGAACCACTATAAAAATGACTGTGTTTGTGATTAATTTGTTTGTGTGATTTGCTTTATTAATTCAATATCTGAATATTTGAGATCACACCTCACACACATACACAGTCATATCTAGCATGAACTAAGTTCTATATTGCTATCCTTGAATAGTTTCTGATTGGATCCTCTACTAGGCTTGGAAACCAGTAGAGTTACATTTGAGTAATCCTGATAATTGTATATTTGATAGGATTAGTGTAATAGGATTTTTAAATACATTATAAAACTTTAAAAAGTCCTATTCACCCCCCTCTAGGACATATTAGCATATTCCTACTTTAACTCAAGCGGTCTTCACCGCCATTTCAGGTACAACCCACTGTTATTTATTTATTTAATTTTAATAAATTCAGCCATCCATCTGTCCAGGTGTGGGACCCACCCACACGTGCCACACGTGTGGGGTGGGACCCATCTTGATGTATATTTCTATATTCACACCATCCATCTAGACGGTGTGATGTGTGGGCGACCATGATGTATGTTTTTACCCACACTATTCATCTGGACGGGTGGTGTGGGATGCACTAAAATGTATGTGTTGTCCATCCATCTTGCAGCATGTGGACGATGGGTCCCGCAATGATGTATGTGTTTTATCTATACTGTCCATAAGATGGTGGATCCTACTGTGGTGTATGTATTTTATCGGCACTGTCCAGTTAGGACGGGACCCACCTAAGGTATGTTTTGTATGCACGCCGTTCATGGGCTGCGGTCCACCATGATATATGTTTTACCCTTACTGTCCATCAGTTTTCAGGCCCACCAGAGGCATGTGTGTTATTAGACCCACTTGCTGATTGATTGAGGCCCATTTGATGTATATGAGGCCCTCGTGTGAGGCCCATTAGTGTGGCACGTTGATGCAACCCATTTGATGTATATTAGGCCCATTGGTGTGGCCCATTGATGTGGCCCACTTGAGGTATGTGAGACCCATTGGTGTGGCCCATTGATGCGGCCCACTTGAGGTATGTGAGACCCATTGGTGTGGCCCATTGATGCAGCCCATTGATGTTTATGTAAGTGTTATGTTTTCTAGCTCCTATAATTGTCAAATTTTATAGTGCCAAAACCTCATAGAATCTGTGTCTTGTGTAGCTCATCTACATATTCAAGATCATGCATCTCATGTATAAGAACAAAGGTCTTTACCTTAAGAAATTCAAATTCAAGATCAAGAGATATACAAGTTAAAGTTCAAGTACAACACCAAGTGTTAGTTCAATCTTTCAAGCTTCAATAGTTAAAGGTTTCAAAGCTTCATCCATGTCAAGACAAAGTTCTTTACTTTGAGCCTTAAAGCTCAAGATGAAATTCAAGTTAAGTACTTCAAGTTGAAGCTTCAAAATGTTTCAAATTCAAGCTTCATGTACGTCAAGATAACAAGCTTCATGTTCTTATAGATCAACAATCAACCGAAGAAAAAGATGTTTCAATGTTCAAACATTGCTTATAAGGTATGAAAGACCTTATATTGACCATAGGTTAGGTCGTTGTTGATTGCATACTTTAATTGGATCACTTTATAAGTGTATAAGCTTTTTCTCGACTAGTCATAACCTATGTTTAATTAGTCCTGGTACTCGCTCGACCAGTCCAAGAAATTCCTCGACCAGTCCAAGGTTTGTTACTTATTTTCAAGATTTTCCTGTATTGCCTCGACTAGTCCTGGAGACTACTCAACCCGTCGAGTGAACAGTGCTCAACTAGTCGATCAGGCTCGACTTAAAGTCTAACAACTAAATTAGGTCCCTCAGACCAGTCATGGACAGGACGCGACCGGTCGTGGAGGCCACTCGACAGGTCGAGCAGGCCCTTCGACTAGTTGTGGAACGGCCTGATCTTATCGTGCCCAAAATTTTAAAAGTTTGTTGGTGCTTCGACCAGTCAAGCTGACCTCTGGGCCAGTCGAGTGAGAAATTTCTGCACTTATAAATAGTGCACAATTTTTAGAGTTTGATATCCAATTTAAGAAAAATCAAGACACCACTCTGGGAGATAAGGTTATGATTTTCTTAAGCTATTTAGTGCTCATTTAATATTTTCTTTAATTTAGCTTTTCACATTTGATTTTAAGTTTCTACATTCCAATCTTATTTGAAGAAGGGATTAAAATTTTCCCATTTCTTGGAATCAAAATCAAATCAAGCTAGCCCAAGGTGATTTAATCTAAAATCCATTTAGAACTTGGAACCTTTTCATAAGTGAGTATGAAAATTGAACATCTACGTTGAACTTCTACTATGAATTAGTTCTACTGGGCTGCATCAAATGAGAATATCCAGATAAGTATTTTATTGTTTTGTAAATCAATTATTCCTTTGGTTTCTTTGAGATTGTGCCAGAAAAATATCTTTCTTTTGGTTTATCTGAGGTGATCTAGAAAACTTAGAGTATGAGGTTTTTTGAATTGTGTAAGCCCACTTGAAAGACACAATTGTGAGGGTTTTAGGTGAACCTTGAAAAATCTATTTCATAGTGAACGCTAATATCCACTGTGTGAGGATATTGGGAGTGGAGTAGTTGTGTGGCTATTTTTCTAGACAGTTGTTATACACACAAGCGAACCACTATAACTTCTGGTCTTGTGGTGATTATTTGATTGTGGTATTGTGTGGATGTTGTAATTTCCTTTTAAGTATTTGTGGAGAATGTTGTAATCATTTTATGCAAGTGTGGGAATGTTGTAATAGCTTAGTTATTTTCTTTGCTATTTTTATTATTTATTCCTTTGTATCAGTTTGAGATTTTAATATAAAGACCGCTCTAGGAATCAGGTTTTCCTACCATAAACCATTGGTTTTTGGTGTAAGGTTGTCCTTAGAACAACACCTGTATCAACCTCTCAATACTTGTACATTTGAGGTTGTTATTCATTTTTGCATTATGAGATTTTTTAAGTGTTATCTTTATTTATATTTGTTTAAATTTCATATTTAATTTTTTAATTTGGCATAGTCCTATTCACCTCCCCTTTTAGGACTCTTAGCTCGGCCTTTTCAAGTGGTATCAAAGCCTAATAGCTCGCTTTAATTATTTTTTGGGATTAATTTCCTGAGCTAATTGATTTGAGCTATTTAAGATGTCAAATTTTGACAGCCTTTCAGTCACTAGGCCTCCACCATTTGATGGCTCCAATTATGCCTATTAGAAAGCCAGAATGTGGATTTTCTTAAAATCCATGGATGAGAGCGTGTGGCAAGCCACAACGACCAATTGGACCCCTCCCACCACTGAAGTGTCTAGTACCGATGGATCTGTAACTATAAAAGTAACACCTTATTTTACTTGGACCAGTCTTCAGAAAAGTGAAAGTATTGCTAATGCAAAGGCTCTAAATGCTATTACTTGCACACTATCACAGGATGAATTCAAGAGAATTATATCCTATGATACTGTAAAGCAAGCCTGAGATTTTTTGGAAATGACACACGAGGGAACAATAATTGTCAAGAAATCTAAAGTTCAAATCCTCACAACCAAATTTGAAGAAATACGTATGGAAGAAAGTGAAACTTTCATGGACTTCTATATAAGATTGAATGGCATTGACAACTCTATGTCGGGTCTCGGTGATAGAATCCCAGAAAATAAAGTCTGTACAAAGATACTACTATCACTGCCTAAACTGTTCAATTCAAAGGTGACTGCAATCCAGAAACTTCGTGATATGGATAATATGAGGGTCAAAGAATTAGTTGGTTCCTTACATACCTATGAGTTAAACTTTAAAGCTCCTAAAGGTAAATCCATCGCTCTTAAATCTTCTAAAAGTATTTCTTAAGAAAATAGTAATAATTTTGATTTAGAAAATTCTAAAGATGATATGGCCTTTTTAGCTAAAAAGTTTTATAAGATTTTTAAAAGTAAAAAAAAGGTTAATTTGCAAAAACCTAATGAAAAGAAAAGATCTAGATATAAAACCTGAAAATCTTTAAAAGATAGTTAATGTTACAACTGCCATGAATATGGGCATCTAGCAAATGAATATCCTAAAAAGGACAAACCTAAAAGGAAAGGAATGTTAGCTACGTAGGATGAATCTTCCTACTCTGAAGCTTCTTCTGAGTCAAAAGAATCTGATACCGAGTCGGGTAATGAAGTTAAAGCCCTTATGACTCTAGCCAAGTTTACTTTTTCAGATAATGATGATTCAACTAGTGAAGAAAATCTGAATAGTGATCATGAAACTGAAGAAGATCTTCAAGAAGCTTATAATGCCTTGTACAAGGAAAGTGACAAGATTACCGTAAAACTAAAACTTGAAAAAGAAAAGTTTTCAAAACTTAAAGAAAAATTTGATAATCTAGTCTTAGAAAAATCACATATTTTAGATTGTTTTGAAAAAACTAAATGTGATTTAGATTTCAAAAACCTCCCTTGTTGAAAACCTAAAATCTGAAAATGAACAGCTAAAACTAGACGTCTATTCACTTTTGAGTTTAAAAGACACTTGGAGGTATGCCCAAGGTGATCCTAAGTTAGAAAAACTCTTATCCGGATCCAGAAAATGTGGCGATCGATCGGGATTAGGTTATGACAAAAGTATTCCTCCAAAATATAAGAATACTCCACCTAAATTTGTGAAAGGGAAGTCTTCAAAATCAAAAGAAAAAAGTCTGAATCAAAATTATTCTAAAAATGCTAAGAATTTTCAAACCTTTAAACCTAAAAGTAATCATATCATCTATAAAAATCAGAATCGTAATCCTTTAGCTAAGAAAATTGCTGACTTACTTAAGGAGCTCTTAAAATCTAACTCAGTGGGTTGGTCTTATAACAACTACAAACATAAGAAGACCAATTATACTCTTAAACCCAAGAACGTAATGAAATGTGTTCCTAAGGTTACTTTCTTGGTTGCCCACACTACTTTCAAAGCTTCGAGCCATTCAAAGTGGTACGTAGACAATGGTTGCTCTAGACATATGACAGCTGACAAGGGTCTGTTCACCAATCTTAAAGACATGACTGATGGTTCAGTCACATTCGGTGATGGTATCAATTGCAGAATTGTTGGCCAATGTACTATTCAGCTCTTTAACCTCCCTCTATTTGAGAATGTTTTATATGTAAAAGGGTTAAAACACAACTTATTGAGCATCTCTCAAATATGCAATAATAATCACAGTGTAAAATTTACTAACCAAGGACGTCAAATTCTAAATAAAAATGGTTCTGTAATATTAACTGGTCACAAAACTTTTGAAAACTACTATATTATTTGTGATTCAAGCTCATCTAATCTATCGTGCTACATGGTCCATACCGATGAGACTAAATTATGGCATAAGCGCCTCGGACATGTACACTACCACAACTTGTATAAATTGAGCAAAAGAGAGTTAGTAAGAGGCTTACCCAAAATATAAAAAGTAGATAAAATATGTGACGAATGCCAGATTGGTAAACAAACCATGAGTACTCGTAAAAAGGTGAACTGCAATACCACATCTAAACCACTCGAACTACTCCACATGGATCTCATTGGACCAAATAGAACAGAGAGTCGAGGTGGCAAGAAGTACATACTAGTAATTATTGATGACTTTACTAGGTACACTTGGGTAGTCTTCTTAAGAGACAAATCAAAAACTCTCGATGAAGTAAAAAGGGTACTTAAACGTGTTCAAACAGAAAAAGAATCACAAGTTTCTAAGATCTGTAGTGATCATGGTTCAGAATTTAAAAATAACAATTTTGAGAAATTTTGTAGTGATCAGGGAATATCACATGAATTCTCTGTGCCCAAAACACCACAACAAAATGGTATAGTAGAAAGAAAAAATAGAGTGCTTCAAGAAATGACAAATGTAATGTTAAATAGTATGAAGCTCCCTAAAAATCTTTAGGCCGAAGCTGTAGATACTGCTTGTTATATAATTAACCGCGTTTATACTATAAAATCAAATGATAAGATGACTTACGAAATGTGGTTCGATAAGAAGCCTATTGTCAAATAATTTTGTATATTTGGTAGCAAGTGTTACATTTTATGTGACCAAGAAAATCTGGGTAAGTTTGACACTAAAAGTGATGAAGGGATATTCTTAGGGTATACTCTGAATAGTCAAGAGTATTGAGTTCTTAATAAGAGGACTGGTGTAATTCAAGAGTCCATTAATGTGGTTATAGATGATCACTTGAATACACCTGTCTCAAGTTTAAAAAATGATGAAGTTCTTTTAATTGATAAACCAAACTCTTCATCAAGTCAAAATGACACTGAACTGAAGACAATTAAAGATCATCCTATTAATCAAATTCTTAAAAACCCTCTCACTGGTGTGCACACTCGTAAATAACTTAAAGATATGCCTAACTACATGTGCTTTACATCTCAGATAGAACAGGCTAACATAAAAGAAACTTTTACTGACGAAAATTGGATTGTTGCGATGCAAGAAAAGCTTAATCAATTTATCAGAAATGATGTTTGGTACTTAGTTCCAAGACCAAAAGATAAACACATTATTGGAACAAAATGGATTTTCAAAAATAAGTCTGATGAACTTACTAATATTATTAGAAACATGGCTAGGCTAGTTGTGCAAGGGTACACTCAAATTGAAGGCATTGATTATGATGAGACCTTTGCCCCAGTAGCTCGTCTTGAATCAATCAGACTATTTATATCTATTGCATGCTTTAAAAAGTTCAAAACATACCAAATGGATGTAAAGGGTGCATTTTTGAATGGCAATTTGCATGAAGAGGTGTATGTTGAACAACCATCGGGTTTTGAAGACCCTAAAAATGTTAATCATGTCTATCATCTAAAAAAGGCACTCTACGGTTTAAAACAAGCTCCCAGGGCATGGTATGAAAAGTTGACTAAGTTTCTAGTAAGTTATAACTTTATAATGGAAAGTGTTAATAAGACATTCTTTGTAAAGAATAATGATCACATTTTAATAGTGCAAATTTATGTTGATGATATTATCTATAGATCTACCTGTGCTAACATGACTATTGAGTTTACAGATCTTATGAAGTCTAAATTTGAAATGAGCATGGTTGGAGAATTAAACTATTTTCTGGGGTTACAAATCAAACAGCTTCCTGATGGTTTCTTTATTTCTCAAACCAAATATGCTCTAAACTTAGTTAAAAAGTTTGGATTTGAGAGTGGGAAAAATTTTGATACTCCAATAAGTACTACTTTAAAACTCTCAAAAGACTCTACAGGTAAGAGTGTAGATCCTAAATTGTATCACGGTATGATAAGTAGTTTTCTTTATTTAACTGTGAGTCGACCTGTTATTGTGTTTAGCAATGGAATTTGTGCTGGATATCAATCTGACCCTAAAAAGTCACATTTAATTCTTGTTAAGCGAATTATATGATATGTTGTTAGTTCAGCAAACCTTGGTCTCTTGTATCTACATGATACTAGTGTGCAATTAGCTACTTACACATATGATGATTGGGCTGGTAACATTAATGATAAAAAATCAACCAGTGGTAGTTGTTTCTATGTAGGGAACTGTTTAGTTTCTTAGTTAAGTAAGAAACAAAGTTTCATATTGCTCTCAACAACTGAGGCTGAATACATTATTATAGGTAATGCATGTACTCAGCTTGTATGGATGAAAAGGATCCTAAGTGATTACAGAATTGTGCAAGATACTATGGTCTTATATTGTGATAATTTAAGCACAATTAATATCTCCAAAAGTCCAATCTAGCATTCACGAACCAAGCATATTGACATTAGATATCACTATATTCATGAATTAGTTAAAGACAAGATAATTTCTTTGGATTATATTCCGACTGAGACTCAACTTGCTGACATATTCACAAAATCGCTCGACAAAAGTAGGTTTTCTAAATTGAAATTTGATCTTGGTATGTATAATATGAATAGATGATTCATGTCTTTCTATATCATAATGCATATATTTGTTATTTTAAATTTTTAAATTTTAAATATTAAGAAAAATTGCTCATTTTGAGCTGTGCACGACCAGTTGAGTACATACTCGACTAGTCGTGAACCACGGGTTTCGCCTTTTATTTGGGAAAAAAATTACTTTTTCTTTATTTAGGTTGTCTTCTCCAACTAGCCCTACCTTGACTGGTTGAACCCATCTTTGATTTCTGCATGGTTAGTGCATTATTTTCATTTTTCTTGTAGATTTAAGTCCTTTGTACTTCATTTCATCATTTATGTGATTTATTTCTTGTTTTATGTTGGTTTTTAGGTTTTTTTACTTAAAACTTTGATCTACTAGAAATGTACTTTACCTCTTTGGGAATCTCTTTATTCCTTATTTTATTTATTGCAAATGGAAGGCAAAACCAAGAAGAAAGGATCTCGTGGTCCCTTTTCATCTCGTTCAGCTCCTATCATAGTGTGCCACCTTCAGCTCCTATCACGGTGCGCCACCTTTGGTTGCCCGAGGATGATCCCGATTATGTGTGGGATATTCGATTGCACAATGTGATAGTAGAATGAACTGTTAATCTTGTTCATGTGGCACCATTTGATATTGTGTCTCTCCTTCAGTATGTAGGATGTGATAACATACTACATTGGGGTGGGGCAACATACCGATCCATTACGCAGGCTATGTATGCTTACATTATTTATTTTTCTACTGAAAATCTAACATTTACTATTACGACCAGAGAAGGTCCAATTAATGTGGACCGTCATCTTATCTCTGGATTAATGGATATACCTATCAATGACGAAGGTATTCCCATTAGCACTCTAGTGGCAAAACCATCTGAAATTGAGAAGCGAATGCTCACTAGAGATTTATGCAATATAGATGCGGAATGGAATACTGAAAATGTGCTTGCCTCCAAGTTTCTGTTAACCAAATACAGAATCCTTCATAGGATTTTCATTTCAAATGTCTATCCTCGATTTAGTAACAAAACTAAACTTACTATGTTTATGGTTCGTATTCTTCATTCCATCATTTTCGGAACCTCTGTATGTCTTCCTTATCTAATTTTTCATAACATCATTCAATTCCGTCTCCATCCAGGTCATAATGATATACCCTTCACTTATCTTATGACTATGCTAGCCACCCATAGTTTAGTGGCTATGCCTGTTGGAGAGGCTCCCATTACCCAATTACCATTCAACAACACTAACATTAACAAGATGAATTTGAAGTTGGCCCCAGTCCAGGTTGATGTGGGTGTTGGTGGAGCTGTAGCTGTAAATGAAGAGGAGGGTGGTTTGCCTCCAGATGATATGAATATGGATGACCTCTTTAATGAAATCGAATCCGATTATGCTGCTGATCTTGATTATTAGCCATCTGACTTTGATGTGCATTTCCGTTCACTTGAGGAGAAGGTTGAAAGTATGAATGTATCCCATGAAATTCAATTTAAATATATGCGCAAGTATTTGAAGTGCATTAACGAGGGACTCCATCAAATTGATCCTACCATACCTGCTCCTTCATCGGGTTTAGATTAGTATTTGATTATGTGGTTTGCAATAACTTTGAAGATACTTGAACTTCTTCTGTTTTATGTGGTTGGACATGCTTACGTATAAACTTAGTTCTCTTGTCTATCTTGTTCATTTCATTCCTCATTACTCTTCTTTTACTTCCTTATTTATCTACTTCCATTATCATTTATTAGTTTTTTTCTTTGTCATATTGTGACAAAAAGGGGGAGAATTTTATCATGCTTGTGATATGTGGATTATGGATAGGTAGCCATAATTTGTTTTGTAAGGAGGATTAAGTAAGGGGGGGTAAGTAAGGGGGAGTATTGTTGTATTGATGCGTATTTCTTTAACCTTTTTATAACTGGTGCATGATTCTTTAACCAAGTTGTAACTCGTGCATGATTCTTTATTGTGTGTTATGCTTATCTTATTTTAATGAAGTGTGTTTTGTCACAAATTTGACAAAGTGGGAGATTGTAAGTGTTATGTTTTCTAGCTCATATGATTGTCAAAATTTGTAGTGCCAAAACCTCTTAGAATCTTTGTCTTGTGTAGCTCATCTACATATTCAAGATCATGCATTTCATGTACAAGAACAAAGGTCTTTACCTCAAGAACTTCAAATTCAAGATCAAGAGATATACAAGTTCAAGTTCAAGTACAACACCAAGTGTTAGTTTAATCTTTTAAGCTTCAATAGTTAAACGTTTCAAAGCTTCATCCATGTTAAGACAAAGTTCTTTACTTTGAACCTTAAAGCTCAAAATGAAATTCAAGTCAAGTACTTAATTGAAGCTTCAAAATGTATGTCAAGATAACAAGCTTCATGTTCGTCAAGATCAACAATCAACCGAATCAAAAAATGTTTCAATGTTCAAACATCACTTATAAGGTATGAAAGACCTTAGATTCACCATAGGTTATGTCATTGTTGATTGTATACTTTAATTGGATCACTTTATAAGTGTATAAGATTTTTCTTGACTAGTCTTAGCCTATGTTTGACTAGTCCTAGTATTAGCTTGACTAGTCCAAGAAATTCCTTGACCAGTCAAAGGTTTATTACTTATTTTCAGAATTTTTTGTTATTGCCTCGACCAGTCCTGGAGACTGCTCGACTAGTCGAGTGAACAGTGCTCGACCAGTCGAGCAGGCTTGACTCAAAATCTAGCAACTAAATTGGGTCCTTCATGACCAGTCGTGGACAGGACTCGATCGGTCATGGAGGCCACTCGACTGGTTAAGCAGGCCCTTTGACCAGTCGTGAAATAGCCTGATCTTATCGCACTCAAAATTTTAAAAGTTTGTTGGTCCTTCGACCAGTCGAGCTGACCTCAGGGCCAGTCGAGTGAGCAATTTCTGCACTTATAAATAGAGCACGATTTTCAAAGTTTGATATCCAATTCAAGCAAAATCAAGACACCACTTTGAGAGATAAGTTTGTGATTTTCTTAAGCTATTTAGTGCTCATTTAATATTCTCTTTAATTTAACTTTTTGCATTTGATCTTGAGTTTCTACATTCTAATCTTATTTAAAGAAGGGATTAAAATTTTCCCATTTCTTGGAATTAAAATCAAATCAAGTTAGCCCAAGGTGAATTAATCTAAAATCCATTTAGAACTTAGAACCTTTTCATAAGTGAGTGTGAACATTGAACATCTACATTGAACTTTTACTCCAAATTGGTTCTACCGGGCTGCGTCAAAGGAGAATATCTAGATAAGTATTTTATTTTTTGTAAATCAATTATTCCTTTGGTTTCTTTGAGATTATGCTAGAAAAATCTCTTTCTTTTGGTTTGTCTGAGGTGATCCAGAAAACTCAGAGTGTGGGGTTTTTTGAATTGTGTAAGCCCGCTTGAAAGACACAATTGTGAGGGTTTTAGGTGAACCTTGAAAAACCTATTTAATAGTGAAGGCTAATATCCACTGTGTGAGGATATTGGGAGTGGAGTAGTTGTGTGGCTGTTTTTCTAAACAGTTAGTGTACACACAAGCGAACCACTATAACTTATGGTCTTTTGGTGATTATTTGATTGTGGAAATGTGTGGATGTTGTAATTTCCTTTTAAGCATTTGCTATTTTTATTCTTAATTCCTCTATAGCAGTTTGAGACTTTGATACATAGACCACTCTAGGAATCAGGTTGTCCTACCATAAACCATTGGTTTTTAGTGTAAGGTTATCCTTAGAACAACACCTATATCAACCTCTCAATACTTGTACATTTGGGGTTGTTATTCATTTCTACATTCTGTGATTGTTTAAGTGCTATCTTTATTTATATTTGTTTAAATTTTACATTTAATTTTTTAATTTGGCATAGTCCTATTCACCCTCCTCTAGGACTCTTAGCTCGGCCTTTTCAGTTTATGAGGCCCATTGGTGTGGCTTGTTGATGCGGCCCACTAGATGTATATGAAGTCCGATGTGATGTATTTATGACCCATGTACCGAGGCCCACAATGATTCATTTGAGGCCCTGAGATGTGGCCCTTTATTATGTATGAGCAGCCCATGTAATAAGGCTCGAGGTGTCGTATATTGCAGCCCATTTGATGAGGTCCGATGTGATGTAAATTGTCCCATATGATGAGGCCCAATGTGATCTATATGGGGCCCATGAGTGTGGCCCAATGCGATGTATATTAGGACCTTGTGTGAGGCTTGATGTAATGTATATATGCGCATGTGATGCGGCCCATGTGATGTGGCCATCGTGATGCGTCCCATGTGATGTGCATTAGGCCCATGTGATGTGTATTAAGCCTATTTGACATGGCCCATTGTGATGTATATAGGCCCATGTGATGCGGCCCATGTGATGTGCTCACGTGATGCAGCCCATGGTGATATATATTATGCCCTTGTGTAAGGCCATGGGCCCAGTATATGTTTGGCCCTATGTGGGCCATGCCTTGGGAGTAATGCTGGTTAAATGTCCACATTGATGGGCAATGATGGTTGAATGTCCACATTGTGATCTTCCCTTAGGCCTTATTAGGCCCATTCTTATTGATTCCAATTGTCGAGGCCGATTTTGATTGTTGAAACCAATTCTAATTGTCGAGGTTGATTATCTAGGATGATTCTAATTGTCGAGGCCGATTATCAAGGCCGATTCCGATTGTCGAGATCAATTTTGATTGTATAGGTTGATCATCGAGCCAATTATCGATGCCGATTATGGGTTCCGATTGTCAATATTAATTATGAGTATGTGACAGCATAACATCATGATACATGCCCATATGCATCATCTGCATGTTTGTTATGAGATGTGGTTGACCATTGTATGTCATTGAACAGGTTGTTATAAGACTCCCTGATAGGCGAAAATTGTCTCATATGAGCGCACGGTATGCGCAGGATTAATGCAAGAGTGGATTATATGACTCATGCATCTTACATTATGTGTTGTGATTACTGTATATCCTAGCGACATTAGGGCCATAGCCTCCACAAGAATGTCGTGGATGGTCAGATGGGACACTGAAAATCTGTTACTAGCATCGGGGTGCTATAAATGTCCCTGGGTGAAAACTTGAAAAGGCCTAGCTATTTTTCCTAGAGGGGAGGGGAGGGGAGGGGAGGGGGGGTGAATAGGACTATGCCAAAAAAAAATTTATAATAGTAAAAATTAAAGGAATATGATAGCCAACAAGATAACAAAATAAACCACAATACAAGATTGTAAGGCAACCTCAAAATTCAGATCTTGAGAGGTTAATACAAATGTTGTTCTAAGGACAACCTTACACAAAAAACCAGAGTTTATGGTAGGACAACCTGATTTCTAAAAAGGTCTTTGTATCAAGTCTCAAACCGAAGAGAAATAAAAAATAAATGAAAACTATACTAAAGAATAACTTATAATCATAAATATGTATTGTTCTAGGGACAACCATGCACCATAAAAATGGCAGGGCAACCTTACTGGAACAATCCAATATTAAGCTGATAAATGAATAGCAAGAAATAAATTCTAAACTATTACATCATTGCCCACAATGCTTGAAATAAAAGATTACAACATTCACAACCACATGTACATCCCTCAAACGAATAAATAAAGATATGAAATAAAAACCATTCAACCACAACACAAGGGATTATAGTGGTTCGCCTGTGTGTTCACCAACTGTTATACAACAGCCACACAGAATGCTACTCCACTCCTAATATCCTCACACAGGGGATATTAGCATTCACTAACAACGTAGATTTTCACAGGTTCACCAAAAACCTTTACAATTGTGTTTTTGTTTGTGGGTTTACACAATTAAAAAAAACCCCACTTCTGAGTTTTCCTTGCTCTCCTCAGATAACCAATATAATGAGATTTTTCTAGCGAATCTCAAAAGAAACCAAAAGAAAGTAAATTACTCAAATGTAAAATACCTGGATTTCTCCTTCGTTGTAACAGCCCAGAAGAACCAATCAGAGTAGAAGTTCAAATCAATGTTCAATGTCCAATACTCACTTTAAAATGGTTCTAGTTCTAATTGATTTTAAATTAAACCGAATTAGGCGTATCTCTATTTGATTTTAATTCCAAGAAGAAGGAATACAACAATTACTCTTTTCAAGTCAGATTGGAATTCAGGAACAAAATTAAATAATGAAAGCTAACAAAAGAGAATAAAAATAAGCACATTGTAGCTTAAAATGAATACAAACTTATCTCAGAGTGGAGCCTTGATTTACTTGAATTACTTGTTAAAACTCTAAAATTCTTGTTTAATTTATAGGCAAGCATATCACGTCTTCGACTGGTCTTACAGCTTCTACGACTAGTCGAAGGACCAACAGAATTTTGAAAAACAAATCGGGCGCGATAAGATTTTCAGTTACACGACCGGTCGTGGGTACCCTACAACTGGTCGAAGGTCCCCTTCGACTGGTCATAGGTGCCATACGACTGGTCGAAGATGGCCAATATTAAAGCTGTACTTTGAGTCGAAGAACCACGACCGGTCGAAGAACCAGTCGACACTGTTCATAAGACTGGTCGAAAGAATAACTAGAAACTTCTGAAAATCCTCAACAACTTAGGACTGGTCGAGGAATTTCTTGGACTAGTCGAACCAGTGTTAGGACTAGTCGAACAAGGTCTAGGACTAGCCTTAGAACCGATCCAAATCACTTATAAAAGATATATGGATTATGTATCTAAAGTGACCTATACTAAAGGTCAACCTAAGGTCAACCTAAGGTCAACCTAAGGTCAGTCTTACCTTAATATTGAAGTAAGGACATTGAAACTTGAATACCAATGACCTTGAGTATCATGAAGATGAAGTTCTTGAACTTGAGATCTTTAGCTCAAAAAAAGTCTTAGAACTCGAACTTAAAAGCTTCTGAGATCTTCAACTTGAATAGCTTCCGAGAACCTGAGAGCTTCTGAGATCTTCACCTTCGAGATCTTCAACTTGAATAGCTGTGCTTTGTCTACTCGAAGCCAATCTTATGTCTTGAATAAATCTTTTGTTCATCACATAAACAAGTTTCAAAGCAGTGCCTTTGTCACCATAAATTTGACAATCACAAGGGGCTATTCACTATAGCATTTACAATTTCCCCCTTTGTCAAATTTATGACAAAACACACTTCCGAGATAGGATACATATCACAGATTATTTGATTAAAGAATCATGCACCAGTTGTTAAACCGACACACATTCATGAACCTGCAAATCAATATTCAACCAACTACTCAACAAACAAGCCATCCATACTCATATACTCATGCTCATATAGTCCACCACTGTACACTGTACATACTCCCCCTGAGTAACATATTGCACCAATCCTACTTTAGCCGTAAAAGTATTATATCTACTCCCTCTTTTTGTCACAATATGACAAAGGAAGAACAAAGTAGAGTGATAACCAAAGGAGTAATAATCAAGGAGGTAACCAAATAAGAATGAAACCACAGCATAAACAACACATACAATAGATAAACGGAGTGATAAACAGTGATAGTGATAATAGCAAATCCAGTCAAGTGAACATGATATAAAGAAAGTTATTACAGACCAGAAAATAGAAAATGAACTAATCTGACCCAGATGAAGGAGCAGGGATGGAGGGATCAAGTTTGTGCATGCTTTTGTTCAAGCGCTTAAGATATTTACGCATATACTTGAATTGTAAATAATTGGCAACAGACATGTTTTCCATCCTAGCATTTAAAGATTCAACCTTAGTTTCCAATGCAACAAAGCGTGCATCGAAAGCAGAAGGTGGATAATCTGGATCATCTGCAGAGTCAGAATTAAGCTCTTTAAAGATATCATCCATGTTAATATCATCTGGAGGAAGATCACTACCTTCTTCCTCATGTTCAGCTTCAACTGCACCACCACCATCAACTTGGCCAGGAAGAAATTCCAGCTTCATCTTGTTGAGATTAAAATTATTAAATATCAAGTGATGGATAGGGGCCTCTCCAACTGGCATATCGACTAACATATGAGAAGCCAATACGGTCATCAAATATCCAAAGGGAATATCACTATGACCAGGATGGAGTCAAAACTGAATGATAGAATGAAAAATCAAGGAAGGTAGACAGAGATGAGCACCTCGGGCTACATTATGAAGAATACGAATCATAAAAGACATTAACTCAATCTTATTACCAGACCGAGGATATAGATTAGACATAAAAATTCTGTGCAACACTGTATTTGGGTAACAGATACCTTAAGGGGAGCGCATTTCCTCTAGATGTCCATGGAGCATCCAAATTGCATAAATCCTTAGAAAGCATGCGTTTTTCAGCTTAAGAGGGTTTTTCAGTCAATGTATGTATGGGAACTCCCTCATCATTAACTGGAATTTCCATAAGAGCAGATATCAAGTGACGATCAACATTAAATGGTCCTTCTCTTGTGGCAATTTTAAATGTCAGATTTTCAAGTGAATAATCACATTACATGCAAACATGGATTGAGTAATGGATTGGTATACTGGTCCACCCCAAAGTAGTAAGTTATCCCAACCTACAGCTTGTAGTATAGGAAAGATATCAAACGGAGCTATATGATTAAGATCAACAAGGTGTTCAATGATTACATTTCGCATACAGATGTCACGAACATATGATGGATCATCTTCAAAATCCCTAAGATGATGTTTAGTGAGAGGGGCTGATCTGGAGGAAGATGATGGACCACGAGAAGTTGATTTCCTTCCTCTAGAAGCCATTTGCAACACGGAGTTCAAAAATAAAAGGAGTTGCAAATGAAAGAAAATCAATTTTTCTAATATCATATTTTTCAGAATAACTTCCCCAAATCACAATGAAACTAAAAATAAATAGCTACAAGGATAAAAGAGAAGTATTCTATACTCAAATCTAGAAGAAAAATGCAAATGAAGCACTTTCAATGAAGATTTTGGGAGTTGGCTTCGACTAGTCGAGGTTCGACCGGTTGGACGAAGAAATAGAAATGAGGAAGATGAAAGATTTCTCCAAATAAAAAGGGTTTCACGAGTTCCTCGACTGGTCGTGGATGTACACGACCGATCGAACCACGACTGGTCGTGTATTTCCACGATCGGTCGAGTACAAGCATAAAAAATGCAATTTTAAAAGAGTTTTCAATATTTTTCAGAATATTTGTAAAAATTGAAATCTAACCTATCAAGCATATACAATATGATACAAAAATGCATAAAACATCATCTCATAATGCACATGCCAAGATCAAATTTCATTTGATTAAACCGACTTTTGTCGAGTGGTTTTGTGAAAATATCAGCACGTTGATTCTCGGTGGGTATATATTCCAGAGATATAATATTTTCTTTTACTAATTCACGGATATAATGAAATCTAATGTCAATGTGCTTAGTATGAGAATGCTGAATAGGATTTTTCAAAATATTAATAGTACTAGAATTATCACAATATAACAACATAGAATGCTGTTTAATTCCACAGTCACTTAGCATTCGCTTCATCCAAACAAGCTGCGTACACGCATTACCAGCTGCGATGTGTTCAACTTCAGCTATTGAAAGTGATATAAAACTTTGTTTTTTGCTAAACCAAGAAACTAAACAGTTTTTTATATAAAAGTAACCACCACTGGTTGATTTTCTATCATCAAGATTACCAGCCCAGTCAGCATCCGAGTACCCAGCTAATTGAACGCTAGACTCATGAGGATACCAGAGACTGAGATTCATAGTACTTGCGACGTATCGCATAATTCACTTGACAACAATCAAGTGTGATTCTTTAGGACTAGAATGATATCTAGCACAAATACCAACACTCAGCGCGATATCAGGTCTACTAGTAGTTAAATACAATAGACTACCAATCATACTCCGATAAAGTTTCGGATCAACATTTTTGCCTTCAGAGTCTTTTGAAAGTTTCAGGGTAGTACTCATAGGAGTATCGAAGTTCTTACCATTCTCAAATCTAAATCTCTTAATTAAATTTCAGGCATATTTAGATTGAGAAATGAATATTCCATCAGGTTGTTGCTTTACTTGCAACCCTAAGAAATAATTCAATTCCCCAACCATGCTCATTTCAAACTGTGATTTCATCAAATCTGCAAACTCAATAGTCATGTTAGTATAAGTAGATCCATAAATGATATCATCAACATAAATATGTACCATCAAAATATGATCATTATATTTTTTAACAAACAGAGTTTTATCAACAGATCTCATTCGAAAATTATGGCTTACCAGAAATTTTATGAGTTTCTCATACATTGCCCTAGGCACTTGTTTTAATCCATAAAGTGCCTTTTTAAGCCTATACACATGATCAGGATTCTTTGGATCTTCAAAACCCATCGGTTGTTCCACATAAACTTCCTCATGCAGATCGCCATTTAGAAATGTACTTTTCACATCCATTTGATAGATATTAATCTTTCTACAGGTGTAAAGGTTTCATCAAAATCAATTCCTTCAATTTGAGTATAACCTTGATTCAAGACAAGCTACAGGTGTAAAGGTTTCATCAAAATCAATTCCTTCAATTTGAGTATAACCTTGTACCACTAGTCTGGCCTTATTTGTAATTATATTTCCTAGCTCGTCAAACTTATTTTTGAAGATCCATTTTGTTCCAATGACATGTTTATCTTTAGGTCTTGGTACGAGATACCAAACATCATTTCTTACGAATTGGTTAAGTTCTTCTTGCATCGCAACTATCCAGTTTTTATCAGCAAGAGCTTCTTTTACGTTAGATGGTTCTATTTGGGATGTAAAACACACATAATTACATATATCCTCAAGTTGTCTTCGGGTGCGAACACTAGTGAGAGGGTTTCCAAGAATTTGTGTGGTTGGATGATCTTTAACAGTCCCTAATTCAGAATCATTCTAATTAGATGAAGTATCAGTTTTATCAACTACAAGAACTTCATCATTATCTGAATTTGAGACTGGTGTGTTTAAGTGATCATCAATGACAACATTGATGGACTCTTGAATCACACCAGTTCTTTTATTTAAAACCCTATAAGCTCGATTGTTTAAGGAATATCCTAGGAAAACTCCTTCATCACTCTTTGTATCAAACTTTTCCAAATTTTCACGATCTCGTAAAATAAAACACTTGCTGCCAAAAAATCGAAAGTATTTGCTAGTAGGCTTTTTATCGAAACACATTTCGTAAGCCATTTTATTATTATCTTTGCTAGTGTAGATTCGGTTAATAATATAGCAAGCTGTATTGACTACTTCAGCCCAAAGATTCTTAGAGAGATTCATGCTATTTAACATGACATTGGCCATTTCTTAAAGCACTCTATTCTTCCTTTCCACTATACCATTTTGTTGTGGAGTTTTGGGCGCTGAGAATTCATGTATTATTCCTTGGTCACTACAGAACTTCTCAAAATTGCTATTCTCAAATTCAGATCCATGATCACTACGAATCTTACTGATTTGAGAACCTTTTTCCGTTTGAATCCTTTTGAGAACTTTTCTTACTTCTTCAAGGGTTTTTGATTTGTCCCTTAAGAAGACTACTCATGTATATCTGGTAAAGTCATCCACTATTACCAAGATATACCTTTTACCACCCCGACTCTCCGTTCTGGTAGGTCCTATCAAATCCATGTGAAGAAGTTCGAGTGGTCTTGATGTGATATTTGAATTTACCTTTTTGTGTGAGGTTCTTGTTTGTTTTTGAATCTGACATTCACCACATATTTTATCTAGTTTTTGAAGCTTGGGTAGACCTCTTATAAGTTTCCATTTACTCAATCTATATAAATTTCAATAATGTACATGTCCAAGACGTTTTTGCCACAAATCGTCTCGTCTGTATGGACCATGTAACATATTTGATTAGATGAGCTAGATTCGCTAACAATATAGCAGTTTTCAGACGTTCTACATTCAGTTAGTATTATAGAACCCTTATTGTTTAGAGTCTCACATCTTTGATTAGAAAACTGAACACTATGGTTATTATCACATATTTGAGATATGCTAAGAAGGTTATGTTTTAGACCTACAACATATAAGACATTTTTAAACACTAGAAGGTTACAAAGTTAAACCGTACCTTGGCCTATAATCTTGCTGTTACTGCCATCACCAAAAGTGACTGACCCATCAAACATATCTTTTAGATCGGTGAATAAAGCCTTGTCGCCTGTCATGTACCTGGAGCATCCATTATTTAGGTACCACTTTGAATGGCTTGAAGCTTTGAAAGCGGTGTGGGCAACCAAGCAGGTAACCTTGAGAACCCATTTCAATACTGTTTTGGGTTTAGGAGGGTAGTTGGTCTTCTTATATCTGTTGTTGTAAGAATGACCTATAGAGTTAGATTTTAAGAGCTCCTTGAGTAAATCAACTATCTTTTCAGCTAATGGATTTCTTTTCTGATTAAAGTTGACATGACTACTTTTAGGTTTTTGAAAAGTTTTTGTATTTTTGGAAAAATCTTGATAAGTACTTTTTCCTTTTGAGTTTGAGGACTCTCCTTTCACAAACTTAAGAGGAGTATTCTTCTGTTTAGGAGATATGTTCTTATCATAGCCCAACTCAGATCTGTTGCCACATTTTCTTGATCTGGATAATAGTTTCTCTAACTTAGGATCACCTTGGGCATATCTCCATGTGTCCTTTAAACTCAGAAGAGAAGATACTTCATTTTTAAGTTTCTCATTTTCAGATTTCATATTTTCAATCTGGGATGTTTTGAGTTCTAAATCGCATTTTAATTTTTCAAAACAATCTAAAATTTATGATTTTTCTAAAACATGTGAATCAAAACATTCTTTGACTTTAAAAAAATTTTCTTTTTGAAGTTTAAATTTGAAAGCAATTTTACAACTTTCCTTGTATAGGGCATTGTGAGCATCTGGAAGATCATCTTTATTTTCACAATCACTGTTCAGATTTTCCTCACTAGTTGAATCATCATGGTCTGAAAAAGTGAACTTGGCTAGAGTTATAAGGGCTTTCGTTTTATTACCCGACTCGGTTTCAGAATCTTCTGATTTAGAAGAAGCTTCAGAATAAGATGATTCATCCCATGTAGCTAACATACCCTTCTCCTTGGGTTTGTCCTTTTTAGGACATTTGTTTGCTAAATACCTATATTCTTGGCAGTTGTAACATTGACTATCTTTCAAAGACTTCCATGTTTTAGTTTAGGTTTAGATCTTTTCTTCTCATTTGATTTTTAAAAATCCACTCTTTTCTTGCTTTTGAATATTTTATAAAACTTTTTTTCTAAAAGAGCCATATCATCTTCAGAATTAGAATTTTCTTCAGAATTACATTTAGAAGATTTTAGAGCGATAGATTTACCTTTAGGAGCTTTAAAGTTTAACTCATAAGTTTGTAAAGAACCAACTAGTTCTTCTACCCTCATATTATCCGTATCACGAAGTTCTTGGATCGAGGTTACTTTGGAGTTGAACCGTTTAGGAAGAGAGCGTAGTATCTTTACACACACTTTACTTTCTGGGATTGTATCGCCAAGACCCCACATAGAGTTTACAATGTCATTTAGTCTTGTATAAAAGTCCATAAATGTTTCATTTTCCTCCATATGAATTTCTTCAAATTTGGTTGTGAGGAGTTGGACTTTAGATTTTTTGACAATTGTAGTACTCTTGTGTGTCATTTCTAATATATCTCAGGCTTGCTTTGTAGTATCACAGGATATGATTCTTTTAAACTCATCCGGTGATAGTGCGCAAGTGATTGCATTTAGTGCCTTTGTATTGGCACTACTCTCATTTTTCTGAAGGGTGGTCCAAGTGAAATAAGGAGTTACTCTCATTGATTTTGAACCATCGTCTCCAGTCACTTCAGTGGTAGGAGGTTTCCATTCAGTCACTGTGGCTTGCCACACACTCTCATCCATTGATTTGAGGAAGATCCTCATTCTAGCTTTCCAGTAGGCATAATTGGAGCCATCAAAGGGTAGAGGCCTAGTGACTGATAAGCTATCAAAATTTGACATCTTAAATAGCTTAAATTGTAAGCTCAAGAATTAAATCCAAGAAATAAGAAAAAATGAGCTATTAGGCTCTGATACCACTTGAAAAGGCCTAGCTATATGTCCTAGAGAGGGGGGGGGGGGGGGGGGGGGGGGGGGATGAATAGGACTATGCCAAATAAAAATTTATAATAGCGAAAATTAAAGGAATATGATAGCCAACAAGATAACAAAATAAACCACAATGTAAGATTGTAAGGCAACCTTAAAATTTAGATCTTGTGAGGTTGATATAAATGTTGTTCTAAGAAAAACCTTACACCAAAAACCAGAGTTTATGGTAGGACAACCTGATTTCTAGAAAGGTCTTTGTATCAAGTCTCAAACCGAAGAGGAATAAAAAATAAATACAAACTGTACTAAAGAATAACTTGTAATAAAAAATATGTATTGTTTTAGGGACAACCATGCACCATAAAAATGGCTGGGCAACCTTACTGGAACAATCCAATATCAAGCTGATAAATGAATAGCAAGAAATAAATTCTAAACTATTACAACAGTCCCCACAATGCTTGAAATAAAAGATTACAACATTCACAACCACATGTACATCCCTCAAACGAATAAATAAAGATATGAAATAAAAACCGTTCAACCACAACACAAGGGATTATAGTGGTTCGCCTATGTGTTCACCAACTGTTATACAACAACCACACAGAATGCTACTTCACTCCTAATATCCTCACACAGGGGATATTAGCATTCATTAACAATATAGGTTTTCATAGGTTCACCAAAAACCTTTACAATTGTGTTTTTGTCTGTGGCCTTACACAATTAAAAAAAAAAAATCCCACTTCTGAGTTTTCCTGGCTCTTCTCAGATAACCAATACAATGAGATTTTTCTGGCGAATCTCAAAAGAAAGTAAATTACTCAAACGTAAAATACCTGGATTTCTCCTTTGTTGTAGAAGCCCAGAAGAATCAATTTTAGTAGATGTTCGAATCAACGTTCAATGTCCAATATTCACTTTAAAATGGTTCTAGTTCTAATTGATTTTAAATTAAACTATATTGGGCATAACTCTATTTGATTTTAATTCCAAGAAGAAGGAATATGACAATTCCTCTTTTCAAATCAGATTGGAATTCAGGAACAAAATCAAATAATGAAAGCTAACAAAAGAGAATAAAAATAAGCACAATGTAGCTTAAAATGAACATAAACTTATCTTAGAATGGAGCCTTGAATTTACTTGAATTACTTGTTAAAACTCTGAAATTCGTGTTCAATTTATAGGCAAGCATATCACGTCTTCGACTAGTCTTACAGCTTCTACAACTGGTCGAAGGACCAATAGAATATTGAAAAAAAATTGGGCACGATGAGATTTTCAGTTGCACGACTGGTCGTGGGTACCCTACGACTGGTCGAAGGTCCCCTTTGACTGGTCGTAGGTGCCATACGACTGGTCGAAGATGGCCAATCTTAACACTGTACTTTGAGTCGAAGAACCACGACCGGTCGAAGAACCAGTCGACACTGCTCATAGGATTGGTCGAACAGTCTCTAGGACTGGTCGAAGACTAACTAGAAAATTTTGAAAATCCTCAACAACTTAGGACTGGTCGAGAAATTTCTTAGACTGGTTGAACCAGTGCTAGGACTAGTCGAACAAGGTCTAGGACTAGCCTTAGAATAGATCCTAATCACTTATAAAAGATATATGGATTATGTATCCAAAGTGACCTACACTAAAGGTCAACCTAAGGTCAGTCTTACCTTAATAGTGAAGTAAGGACATTGAAACTTGAATACCAGTGACCTTAAGTATCATGAAGATGGAGTTCTTGAACTTGAGATCTTTAACTTGAAAAACTTCTTAGAACTTGAACTTAAAAGCTTCTAAGACCTTCAACTTGAATAGATTCCGAGAACCTGAAAGCTTCTGAGATCTTCACCTTCGAGATCTTCAACTTGAATAGCTGTGCTTTTTCTACTCGAAGTCAATCTTGTGTCTTGAATAGATCTTTTGTTCATCACATAAATAAGTTTCAAAGCAGTGTCTTTGTCACCACAAATTTGACAATCACAAGGGGCTATTTACTATAGCATTTACAAAACTCCTAAATCTCCAAAGCCAAGTGATGCCCCAACGTTGAAGCTGAATGGATACATAAGCGCCCGAGTGCTGAATACCTGTAGGTCCATCTCCCACTATATCGTGGTCAGTTGGGAGGGGGTGTGGCCTTACCCACCTGAGGGTAGGGGGCATAGCTAGGCTGAGTTTGACCGGCTCATAAATGGGTCTGCTATCGACTTGCCGGGTAGATATTAGCTGACTACTGGATAGGCAGATAGTGAGGTCTCTTCCACTTGCATGGTTGTGCGTCCAGTGGGCAGTGATTACATGTAGAGTGTACTAGACCCCGGTGATGATCCTAGAGATGTACAGTACTGATATGTGGACTTATTGAGCTGAAGTTGTATACTCAACATCTTATTCATTCATTCAATATCCACTCGGGCTGGTGGTGCATAACTAATTTGATAAGTGTACCTTGGCAATGACTAGGATTTCGGTTAAGCACGCGACTAACCTGAGGTCAGGAGTTTACCACATTGAGTCTATTTATCCAAATTTAGGTATGAGACTGGTTTGGATATAAGTCTATTGTGATGAACCCCGTAGCCTGTGATACTATGTACTATCATCCCTATCTCACACTCCAGCATGGTCATTCCATTCGCATTGCATATTGCATTACAAATACGACATATGATATTTTGGGTTACTATGTTTCTGCATTTATATGTCCAAGATACGGCTGATGGCATTCGTGAACTCATCAGGAATTATATATTGCATTGCATCCTTGACATTGGATATTTGGCTCTTTACGACTCATTTTCCCAGCTGATTTGTATTGCATACTCTGATGTTGTATGACTCATGGACTTGACAGTATTTCTGATATTGTATGATTATGGCATTGCATTAAATTCTTGACACTCACCTTGTGTACACATTTACACCACCCTCTAAGCTTATAATAGATGCATGCAGGTGGTGTTAGGTCGTAATAGTGTTGAACTTGGAGCATGCAGCTGTCTTCAGGAGCTTTAATTTTTCTGATATATATATATATATATATATATATATATATTTCCCTTTCGACACTATATTCATCTTTTTATATTAGTGGATATGTGATGATGATGTTGCCTTTGTGATTTGGGTAAACTTGTGGTTATGCTTCTTATAAGAAAAATGTATGTTGGAATATACTCTTTGTAGGATCGCAGGATTAGAATCTGGCATATGGGCGCAAAGAGCCGAAAATGGGGTACTAAGGAGGCAATCGGCACCGGATTCGATAATCAGGAATTTTGTGAGCCCGATTTCTGGGTTTGAGGCATGATAGAAGTTGGTATTAGAGCATAACTTGGGAATACCTGAGGATAACATCACATATCTACTGATAGCTACTCTACACTTTATGATTGTTGAGGATTAGAATGGTTAGATCCCTGAGTTCATATAACCTAGAAACTTTCTAATATAGCTCCATACCATTGAGATCATGAGGTTGCATAGCATTCCAATTTTGATTGTCTCTAATCCGGGGTCCAAGGTTTAGTAGGATCACCATAGTGGTGATGATACGGGCGAGGTTGGGATTAGAGAGTGTTATCTTCATCCTTTTGTAAATTGATTATACCTTGACATATATACTTGATGATGTTTTTTCTTCCATTGTTTGTTCTGTAAATTTTGAGGACAATTTTTATTAGGAGGGAAGAGTTGTGAGGCCCATATCCTAGACCATACCATTCCATAGGCTTCCACGGTCCTCCCAATCGAATTCCAGTGACCCACGATGAGTAGATAACAATTGTGCGTGACCTTGAGTTGTATCCCGTATTCCAGATTTGGCTCAACCCGAGAATTATACCCTTGTGACCGCACCATTGCCATGATTCGGACGCCGCATCTCGCGCACTGATGTGATACCCGGGCCAGGAAATGTGGGCCCACGTTCATTTCAAGGAAAATGCCGCGTGCTGCAAATTTTGAGGGAATCTCTACACCCATCACATCAATCCATTAATTAATTAAGTCAAGTACATATTCCATAACCTCATCCCTCTCTCACCTAAAGTCAACAACACCCTTACCTAGCCATTCCTCTCTTACCAACAAGTCAATGGGACCCATACCTCCCATGTCATACACATCACTTCTCTCTCTCTCTCTCTCTCTCTCTCTCTCTCTCTCTCTCTCTCTCTCTCTCATTTCAGACTCCATTTTTCAAGTAACTCTTAAGGGTGGACGTCCAAGCTACCCATGGAGAAGCTATAGTGTGGCCCACTTTCTACCACCCTATCTCACTTCTCCACCCTCCAATCTTCATCATCCACCATCAAAGAGCAAGCAAAGGAGTCTAGGAGTCCAAGGAGCTAAAGAAGGAGGCCAATAAGTGGGTGATCTACTATTGATTTCATTTGAGGGCCCACTTGTGGTGGGACCCATCTTGATGTATCCATGTGCATGGAGGAGCTCCTCCCATCTCCATCATTTTTTTGTCTCTCCTTCCCTCTCTTTGTGATGATGTGTGTGGTCCACTTGTGATATAGTATGATGATCCAAACAATCTGATTACGGGACCCACCTTGATATACGTGTGAATCCACACCGTCCACCCATGACAGCCTCACGTGTATCATATCCAGGTCATCCAGGGCCTAGACGTTAGCAGCACTGGCAACTATAATATATATATATATATGTAATATATATCAAGTGGGGTGGCCCACCATGTGGGATCCACCTTAATAAATATATATGATATATATATCTAGGCCGTCCATCTACTGGATGGCCAGCCATGGCCATCAACTACACAGCTGCTAGACCGACGTCACCAGGTCTTGTGGGACCCACTGTATGTGTTTCATGGATGGTGGTAATCCACACGTGTAATATGTGTGGAGGGTGGGGACCACCTTGATGTATGTATCATGCAACCACACCGTCCAGATCTGGATGGTGCTGGTGGTGCCTACCGTGCTGTACCCAGCACATGAGGTCAACCATGACATATGTGTTTCATCTATGCTATCCACACCGTCCACATAGGGACAGTGGGGCCCTATTGTGGTGGCCATTCACGTGGGATGTGACCCCACAATGATGTATGCATTGTATATCCTCCATCATCCAAATTCTTGGGGACAGTGGGGATCACCGTGATGTATGTTCCATCCACACGTGGGACGCACCTTGATGGAAGTGCTGCATCTAAACCGTCCACACGTGTGGACCTCACACCAGCAACATAGTTGCGTTGACGTCACCAGGTTCTGTGGACATCCACCATGATGTATGTATCTTATACATACCATCCATCCATTTGAAGATGAGGGCCCATCCTACACGTGTGACATGTGTGGGGTGAGACCCACCTCTATGTATGCATTTTACATCCACACTGTCTGAATTTGTACGGTGGTAGGTACAGCCCACCATGATTTATTTATTTATTTTTAATAAATTCAGTTGTCCATCTGTTCAGTTGTGGGACCCACCCACACGTGCCACACGTATGGGGTGAGACCCACCTTGATGTATATATTTTGTATTCACACCGTCCATCTAGATGGTGTGCTGTGTGGGCGACCATGATGTATGTTTTTACCCACACCATCCACCTGGGTAGGTGGTGTGGGGCGCACTGAAATGTATGTTCATCCATCCATCTTGCAGCACGTGGACAATGGGTCCCGCAATGATGTATGTGTTTTATCTATACCGTTCATAGGATAGTGGGCCCTACCATGGTGTATGTATTTTATCGGCACCATCCAGCTGGGACGGGACCCACCTGAGGTATGTTTTATATGCACGCCGTTCATGGGCTATGGTCCACCATGATATATGTTTTACCCTTACCATCCATCAGTTTTAAGACCCACTAGAGGCATGTGTTTTATTAGACCCACTTGCTGATTGATTGAGGCCCATTTGACGTATATGAGGCCCTTTTGTGAGGCCCATTGGTGTAGCCCGTTGATGCGGCCCACTTGATGTATATGAGGCCCATTAGTGTGACTCATTGATGCGCCCACTTAATGTATGTGAGGCCCATTGGTGTGGCCCGTTGATGTGGCCCACTTGATGTTTATTAGGCACATTGGTGCGGTCCACTTGATGTATATGAGGTCCGATGTGATGTATTTATGGCCCATGTGCCGAGGCCCACTATGATTCATTTGAGGCCCTGAGATGTGGCCCTTTATGATGTATGAGTGGCCCATGTAATAAGGCCTAAGGTGTTGTATATTGCGGCCCATCTGATGAGGTCCGATGTGATGTATATTGGCCCATATGATGAGGCCCAATGTGATCTATATGAGGCCCATGAGTGTGGCCCAATGCGATGTATATTAGGTCCTTGTGCGAGGCCCGATGTAATGTATATATGGCCCATGTGATGTGCCCACCATGATACGGCCAATGTGATGTGTATTAGGCCCATGCGATGTGTATTAGGCTCATGTGACGCAACCGATTGTGATGTATATAGGCCCATGTGATGCGGCCCTTGTGATGTGCTCATGTGATGCTACCCATGGTGATATATATTAGGCCCTTGTGTGAGGCCATGAGCCCGCGATATGTTTGGCCCTATGTGGGCCACTCTTTGGGAGTAATGTTGGTTAAATGTCCACATTGATGGGCAATGATGGTTGAATGTCCACATTGTGACCTTCCCTTAGGCCTTGTTAGGCCCATTCTCACCGATTCCTATTGTTTAGGCTGATTCCAATTGTCGAGGTCGATTATCGAGGCTGATTCCGATTGTCGAGGTTGATTCCAATTGTTGAGGCCGATTCTGATTATCGAGGTTGATTCTGATTATCGAGGCCAATTCTGATTGTCGAGGCCGATTCTGATTGTCAAGGCTGATTGTATAGGCTGATCATCGAGGCCAATTATGGGTGCCGATTATTGATACCGATTGTGAGTATGTGACAGCATAGTAACATGCCCATACGCATCATCTGCATGTTTGTTATGAGATGTGGTTGACTAGTGCATATGTTATTGGACAAGTTGTTATGAGACTCCCTGATAGGGGGAGATTGTCTCACTTGAGGCATGGTATGCGCAGGATTGATGCATGACTGGATTATATGACTCATGCATCTTGCATTATGTGTTGTGATTGTTGTACGCTCTAGCGACATCAGGGCTATAGCCTCCACATGCATGTCATGGATGGTCAGATGGGACACTGAAATTCTGTTACTAACATCGGGGCGCCATAAATGTCCCTGGGTGAAAACGTCTAAACCTTCCGAGGTCAGGAGACGCCCCAACTTTGAGATTGAGTGGATACATAAGCACCCGAGTGCCGAATACCAGTAGGACACATCTCCTACTATATCGTGGTCGGTTGGGAAGGGGTGTGGCCTTACCTGCCTGAGGGTAGGGGGCATAGCTAGGTTGAGTTTGACCAGCTTATAAATGGGTCTGCTATCAATGTGCTTGGTAGATATTGCCTGACTATGGGACAGGCGGATAGTGAGGTCTCTTCCAGTTGCATGGTTGCACGTCTAGTGGGTGGCGATTGCATGTAGAGTGTATTAGACCCTAGTGATGATCCCAGAGATGTATAGTACTGATATGTGTACTTATAGAGGGGAGTTGTATATTCAACATCTTACTCATTCATTCACTATCCACTCAGGCTGGTGGTGCACAACTAATTTGATAAGTGTACCTTCACAATGGCTAGGATTTTGGTTAGGCATGCGACTAACCTGAGGTCAGGAGTTTACCACATTGGGTCTATCTATCTAAATTTAGGTATGAGACTGGTTTGGATAGAAGTCCCTTATGGTGAACCCCGTATTCTATGATATTACATACTATCATCCCGATTTCACACTCTAGCATAGTCATTCCATTCGCACCACATATGGCATTACATCCGCGGCATATGACATTTTGGGTTACTAAGTTTTTGTATTTATATGGCCTATATACAGCTGATGGTATTCGTGAACTCATCAAGAATTGTATATTTCATTGCATGCTCGGCATTTGATATTTGGATCTTTACGACTCCTCATTTACACGGCTGATTTGTATTACATACTCTGATAGTTTATGACTCATGGGCTTGCCAGTATTTCTGATATTGTATGATTATGGCATTGCATTGAATACTTGGCACTTACTTTGTGCACACACTTACACCACCCTCTAAGCTTTCTATAAGCTTATGCACGATAAATGCGTGCAGGTGGCATTAAGTCGCAGCAACATTGAGGTTGGAGTATACAGCTGTCTTCTGGAGCTTTGATTTTTTTGATATATGTATTTCTCTTTCAGCACTGTATTCAACTGTTTATATTAGTGGATATGTGATGATGATGTTGCCTTTGTGATTTGGGTAAACTTGTGGTTATGTTTCTTATAAGACAAATGTATGTTGAAAAATCCTCATTGTAAGATCCCATGATCGGAATCTGGCATATGGGCACTGGGAGCCGAGAATGGATTACAATGATGGCTGTCGGCACCGAATTCAGCAATTGTGAATATTGTGAGCCCAATTTCTGGGTTTGGGGTGTGACACATCCTCTAGGAGGGCCCAATAGTTTGGGGTAGCCCACAAGACTAAGGAGAACAATGACAAGGGCCTAAATAGATGAATGGTCCTAGTAAGGGTCTATGATGGGCCTTTAACCACCCATATAAACCCATGGGCCTACCTTAGGACTACCAACGTGGACATCCAACCATAACTGGTCTCCAAGAGATAGCCCATCTCTAATCAATTGCGGATCAAGGCCCAAGGCCTATTCCAATACATGGGCTGAGTGGGCAACACACATAGCCTAACCCATATGTAATATCATGGGCCAATAAGTAAGGTTTGGGCCCAATCATAAGGGTCATTATTCTACATATTGTGGTGGGCCTAGTGGGCAGCCCATTACTCAAACCACATGGGCAATTCACATGTATAAGTCAAGTGAGTTGGGCCTACAACCCGGCCCAAGCATAGAGTTGATTTGGGGGGCAACCAAGGGCCCAACCACTTGTGTAATCTGGCCCATAAACCCATTACAATGATATGGTAAAAATGGCCCAAGGGTCCAAGGGGCTTATCTAGAAAGTTCCAGCCCTTTATGGGCTTGAAGAATCTAACAACTAGCTACATACATGGGTCTATTAACATCTAACTATGGTGGACCTGAGAAATGTATTAATTAAGCCCAAGTGTAAGACTCGCATCATAGTCCGTACCATTCTTTAGGTTCACGCAATCCTACCTGTCGTATTCCTACAACCCTTGACATGTATCCAACATTTGTGCACGATCCTAAGCCGAGTCCTACAAACCAGAGTCAGCACTGCCTGAGACTTGTACCTTGGTGACCACACAGTCGTCGCGGTTCCAATGCCGTGTCTCGCGTGCCGAGGTGATACCCAAGCCAGGAGATGTGGGCTCGCATTCAGTTCGAGGAAAACGCCACGTGTTGCTAAACTCAAGAGAATCTCTACAACATGTCACCTCAATCAATCAATCAATTCCATCAAGGGTCAAGTACATGTCAAGTACACCATCACCTCATACCCATCCCCAAGCAACCTCATAAATCAACAATTTCTTACACACCCCATACCCTTCTTATACCATCTACTCCTAAAGTTAATAAAGTTCTTACACACCCATCACTCACCACATCCATCACTCCACACCCATCTCTCTCTCTCTCTCTTTATAACCCCCTCTCTCTCATTTCTCAAACTCACTTTCTCAAGGATGAAAGAAAATCCCACGTCCAAGAATTTTTCTAGCCTCTAAGAGAGCTTTGTGTGTGGCCCACTTCTTACCCTATCATCTTCCAACTCGACCATCAAAAACTCCATCTCTTGTGTTAGGATCGAAGCTAAGGAGAAAAGGAAGCCTAATGAGCAAGAAGAAGTGGACAGTGGGTGATCTTGGACCCATATTTTTATTCTTTTGTAATTATCTTTTTGAGATCTAAGGGCCCACATATGGTGGGACCCACTTTAATGTATGCTTGTATCCAAGAGGGGCCCATAGTGGCGGGGCCCCTATGTTATCTTCGATCTCTCTTCTCTCTCTTCTTTCTCTCTTTCTATGATCATGGCCCACCTATGATGTGTGTATTTTACCCATGCCATCCAACTAGTGGGCCACCTTGATCCCTATTTGGGGCCTGCATGGCCGGACGATCACATAGGCCCGGATGAAAGGGAAACACAAATATTAGATTGATTCAATCAGGTGGGACACGTCCATGTGGGACCCTCCATGATGCTTGTATTGTATCCACACTGTCCAGCGTCCAGGGACGCTGGACGTGGACTATTAGTGAAGTGTGAACTAACGTGGGGTGGCTAACGGTGATGTGTGAGCATGCAGTGGGTGTACTAACAGTGAAGTGTGGGTTGACAGTGGGGTCCATAGGACCCTTCCACGTCCTTCAACCATTCAGATGGGCCACACCATAGTGTATGTGTTTATTCAAACCATTCACCGTCTTTGGACGGTGGGGCCCACCCCACATGTGGGGCTGCAATGAGGTATGCGACCATCCAGGTCATCTAGGCCTGGACGTTGTATATACATTATATATATTATATTATATTATATATATTCATTATATTATATTATATAATATATACCTGTTGTGGTGGGCCCTACGTGGGACCCACCTCTATATATATATATATATATATATATATATATATATATATATATATTAAGAAAGGAAGGGGGTATCAATGCTGCACGTGCTGCGCTTATGCAGCTACTGTCTTTAACGTCAGCAAGTTGCAGGTCCCACATGATGTATGTGTTTTACACAAGCTGTCCATCCATCCTGACGGTGGGACCACCTTAATGATGCGCTATATCCACCATCCAACCCATGGACGGTGGATCCCAGCAATGATGTATGTGTTTTACACATGCCGTCCATCTATTTTTGATGGTGGGACCCACTAACATCTGACGATAGCAAGTTCTGTGGGTCTCACTACTAAGGACGTCAGCAGGTGGTTTAGGACCCCACCGTAATGTGTGCTTTGTATCATCTGGACGGTGGGCCCATGCTTGATGTATGTGTTACATCCAAACCGTCCATCTAAAGGGAGAGCTTATTTTAAGGCTTGAGAGATCTAATATCAAGAGGACCACACTGTAAAAAATAGTGTTGAGTGAAAGTCCACCATTGAAACCCTTCTTGGGGTCACAACAGTTCTGGATCAATTTGAAATTTATTTTTCATCTTAATTCAGGTCTGTGTGACCTTATAAACAGATTGTATGAGAAATAAATGTTATGGTGGGCCTTGAGAATTCTAATGGTGGGAATCATTATCACCACTATTATTTGGAGTGTAGTCCATATGATTTATATATTTCTTTTTAATACTCTAAAATGATCCCTAAGAATAGATGAATGGTGTAGATGGTGCGACCCCCCTTGATGAAAGTTAGGCCCATTCCATGCATATTGGGCCCATTAGTGCGGTCCATATAATGCGGCCCACTTGATATTCAAGGCCCATGGATGAGGCCCATTGTGATGTATTCAAGGCACATGGGCATGGTCTATTGTGTTACACTTGAGGCCCTTGTATGAAGCCCTATACGATGTATGTGAGGCCCATGAATGAGGCCTAATGTGATGTATGTATGGCCGATATGTTGCGTATAAATTCCTTATGTGGCCACTCCTTGGGAACAATGTTGGTTAGATGTCCACATTGAGGGGCAATGCTGGTTAGACGTCCTCATTGTGACCTTCCCTTAGGCCTTGTTAAGTCCATTCTCTTCGTGGGTTAACCCAAATAAGTGGGCCCCATTCGCCATAGACAGATGGTTTCATGCTATCGGATTTGATATAACCTCGACTAAGGGCCAATCTTTATATTATGGTTTGATTGACTGTTCATATATGGACCTCGCCTTGCTTATAGGCCGATAATCGATTCCGATTATCGATTTTGATTTTCAATTCTAATTATGAGTATATGTCAACATAGCATCATGATACATGTCCATACGCATCATCTGTATACTTGTAATGAGATGAGTGATTGATTATAGCACATGCCTTTGGGCAAATTGCTTTGGGCTCCCTGATAGGTGGAATTGCCCACATGAGTGCGCGGTGTGTGCATGTTTGCTGTATGATTGGAATACGTGATTTATGCATCTTGCATTGTGTGATAGGTGTATTGTACACCCTAGTGACATCAGGGCCATAGCCTCCACAGGCACTCGTGGTTGGCCGGATTGGACATCAAAAATTTTGTTCTATATGGGGTGCTATAAATATCCCTTGGTGAAAGCCCCTAAACCCTTATGGTACCAGGAGGTTGCTCCAATGTCTAGACCGAATGGGTGCATGAGTGCCGACTGTCAATTACAAGAAGGCTGCGCTTTTCACTATGTCATGGTCAGTTGGAAGGGAGTGTGGCCTTACCTGCCCAAGAGGAGGGGGCAAAACTAGGCTGAGTTTGACTAGCTCAAGAAATGGGTCCACTATCGACGAGTCGGGCCCGATATTGGCAGACGGATAGTGAGGTCTCTTCCACTCACCTTGTTGCGCGCGATGGGGTGGCAAAATGGCTTTGAGTGTACTAGACCCCGGTTATATTTCAGATTTGAAATATATTTATATATGGACTTAGATGAGGATTCGTATGCTTGACTTGCATCTCACATCGCATGGCCTTGGTATGGCTGACATGATTCATACCTTGCATTGCATAGCCTTGGTATGACTAATAGTATTCATGCATTCATCAGCATATTATGCATTACTCTGATACTGCATAATTGTATTACTACCTTGCACATACACTTTCACCACCCTTTAAGCTTTCCATAAGTTTATGTATGACCGTTGCATGCAGTGACGTTAGATCGTAGCAATGCTGAGGCTAGAGCACGTGGTAGATCATTTTGGAGCTTTTTTCTATCATAGTTGTATTTTCCTTTACGCGCTTTGTTCTTATAAATTTTTTATCATAGTGGAAATGTGATGGAGTTTTTGGTTGTTGTTTGTTGGTTATGCCTTTGATTATGCTTATTATGAATCAAACTAACGTTGAAAATCCTCATCATAGCATCCCAGGATTGGAACTTGGCGAATGGGCGCTGGGAGCCTAGAATGGGGTACTATGGAGGTTGTCGGCGCCGGATTAGGCGATTGAGAATTTTGTGAGCCTGACTTCCAAGTTTGGGACGTGACACTAAGAATTACGTGATTTAAAGTATGATTTATTCCTTTTAAGTAGCCACAATGTGGTGGGCTCCATTCCTCAAAATATCAGCCCAAAGGCAAGCATTTTAATAATATATTACTGAATTTTTAACCCAACAGGTTTATGGGCCTGTTGGAGCCCAAAAGATGATTCATTTTGTTAGGACATTAATCCAAGTAGTCTAGTCATCAAGTCAGAGGGCCCCACCACATAAGATTACATTATATTACACCAGGACTTAGGTGGGCCACACTTCTGGACTAAAGTCTAGCAGATAGTCCACAAGGGGCGTCCCACATGGGCCTGGGTGTCCTAATGGGCTGGACTCCTAACCCATGTGCTAGCAAAAGGCAGGCACCACCACATGTACTCGACACTCAGATGAACCATACACAAGTGAGCCACATGAAGGAAGGCCAGGGAGAGAAAACACACATCATGGTGGGCAACAAAAAGGGGTGGACGGCCAACCCATGCTGGACGTCCCAGCCTTGGGCATCTAGCCTGGTGGGCTGGTCCAGCCCTCGCCATAAGTCACACAGAGGTCTGTTGGGCCCGAATATTTGTGGGTAGGTCCTATTATGGGTGGGACACCTTCTAGAAAAATTTTAGATTTTTCTGAGTTAGGAAAGTATTTTTATGAATTAAAAGAAAACAAGTTGTCCAAAAATCTGGTTAGTGGAGAATTATAGCTGACCCTGTTTTGAGCACCCAATGGGGTCAGCCCAAGGTCTCCAAAAATTGAGAAAAATTGATTTTAACATCCCCACATATGTATAGTAGAAGTTAGGGTCCACCAAAGTAGCTCACCTATTCAAAAACTAATTTATATTTTATGTTTTCCATACTGTAATGTTGCTGGACAGTCCAAAAAATCTGGACTATCTACACCACTTGGGCCACACTTTTGGGACCTAAATCAAGGTTAGATGGGGCTGAAATTTGGGAGAAATCTATGTAGGATCCGCACCTTTCAGAAAAGTATATTTGATGGGTAAGAAAGGTCCCTCAATCTGGTCCAAAAACAACCAGAAACTGTCTAGAAAATTTCTAGACAGCAACATATACATGGAATGATCTGAGTATATGAGTTAAATAAAAAGGAGATTACCTTACAAAATTGGTGCTATGGTTTACTTTAGTGGGCCCCACAAATATCCAGGTCATATCTCCTCCCAAAAATACATTGCATGCATCACATATGGGGGAAATGGGGCACCAACGTCCCAAGTATAGACAGTAAGGGACGTTCACAATGTTTAGATGGGCTAGATGTTGCAAGGCCTCTAAGTGGGCCACACACTTAGAGATTAGATAGTGAGGTAAGGGAAAATTAAAAAAAGGAAGAAATAAAGCAAGATCCGGCCGCAAGAGAGGGTCTCCGCCACCATTGAGTCTCTCCCTTCATCACAAACATTACACCTTCCACTATGTTCATGTACAAGTTACATCATAACCATGCATGCAATAAGATTTTAGATTTAAGGTGGGGATGCCATCCCCACCAAGGTCTATGGTCTAGATGACCCCTTTAGATAATGGATCAAAGGGAAAAAGGCCATGATGGGGTCCATGGAGAATGGCCCCATCAATGGAATATGCATGCTAGATGGTTGGCCATAGGCCTCATCCATGGACACTTGGGGACCTCCACCATCATTTGGTAGGTCCCACAAGCTCCTCAAGGTGAAACAAAAAGAAATTCTTAATTAAAAACACCCACCTCAATAGTTCTACACTAAACTTTTTTCAATAGGTTCTCTATGCTTCAAGCTCTAAGGATCAAGGTCTAAGATTGGAGATGAAGGATTAGATGAGAGGGTTGTAGAGGGTGTAAGGGGTTAGAGATGGGGAGAAGGGTGGGACGTTCTAACAGTAGAGAGGATAGGGAGAGATGAGGAGAAGAGAAGAAAGAAGAGAAATGAAGTGAAAAGGCTAGCAAGGGAGGGTTTTAGGCATGATTCATTTTCTAGAAAAGGGACTATCTCTCTCCCTAGAGAAGAGAAATTCTGAAAATTTCAGATATAAGGAAGAGGGAAAAGTGGCTTTTGTATGGGAGAGTGAAAAAGGAGCTCCCTTGGATAGAGAACTCATGATTGCTTGCTAGCTAGGTAGGGCTAGGGACCTAGTCTACTCCACCTACCCTATGATCGCTAGGGAGATGAAACCTAGGCTAGGGACTTGCACCAAATCCTAGGTGGGCCCCACAATCATGATCAATGACCTAGAATGTGCACGACCTACATCTCATGATCTACAACTCGAATTGCTGCACGAGACGTGGCTTTGGAACTGTGGCGACGATGCGGTCGCTATGGCACTAAATTCGGGTCAGGTCTATGTGACTGAACTTGAGGATGACTGCAAATAGTAATCGAAGGTCGCCGATCACTGAAATTTAACTAGTAGGACCGTGGGGCCTAGAGGAATGAAATGCACACACACTTTTGGTAAGTATGGGAGTACACAGGATGTGTACTCACGGCTCCTAAGGTAAGGCCCACAGAAATGATTTTGATGGATCCACTCCATGTATTCGATCCCTCGACATGCATAGGGCCATGAGTCCAAGAACGAGGCTGATCTAAAGCTAAGGTGGGCCATACAAATTGACTTACAATCTTAAAGTGTTAATTATGTTGATTTGGTGGTCGGATTAATTTCAATCCGAGCATCTACAGTCAAAAGGTCCTAATGGGCTATTTGTAAGACTTTCATAATAGGTTACTAACCAAATACTAATACTAACATTAATGTTAATTTATTATTATTACTATATTATAAACTATATATTATTGTCATTATTTATTTCAGTTTATTATTATTATTATTTTCTTCACATATGCATGCATTTTTAATCATGTTGTGGGTCCCACTCCATAGGTAACTAAAATTACCCATCTTATGATTTTATACTATTTAAATATTAACTATTATCATTGTTGTTGTTATTTATTTATCTTTTCATTATAAATATATTTAAAATATGGGACTACTCATTATGTGTCATTTAACTATATACCTTAATATTAGAATTACTTTGCATTAAATTAGGCCACTTCAAGTGAATGTTTAATTCTCAATTCTTGACATCCTACCAATTCACTTAATTCAATGGTTAGATCGCTTGATTTAAGAATGGAGATTACTTTCGACGATCAGAGTTGAACTAGAATGAAGGTGAATGTATAAATAGACTAGATTTGAATTACTAAGTTAGGTCCATCTAGTAACAGCCGAGTATTGAAAAATACGGGGTGTTACAGGTGAGGAGCTCTTTATAGGGTGTGGGAGGTTGCTAGGTCAGCTGTCATCCTTGCACCAACCTGTTTACGCAGTAAAGAAGGATCAGGAACTCTTAGGCATGTCCCTGTTTGCGTAACAGAAAATGGACGTGTGAGTTTCAGATCTTCCCATCTTTCTTCATCCAGCTGTCGTAGGCTTGGTCGGTTGGTGATTTGAACATCTTGGAATTGTCTTTCAGGGTCGATCAGACCACCAAATTGAAGGTTTTGGCTGTCCGATCCTAATGTTATGATCTCACTTTTGTACGGAAAGGTGAGCAAGATTTGCGAACACCGATTCGTTTAGATTTTTCTTCCGTTTCTGATGACGTGGAGAGATCCGAAATCCCTCTCTACTCCTTTTGAATGGTTTAGATCATGCTCATGATGTCTATTGTAACTTCCTCATGCGAAAGAATCTTGACAACACCCTATCTTCTTAGCATTGCTGTGTCGACATTGCAAGGAAGTTCATCCGATTGAAGGACTCGCGAACAGAATCCATGGGTTTGGTCGATTTCCTCATCCAGACTAGATGGACGGTCTGGATTTTCCATCATGGTCATGATGGGGAGTCACTAGGGCCATCAAACGGACGGTGTCTATTTAAATCGCACCCCGGCACGAAAATGGGATTTCCTATGGAAATCCACAGGTCAAACATGGTTTGACTATGTTCGACCATTCGGTGCATAGGGACATAACAATCCTCATGCACATGCACAATTTGTGGGGCCCACAACGATGTTTACAAATGAATCTACCCCGTCTATCTGAAAGGGAAGGTTCAACTATGACTACCTATGGGATTGCTTTACTTGATGACATTAAAAGCAATGACTGTAGGCTGATTTATCAATTAGGCCAATCTTACGGTGATCTAAGGGCTGCGATTCGACATGTATGGCTAACTTATGATGCCTAATCATGATGTAAGATTTCACATTAAATGAATCCTGGAAAACATCTAATTTGGAATTTGGGGTCTAGGTTAATGACACATTCAAATTATTTGATTTATGAATGAAGGTCATTCCCAACAACTAGATTCGTGTCAGGACATTGATGCAAAGCTAGGATAGTTAGATTGGTTTCATGCCCATGCACCAATCAGGTTAAATTTTTAGGGTAATGCTCGAGCACTTTCAACACTCGGGGTTTGAAATGTTTGGGGTGTTACAGTCTACCCACCTTAATGATAATTTTACGCCCGAAATTCATCATTTCCTATCCTTAGCGGAGGTGAGGTTGTTTTATCAGTCGCTGTTATTAACCATCCATTAGTGTTAAGTCAGGTATAATAATGTGACTAATCTTTAGTGATTGGGGTTATTACTGTTTACCTCCCTTAAAGAGAATTTATGCATTTACCTTATGTACTAGTCTTTGTTAAAGAGGTTAGGGTATTTTTCCTTCATTTCCTCCTCATCTTCCCACGTCACTTCTTCTTTGTCATGATATGACCACAGAATCTTTACCAGTGGAATGGCCTTTGTTTGAAGAGTTTGTTCCTTGTGATCGAGAATTTGCACAGGTTCTTTTACATAGGTGGCATCATCCCTCTATTTGCTCTCAGCTAAGGACATGAGATGGGTCAGGTTCGTACTTCTTCAACATGGGGATGTGGAAGACGTTATGCACGTTAGCCAACTGAGGGGGAGTGCGAGATAGCAAGCTACTTCTCCTACTCTTTCTAATATTTCGAATGGCCGTTGTATCACGGTGTGAGCTTTCCCTTCTTCCCAAAGTACATCATACCCTTCATAGGGGAGACTCTTAGAAACACATTGTGTCCTTCAGAGAACTCGAGGCTACGCCATCGTATATCTGCATAGATTTTCTACTTTCTTTATGCCACTTGAAGGCGTTTCCTTATTAAGTCGATTTTCTTGGACGTGATTTGAACAATCTCAAGTCCTAGGGTACTTTTCTCTCCTACTTCTGCCCAGCAGTGGGGAGTGCGACAAGGGCATCCGTATAGAGCCTCGAATGGGGCAATGCCTATGCTTGCCTAGAAGCTGTTGTTGTAGGCGAATTTGGCTAAATGGATGTATTCATCCCAGCTGACCTTGAAGTCCAAAATGCAGGCTCTAAGCATGTCTTTGAGCACTTGGTTTACTCTTTCTGTTTGTCAGTCCGTTTGGGGGTGAAAAGTAGTGCTGTGATTCAAGGATGTTCCTAGCGTGGTCTGCAGTTTGGTCCAGAGATTTGAGGTAAAACGAGAGTCTTGGTCTGATATGATTGTGGTTGGGATACCATGAAGCTGTACTACATGCCTTATATACATCTCTATCAGTTCGTTCATCAAAGCGATGATTTTCATGGGAATAAAGTGGGCGTACTTAATCAGTCGGTCCACTACTACCCATATTGAGAATAACCTTAACGTTCTGTTGTTCCATGTTGTTTCACCAATCAGTCGGTCCACTACTACCCACATTTAGCCACACAGGCAGCTATTTCTCGTTTCATGTTGTTCCACCAATAGCGACGTTTCTCATCCTGATACATCTTAGTGCTACCCGGATGGATGGTTAGTTTGGATCAGTGAGTTTCGTTTAGTATGGCTTGTTTCAACTTAGGTTCGTTTGGCACACATATCCTATTGCGACATCTAATTCCACCATCTGAACCTACGTGCCATCATGGCTCCCCATTCTCTTGGGCTTTTAAATAACGTTCCTGTAGTTCTTCGTCCTGTTCTTGTACTTTAATAATTTGGCGTAGCTATGAGGGTTCCACAGAGAGATTTCCAAGCAGTTTGTTCCCTTCACCTATGTTTAGATGGATATTAAAGTCTTTTATAAAGTCCAACATATCCCATTCTTCGAGTGTAATTGTGGCTGCCATGGTGTGGATTTTCTTGCGCCACTATGTTTACCTTTCCTAGGTGATATTATATTTCAAATTTATAGTCCTTGAGGGTTTCCATCCATCGGCGTTGGCGCATGTTCAAGTCTTTCTGATCAAACAAATACTTGAGAATCTTGTGGTCTATGTTAAGCTTGAATTGATTGCCATATAGGTAATGTCTCCACATTTTAAGAGCAAATATGACGACTGCTAGTTCCAAATTATGGGTCAAGTAGTTCTGTTCGTGTACTTTTAATTATCGAGATGTGTATGCTATTACTCTATCATTTTGCATGAGTACACATCCTAATTCTTTGTGAGAGGCGTTTGTGTACACTGTGAACTTTACTCCCTCTTCAGGGTGAGTGAGCATAGGAGAGGAAGATAGTCTCTTCTTAAGTTCCTGGAAGGCTTCTTCAATACTACCATCCTAGCGGTTAGGATATTTTAGAGAACTCCTTGATGATTTGACGGTAGTATCCCGCTAACCCTAAGAAACTTTTGATTTCGGTGATGGTTTCGGGCCTGGCCCATTCTAGTACGGCTTCGACCTTAATTGGGTCGACCGTTATACCTTGGTGATTCACCGTATGCCCTAGAAACTCGACTTCTTCTTTCCCGAACTCACATTTTAAGAATTTGACATATAACTGGCTCTTCTTCAGTACATCCAGAATTTTTTGTATATGGGTTTCATGTTCTTCCTTGTTTTAGGAGTAGATTAAGACGTCGTTAATGAAGACTATCACAAATTGGTCTAGGTATGGTTTAAAAATGTGATTCATGAGGTCCATAAAAATGACTGGTGCGTTAGTGAACTAAAAGGGCATTACTAAGAATTCATAATGACGTGCCTCGTCTTAAATGCGGTCTTATATATATCTTCATCCTTAATTCTCAGTTGGTAATATCCCAATCTCAGGTCGATTTTTGAGAAGAATTAGGTTCCTTTGAGCTGGTCAAATAGGTCATCGATGCAGGGAGGGGGTACTTGTTCTTTATCATTGCTGGATTTAAGCGACAGTAGTCGATGCATAACCTCAGGGATCCATCCTTCTTTTTGACGAATAATACTGGTGCACCCTAAGGGGACACTCTTGGTGTTCACAACCCTAAATGTAGGGTCACGATGTAGTAATAATCTCGGTGATACTGAGGTCAAATCCACAGGGATTGAACTTGTGCGTCTTCTGAATTTAGCTAGAACTAGAACTAGATGAAGAACTAAAACAAAAATCTAAATTTGAATAAGTAATTTTGAGTAATGAGTGAGGTATCAATTAAAAGTGGGAACTAGGGTGCTAAGGATCCACTTATAGTAATTGAGATGCTACATTGCTTAATTCAAGAGATCCAACTAGAATCAGAGTCCTATCCTATCTAGTTAGAAGAAGAGACAGTCAAATCTCTAAACTTCTCATTGATCTAATCTCAATGGAGGAGAGTTGTGGTGAATTGAAAGGGATTCTATCACCTAACCATGCCTAGGGGATGATGTATCACGCCCTAGACTCGGTGATCAGACTCACAAGGAACCTGATAGCCGGTACCGGCCGCAACAGCCTCCGTAGCACCCCATTCTCGGCTCCTGAGGCAGGATTCCCAACGTGGGATCCTACAAGGAGGATTTTCATATCATAATTCTAATCCGGCAGAGCATACCCAAGATCATAGCAAGTAAATCTCAGAAATAAACTAAGGAACATACTGCAAAATCCACTAAGAATTTAAAATTTACAGGTACAAGGTTCAAAAGGAAATACATAATGTAGAGAGAGGGAAGGCAAGGTCTGCAACAGGTCCTCAGCTCGGGTTAACCAAATCTACGGCTCCTCCGCTACTACGCTGACATAGGATCTCTTGCACACATCAATCATGCATAAGATTATAGAAATCTTCGAGGGCAGTGTAAGGTGTGTAACAATGGTGCTTAGAAGAAGATAAGGGAGGATGCAGAAGGAAACATGAATGATACCAATACCACTAGCTGTACCGAGGCCAAGCTTGAATGCAGTAAGTCGTACCAAGGCTATGTAATGCAATACATGAGTACTGGGCGCCATACTAAGGCAATGCAATATATGGCTTATACAGCTGATGCAAAAGCAATGCGAAGTAATGACAGTCCTCATATCTAATCCACATATCAAGTACAGTTCCATCATAAGGAATCCACCAGGGTTAAATACACTGCAGGATGACTACCACTTTACAAACCCACACAGTCAAACGAGCGTAGGAGACCTCACTACCCACCTATAGACAACCAATCACCAGCGAGGCTTGACGGTTGTAGACCCACTCACGAGCTGGTCAGACTCAGCCTAGTAATGCCCACTCACTCATGCGGATAAGGCTACATCTCATCTCAATTGACTACACGACAGTGGGAGACACGACCTGACGGTTTAAGGCACTCAGGTGCTCATAATTTCCACTCATGTTATAGTGGGTCCCATTAGATAATTTAATATTTCTAGGCCTGTTGGAATCTAGCAATAATTTAATTTATATAAATATTTTTTTCCCTAGTAACCCACACATGTCATAGTGGGTCCTATCAGATAAGAGAAGTGCATAGAACACATACATCAAGTGGGCCAGCTGCTGGATTGGATGTCCAATAGCAGCCCAATAGGGTTGGGCGTCCCATCTTAGACGGTCAAGGGGCCTTGGACGACTGCCCTTAAAATCATCAAAGTTGGCCCCACATGTGGATGCCCCACTGGGAGGTGGGTCATGACAATGTGGGCCATGTTATGGAGGGATGGCGTGGATAAAACCATACATTAAGGTGGGCCGAAAGAGGGTGGATGACTAGCCCATGGCTAGATGTCAACCCAGCTGCGACGTCTAGATATGGCTGCCAGTCGAGTAGCAATACACCCTTATTTAGGTGGAAAAATGGTGGTCCACATCCCCAGATAGGTCCCTACATGATGGGCCAATTAGGAAGCCATAAGCCCAAGCACAACATGAAGAATACACATGGATAGTAAGGTAGGAATTAAAAGTTCTGCTGCACAAACATTGTTATCCATACCAATGTACACCCATAAAAGTGGGCCTAGACTTGTCTAAGAGGGGACAGATGAGTGGTTAATAAATTTTATGAAAAATACAGTAAGGTGGGATCCACTAAGTGGCCCACCACATAAAGAATCAAGCTGATATTAGTGTTTCCCCTTCATTCATTAAAACTGGACAGTCCAGTAAGGTGTACCGTCCACGCCTATGGGCCTGCCCTTTTGGGTGTATTTGGAAAGTCAGCTGGAGGAGGGGTTTATCATACTTCAATTTGGGGTCCACCCTTCCAAAGGAAACTCCACATTAGAAAGAAAAAGAATGAAAATCATGGACCAATCCCATGCCAAAGAACAACTACAATAGTCCATGCAAACAGTCCAGAATTTCTGGACAGCCATATATGGCTAGACATACCAGCCCATATATGGAAATATACATCAAATCAAGGGTCCTTAATGGGCCCCACTAGTGTCCAGATCCTAAGCTCAAGCCAAAACACTTTGCTTGCATCATAAATGCAGTAAGTAGGACATCAAAATATTGGTGTAGGTGGTATGGGCATCCCACCATTGCTGGATTTTCTGGATGTCCCATGCCCACCAAATGGGCCACACACACTCATTAGGGAAAAATAAAGGAAAAAGAAGGAGAGAGAAGAACAATCTAGCCATAGGTAAAGGGCTCCTCCACTAATGAGCCCTCCCAAGAACAATCACACCCACACATCTTCATTAATATGAAAGTTACAACATGGAGCTAGCACATGCATGTCCTTTAATTAAAATGGATGGTTGAGATACCATTCCCACCATAGTGCTAAGGTCTAGATGACCCATCATGCTATGAAATTAGAGGAAACCACTATGATGGGTCCATAGAGGAAAACCCCATGCATGGGACATGCATGCATAAGGTAAGCCTTTTGGCCACACCTATGGAAATGTGTGGGATCTCCACCATTGATTGGTGGGTCCTATACTTCCCTCGTGAAAGAAATAAGAGATCTAAGATATGGAAATAAAATTCTACATTCTAGAGGAACACCCACCTCTTGATCTCCACTAAAACTCCAACTCTAGGCTTCTAATGCTCCAAGGATGCAAGATTAATGGTTAATATGGGATTGGGATGGATGGATTAAGGGGAAATGGAGGAGAAGGGGACTGGAATATGAGAGGATGGTGGGGACATCCCACCCTCTTACTAGGGAGAGAATGAAAAGGGAGAAGGGAGAAATGAGAGGGAGAGAGAGAGAGAGAGAGAGAGAGAGAGAGAGAGAGAGAGAGAGAGAGAGAGAGGTGTTGTAGTAAAGTGATCATTAAAAATGGCTTGGGAAGAAAAACCATTATGGTTTCTCTAGGGAAGAGTTGCATGGGGTAGAGAAACTCATCATAGGCTTGGAAAAGAAGAGCTAAATGGGGGTTATAGGGTAGAGATGGGTAGTGTTGGAAATGTGGGTGGTGTGGGAGATGAAACTTTAAGTGGTGTGGGTAGTGTGCATTGGAAATTGAGCAAATGGGGTGGTCCACCTTGGAAAACATGCTCTCCACACTAGGTGGGCCACATGATCATGATCAAAGGGCTAAAAATGAAATACCTACAACTTATGATCTACACATTGGATGGGTGCATGGGACGCAGCATCGGAATTGCATCTACAATGCGAACATGATGACATAGGTTTTGGGTCAATCCGAGTTGGGTCAATGTGACCGGACTTAAGGATAACCGCAAACACTATCTGAGGATCTCGGGTCACCAGGATTTGACCGATAGGACCGCAAGACCAAGAAAAATAAAATGCACACACACACTCACTCGAGTCGTGTGTTACAACCCTCTCCACCAACAAAGAAATTTTGTCCTCAAAATTTATCAGATCTAGGACAAAATGAAAATGCAAAAACACCATCATAATAAATAACAATCATTAATTAGAGAAGGCAATGCATACAATCATATATCAATCAATCATCAAACAAATGGGGATAACACTCTCTAATCTTGGCCTCGCGTTCCCAAGATGTCTCGACCTCCGAATCATGACTCCATTGCACCTTCACCAAAAGAATGACCTTGGTCCTGAGAACCTGCTCCCTCTGACTAAGAATACGAATCAGTTGCTCAATATAAGAAGCATCCTCATAGACCTCAAGGGGTTGCCAATCAATCATAGTTATGATGTCCAATCCATACTTCTGCAACATAGAAACATGAAACACATCGTGGATCACGGATAACTCGGAAGGTAAGGCAAGCCTATAGGCCACAGCACCCACGCGCTCGGTAATCTCGTAAGGTCTAATAAATTTTAGGGAAAGCTTACCCTTCACACCAAATCAAACCACACCTTTCATAGGTGAGACCTTAAGATATACCATGTCCCCAACTACAAACTCGAGGGGTCGACACCGACGATCAGTAAAACTCTTCTGTCGGCTCTGAGTTATGCGCATCCTCTGCATGATAACATCAATAATCTCCGACGTCTGCTACATAAGCTTAGGACCTAGGGGAAGACACTCTCCAACATCAGTCCAATAGTAGGAGGTCTGCATAGTCTACCATACAGTGCATCAAAAGGAACCATGCCGATAGTCACTTAATAGCTATTATTGTATGCGAACTCGGCGAGGTGCAAATGCTCATCCCAACTGCCCACAAAGTCGATCATACAGGCTTTGAGCATATCCTCAAGGATTTAGTTGACCCTTTTAGTCTGCTCATCCGTCTGCGAATGATAAACGATGCTGAGATGCAAAGTAGACCCCATCAATTACTAAAAAATCTTCCAAAACTGAGACGTAAACTTAGAGTCTAGGTTAGAAATGTTTAAAATTGGAATGTCATGCAGTCTCACTATCTCCTCAATGAATATCCTCGCCAACTGGTCCATAGTCCAGGAAGCACGCATCAGAATGAAATTAGCTGACTTCGTCAGACGATCAACGACAACCCAGATGGTATCATGACCGTGCTGAGTCCTCGGCAAACCTGTGATGAAATCCATCGACACATGCTTCTACTTCTACACTGAAACGCTTAATGGCTGTAAGGGATAAGGGGGTCTCTGGTGATCGGCCTTGATACGCTAGCATGTGTCACACTTGGCCACGAAGCTAGTAATCTGACGTTTCATCCCCAGCCAAAAATATTGCCTCCTCATATCTCTATACATCTTCGTGGAGCTCGGGTGAATAGTAAGTCTCGATCGGTGTGCCTCGGTCATCCGATCACGATGTAACTCCAGCACGTCTAGGAACACAATTGGCCTTTGAAGTGTAATCCAACATTGGAACAAATCTGCCAGTCTGAATACTCCACAGATGCTACCTCTGCTCGGTACTCCTGAAGTGACTCGTCTGTCTGTTGAGACTCGATCACCCTAGCAACCAAAGAGGGTTGAATCGACAAGCTCGAAAGCTGAACAATAGAAGAATGCAGACCAAACTCAAAGTCAAACTCTAAAACATCCTTGAGCATCTGCCACTCTTGCACCATCATCTGTGTCACCAGGCCTCTTGGTTGACGGCTGAGCGCATCCACCACCATGTTCACCTTACCTGGGTGATACTAAAGGTCAAAGTTATAATCCTTCAACAACTCCATCCAACGCCTCTGTCGCATGTTCAACTCATACTGCGAAAATAGATACTTTAAGCTCTTATGATCTGAGAAGAGCTCAAACCTAATCCTATAGAGATTATACCTTCACACCTTCAGTTCGACAATAACTACTGCTAACTCCAAATCATGGGTGGGGTAGTTCAGCTCATGGACCTTGAGCTGGCGTGATCTATACGCCACTGGCTTCCCGTGCTGCATCAGGACAACACCTAAGCTAAGTTTAAAGGCATTGGTAAATACAATAAGACCCTCACTCCCATCAGGAAGAGTGAGAATAGGAGCGGACATGAGGTGGTCCTTCAAATCTATAAATGCCTCCTCGCAGGCGTCACTCCAGACAAACTCGGTACCCTTTCACGTCAACCAGGTTAGCGGTGCTGGAATACGGGAGAAACCCTTGATAAACTCTCTATAATATCCTGCTAGACTAAGGAAGCTCTCTATAAATGCCTCCTCTTGGACACGTTTATGGGCTGGCTCCACTGACGCACTGCATCAACCTTCGAGGGTCCCATAGTGACACCCTCCCTCGTCACCACGTGACCGACGAACTTCACCTCCTCTTGCTAAAACTCACACATTTCTAGCTTTGCATATAGTTAGTGGGTACGGAGGGTCTCTAGCACAATCTGCAAGTGCTCAATATGGTCCTCTCGGGTCCTCAAATACACAAGAATATCATCAATAAACACCACCACGAGATGATCGAGGAAGGGCCAAAAGACCTCATCACCTGCATAAACACAGTGGGCGCATTAGTCAGTCCAAACAACATGACCAGGAACTCAAAGTGACCATAGCACATCCAGAATTCTGTCTTCGAAATGTCCCCCTCTCGGACCCGAATCTGATGGTAATCAGAGCACATGTCTATCTTCGAAAAGAACTGTGCACCCTATAGCTGGTCGAAAAAATCATCAATATGGAGAAACAGGTATCGGTTCTTGATAGTGACTCTGTTGAGGTTGCGATAATCCACATAGAGCCTCAATGAGCCATCCTTCTTCTTCACGAACAATACCGGGGCTCCCCAAGGTGAACTACTGGAATGAATAAAACCCAACTCCTGAACCTCATCCAACTGCTTTTGTAGTTTCCTCAACTCCATCGGTGTCATCCGGTTGGGGGCCTTCGAGATAGGCACAGTACCGGCCACCAAATCACTCTAGAACTCAATCTGCCGATGCGACGGCAAACTTGGGATCTCCTGGAACACATTCAAGTTGTAACGTCTCGAAAAAATCTCTACAAAGAACTGAGTATCACCTCAGGCAGAAAGACTTAAGGACCATACCCTGTCATAATTTAGACGAAAATTAATTAAATACTAAACTAATTAATCGGTGGATTTAGCTCGAACCACCATTTCGATAAATGACAAGACCTAAAACCATCAATACCGTTGACTCGAAACTACTTAAAAACCTAGGAGAAATTCCAAGAGCCTATCGCTCTCAGGAGTACATTGAAACCCCATATCGGACCTAGACCGCACGTCAAAAGTCTGATGACAGCGAAACTATAGGGTTATATCCGTCCTACTAGGCTTAATAACCATTGTGGGAATGGAGCCCAGATTTTTCCATAAATATATAATTTAAGCCCTGAGTAAAGTGTCTGAGAAACATAAATATCTTTAAAAAATGGAATGAAACTTAAGTAAATTGGGCCATTCGATTGCGCGTGAAATTAAGGATTTCAGACCATCAGTTTCTGAATAAACTTCACGCATGGAAAGAGAAAATTTCGCTGCACGTATCCGTATACTTGTGGCCCCGATCGAGTAAGTATGACTGTTGATCTGACACGGGTCCTCCACGGTTGATCGACCTATCCAATCGCACCGAAATCACATCCTGTCATACATTCATTGTCAAGGAACTTCTCTTATGATGTAAGTGAATAATAGACCTCCCTTTGAGCCTCGTTCATCAGAAATAGGCACCCTTTGGATATAAACTATGTATACCTTGTGCCCTGGGGCCAATTGCATCACTTCTGGACTTATATATAGCCCTTATTTCACCACACTTCTATTCCATACGAATTTCTCTAAACCTTAGGAGTGAGAAGAGAGAAAAGGAGAGAAAAGAAGAAGAGAAGAAGGATCTTTGGTGATTGCTGCAGTGTCTCTCCCACTGTTCCATGCACTGAAACACCTTTCCATTACGCTACCCAATTTGTTCTAGGATATTGGGTAAGAAATCCTAACCCTAATCTTGGTATAGAGATCCAGTTGATTAATCGTCGAACTAGCTGACCGTTTACGCTATTTAGTTGCCCAACATTTTATTTTCGAGAACGTAGAATTCAAACCGAGTTCGAATCGAGTATTCCGATGAAAGGTACGGACTATAAATGTTTAAGTTATGGTTGTCAATACTTTCAATGTCAGCTAATGGTTTACATCTAACTTGATTGCTACCATATTGTCTTATACATACCAATTTCGATAGATTTTACATGTATGAGCTATGTTGAACAAAATATACATTCCATGTGTTTGTTGAAATATATGTATGAACACGTAAACATGATTTATGCTGCCATGACCACTAGTCTAGGATTCATCATTACCATATGCATGCTAACCTCTTTGCATAAGGATTTACTAAAATATATGTTGTAACTAACCTAGTCTATATATTTGGTAAAGTGTAGTTTAAGTGTTTGATAAATTGTATAAATGAGAAATTACTGATGATTTGTGTTTATTAGGAGTATTAAGACAGGATCTTCATTTACCTTAATCATGTTCATAGCTTCTTTCATGTATTCACACTTGCCTCTATGCGAATCATGAACAACATGCAAGTGTATGGTACCAGGAACAATGTGTTTGATGAAATGCTCAAATGAGGAATTTACTCGGATTGTTTGCTAAATGCTGAGATGTTTACCACATGTGTTTACTTCTTGTATCTGAGTAAGATTGGGGCTACATAGTGGCCCAGGTAATTGGTAATCATCTCTATTCAGGTGGAAGAATTAGTCCCACCACACTGGATAAATTTGACAAATTCAGGTCGCACGATGATTATCGATAGTGGTTAGGCCACGAGGGGTGCTTATGCACTCTATGTCAATTAAGTCAACGTGTGCTCATACCAATTGAACTTTTCTAATAAATCGATTGACCCATTGTGTGTTTACCATGTATGGACACCATTGCTCGAATCTAAGGTACCCCCTCTGATGTAAAGGCCCACTTTAATCCCGGTACCACGATCTGCTAAGACTCATGAGCCAGGCATGGTGGTATGGGACACCGTGTTCGAGTTGTCGGCCTACGTCGAGGTGATCAACCACCCCATAGTGACCAGTGAACAAACTCAGACTCGTGAGCCGAGCATGGTGGTATGGGACACCATGTTTGAGCTGTCGGCCCACGCCGATGTGCTTAGCCACCCCGTAATGACCGCGAGTATAAACTTATGAACTTTCATATCGACTACTTTCCATTGGGAGTGATGAACCCACAACTTTCTTATCGTATGTGCTTGACTAGATGAACCTACATGGATCCTTTGGTTCGGGTCAATGATATAAAAGGAGGTACCCTAACTTCCCAAATCTATTGTATGAATAAACTTAATAAATTACTGGGCTAACATGACCAGGCATTTCACTGCATTAGTTAGGATGCAGTTTAAATACATGGAAGTTGCACAGGAGGCAGTGTTATCATATGCGATATTGGTGTCGGTGTCACTTGTTGAGGGTGCTTTGATGTGAGGGCATGCATCATTACTTGCACTCCATTCCTACATTAATAAGAGTAGTTAGGAAGTATTGTTATGTTGCTTTATCATTATTGCTTGATTGACTTGATAACATGTTAACTTTTACCTTATAGTACCACTGAGTTGATCACTCACTCCCACTCTGGGATGGTGTTTTAAAACACCAACCAAACACTAGTTTAGATGTAGATGATGATGAGGTCTATGCGGTGGAGCAGGACTTCATGGACGAGGAGGAGTTCTCCTACTGTCAGCTTTCAGGCAGGTCTATGTAGACCTTAAGCTACTTTGTCGGGATAACGGGATACCTGCCTAGTTAGACATCTTATGTTTCCATATTTTGTATATTTTGAGACAAATCTTGTATATATTAAGCCCGATTATATCATTATACTCTGGAGGTTGTGAATTACTTACTTATTTTAATACATATACATTAGACTTTTGTTTGCTTAATTACATTATCTCTGGAGTATGATATGTTGTTTTAGTATAATCCCACTTATGTTTAACTCATTGATATGGACGACATCTAAACATCATTATCTATGTTGCATAAGTGATGTGCTGGATCTCGAGAGTAGAGCTTTGTTCGACCCTTGAAATCCAGGGTGTTACATACACATAAACAACTAACATCTGCTTAATACACCCTACAATGAAAATCTCGATAACATAAGCTAATAAACTAGTTAGCAGCTCTCCTCTGGGCTCGGTAACGAACTAGAACATTGGCAAGTTGGGAATATGAAACGTGACTGTCCTTGCGGCATAGTCTAAGATGACATAATACTCCGCAAGTCAGTCCATACCCAGGATAACATTGAACTTCGCCATCAGCAATATAAACAAATCAGCGGGAAGGAACATCTCTCCCACCAGCACTGGGTGTAACACCCCGAAAATCGGGGGTCAGGTAGAAACCCAACTCCCGAGTTTTAGAACGTCACTTATGCAATATAGATAATGATAAATGCATGTTGTCTGTAGAATGGCATTAAACAAGATTGAGACTAAGCCAAAATAACATATCATAATCCAGAGACAGTTAAATTAGCAAGCGAAAGACTATGATAAATACATAAAATATATAATTAATTGTAAGTCTCCAAAGTGTGAACATGTTACCAGGTTAATTAAATACATGTATACTCTAAAAATGGAAAGAAAGGAATATACATGAGTGCTCAAAAAATATAAAATGACAAGTGTCCAGACATCTACTCAACCTCCCTGTAATCCCGTCGATCAGATCACGCATAAAAGAGGGATCCTCCTCCTCATCATCAAGTTCAGTTCCGCCTCGCAGGCCGCGCCATCATCTGTAATTACAAAAGGGTCTGCTGGTGTCTGGAACACCGTCCCGTAACGTGGGAGTGATTAATTAACTCAATGGAATCATAGATCAAAGATTAGCATGTTATCAAATCAATCACGCGATAATAGTAGAGCAGTCAATCAAACATTCCTAGATACTGTTGTTAATGCATGCATGAAATGACATGATAGATGCCCTCACCGACATACTCACTCATACGGTACCATCTTACGCCCGCGGCATGCTTACGTTCCTCAGTGCTCCACATCTTCCAGGCACATGCAATGCGATATAGATAATGATTACCGAGTTGTTATTAGTCCTTTTCATACAGTAGGATTAAAAAATTAAGGTACCTTCCTTATATCAATCCCAACACAGATCCTGTCGAGGGTCGTCACTCCTAGTAATCTCATACGATGTTATATTTGTAGGTCGCTGCAAGGGCTGTCAGGGCTGTTGTTCGCACTCGTTGCACCACTCCCCCATCACCTTATCAATATAGGCCTAATGTACTCTCGTCGCTACGGAAGGGTCGTCACCTCCCGTAGATTCAGAATACGCTCGCGGTCACTACAAAGGGCTCGTCACCTGATCGGTGTAGGCCGACAGCAAGAATATAGTGTCCCATATCACCATAATCTGTTCACGAGTCATAGGTGCTCCCTGGTCACTACGGGGAGGTTTGTGGCCCCAGCGTAGGCCGACAGCTCGACCACGGTGTCCCATACCACCATGCCCGGCTCATGAGTCTTTATAGATCAAGGTACCATGGTTAACAGGGTTTCCAATAGTAAGTTGAGTACCCTAGGTTCAAGCAGTTATGACTCATGCAAGGTGAACATACAATGGCTAGTCGGGTTACTTGACGAGCTCGACTAGTACGAGCGCATCTCAAGCTGAACGACATGAAGTGCATGAAACACTTCGTGTGGCCTAACCACTGCCGCCAACCTAAAACATGACTCGCGTTCATCAACGCTTCCTTTGTGGTAAATAGAAACCAACCACGAATTCGATCCATTACCGACCGCCTAGACTAGGTCATAGCCCCAAGCATTTGTAAACCAACGTCAGTAATCCTATGAGAGTAATTGAAATGAAATACAACAATACAAGCATGTTAACACATGTTATAACATACAAAGTAAGAAAATCAACCAACACATGTATTCTATACATATAAGGAAATCAATTCATATAACAAACATGTAGGAAATCATATACAACATCATGTGGATTGAGAATTCATTCTCAAAACTAATTTACAACACCATTTATTCAATACATACTAATACAAACATTTATACAAACACTTAGTCCACACACTTTAGTCTACATAGCATATGTCGACCCAAAGTGCGCATTAGGACGAATCTCTTCGCCAAACAGATTATACACGCATACATAATATCATAACACGATGAATTTACATGTCAAGCATTTCAGCAAAATACGGACGTATACAGTATTTTCTATAAATTCCTAAAATACCCTAAATCTCATATTTACCGTACGCTTACGAAACGGAAAACGGACAGCATGTTGTACATGTCAAACGGCGTTGCCGTCGATAATCTACTATTAAACGACATTGAAAGCTTTAAAATCAGTCAATCAAAGCATCTTAAATCCTCACCTTTTGCCCTAGACGTGTATCATTTCGATTAGAATGTATACGCTTCGTCAACGGCGTAACGGCGACCTAATGCACAAGATACGTAAGCTACTTCGCTATTGAATCAAATGAATCCCTAAATCAGCAAGTAGTTAGGGTTTTCCTTACCTAGAAGTGTGTTGGAAATCACCGGGAAAGTCATTCGAACACGTTGCTTCGGTATGTGCAAAAGGTGGAGCAATCGGCAGGAAGATCTCTCACAAGGTCTCCCACAATCTCTCACTTTCTCTCTCTCTCTCAATCTAGGGTTTTATCCAAACTCGGATGGGAGAGATATGAGAGGGTTTCAAACCCTTATATAGGTTAAAACTTCACCAAAATAGACTTGGGAACAAAGTATACTTTAGTTATAACCAAATCGGGACTTTTCCCATCCAAAAGAGTGTTTCGGGAGGTCCCCTGGCCGAATACGGTCGGACTTAAGCTCATGGATACTGGATCCTACTCACATTAAGTTTTCAGTCCGGTAGAGTTCCCAGATCGCACGTGGCAGTCTAGTTTCAGTTCAGCAATCATCGTACCTAAATCAGGTCTACAAGTCTCATGACATGAAAGAGAAATTTTTTCTGATCCGAGGGTGAAATTTGGCTGAATTCTGACGGTCAGAACGCTTAATAATAATGCGCAAAGTCACGTGCCAGATTTGGATTAAAATTTCCAAATCCTCACCCTTTCTCACTCTCTTTACTCCAGGCTCAATGAAATAGCCTCTGAACGTCGGTTGAGCTTGATTTTCAAAATGATTGTCAAGTCCAGCTAAGCGGTCATAACAGTCTAAGATTGTAGGTATCGGACTTTCGACGCGCGGTCTAGATCCAATATAAAGTTTCAAAGGGTTCCTGAGAGAAAACGGGTTTAGAGTTTGATCTTAGGTTTCAGGGTATTATGGCGTCATTGAATCTACAAGTTTTGAGTCTTGCAGAACGTATTTAAAGTGTTCAGGGACAATTTCATAGCTACTCTAGCGTAGCGCTAGCTAATTTACGCTTAATTTCTAAAGGAATTAATCCTAAGTGATTTCTTTAGCTTTGGAATTGGGTTCTGAGAGGTTACCAAGGTGTTATGGTTGACCCATTGCCTAAGGACGTCTAATCCCAGGTTGACAAAAAATTTGAGGTGTTACAATCTACCCCCCTTAAAATAAAATTTCGTCCCCGAAATTGGCTAAGGGTAATGAGTACTTAAAGAGACTTTTGTATTGACTTTCTAAGGAAGGTTCAAATCCTATTTAATGACCTAAACCTAAATCAACTGTTTCGATCCTGGGCCAGTGGGGATGAAGCTAAGCACGCTTCCGCTGCGCCAATCTGATCTAACGGTTGCATTAGCTGACCTAACTAGATTGGACTCAAAATGTTCTATCCCCCTTAAAACTTGATTCTATTTAAGGTTCAAGAATCTGTCTCGATCTGTATATCGGAACGAGGTGTAACTTAGAGGCTATCCTTGACATAAAATGGGAAACAACCTCTCACTACATTGGTCTTCCTTTGTTAGTGATGCGTTCTATGGCATTGGTACCTATGGTTGTAGAAATAAGCCCACTCTCTATTGGCTAGATGTCTGCAACATTTTCCAAAGGCAAAGCAATAACTTTTGGTTGTATGTGGTCGAGCCAACACGGAAGAAAAGTTGTATAGTGGGTCCGAGCCGGATACGTTGAATCTTCTGTCTAATCAGGACAGAAAACTCGTTGTATCAGTTCTTAATCCGAGTCGATGCCGATCTTCTGCTTGATCAGAGCATTGGATTCATTGGTAACAACCAGGATTAAGAAGTCAATTCAAACCGCGAATACATCGCTAATATACAATTCCTTTACTCCGCATTCCCGATTGCAATAAATCCTTGGGAAGGCAATTCTAAGGGGAATTCTAAGGGGCGTGCTGGTTTATTCTAAGTTCAATCTGAGGGATTTATAAGTTTTCCCTGAGAGTGAATGGTTCTAAGTTTAATAAGCTTCCTGAGAGTTACTAAAGGAGCCTATGAATGTTATGAGGATCTACCCAAGGAAGGGAGTCCCACTCCAACCAAATCTAACCTAGTATTCCTTAGCATATACAGGCTTTACACTACTTAAGGTAATTAGTAGACTAGTCTGTAACTTGCTAGCCATAATCCAAAATCTATACTTATACGTTAGATGTTTCATACCATTACTAATACAGGGAATTGCTCTATCTCTTAGAGTTAGGATTGTCTAAATGGAATTGAATTTTCTATATCGTCAAACCTTTCAAATCTAGGAGCACTAACTCTAGGTCCAAAACACCAAGGGCCTATATGGCCAGTAGCATTAAGTTGTATGAAATGAAACTGCTTTCCTAGTCCTACGTCGGGATTGGGAGTGACATGCTTGGTAGGAGGGTGGGGTGGGATAAAAACAAATTTTGTAGGCTTAATTCCGGGATTTACAACATGGCAGTGGAAACCATAGGATACACCCAATCTAGGGACAATACCTTACAGCGAACGAAACGGCATGCACTTCATTTAACAAAATATGTCACAATACATGAAATAAAGTTCCACATGAATTATGACAGGAACGCATTCGGCTATATTAAGCCCAAACCACTAAACACAAACACACTTTCTACCAATGACTTCACTAGACCCAATAACAACAAAACATAAAAATCTCTAAAATGGTAAACAAATAATCTACAGGACAACGACATAGATGCCCAATTATACCAAAGGACTTCTACCACAGTCCCGACTTACCTTCTTTAATACTGTCTAGTTTAACACTGCCTATTGCCCATTAGAGCTTTATCGGCCATGTATTTTTGCTACTCCTCAAGCGAAGAAAATGGAGAAATGGGATTTGAGGTTTGCACGATTTTGAGACCAAAAAGAGTGTAAAGGCTCAAATAACAGGGACATGAGAGGGAGGATGGTGGAAAGGGAGAAAAAGGCTAAATATCCTTAACAAAAGGCATGGAAAAAGAGTGAAATGGGGAGAAATGGCTGCCCAAACGGATTGAAGCAAATCTAGGCGCTGTAGAGGGATGAATCAAGTTTCCAAAGGCTGAATTCTCAAAGGGAAAAGAGAAAACTAAATGGGAATGGAGCTCCGCACAATTTTATCCTTGAATGAAGGTTATGGGAGCTTCAAACAACAAAAATGGAGAGAGAGGGGACTGCCTACTACCGTGGACAATGGAGTGGGATCGTTTTTAGCAGAAAATGGGATTGGGAGTGGTTTGGAGACGTGATTTGAGAGGGAGGCAGCAAGAAAATCGAAAAGGGAGGGCTTGGGGATATTTTTTGTGAAGGGAGTATGGGTTTTAGGGGGTTTAAAGGTGCGAACCACCCATGGGGGAGGTGCCCTAGCCACAAAAGGGCGTCGACCCAATTTTCAGATCAAGTGGGGCCCACTGTACGGCGATGCCATCTCCGGCCAACTTTCAATCCGACTGGTCTGGCCATGTGGGCTGGGTTCTCCCTGCCCTAGGGACCCCAAATATGTGTGGGACCCACCCTAGTTCATTGTATTTTGGCCTAGATAGGCCCAAAACTCCATTTGGGGCGTTTCGGGGCCAGTTTGTAAACCATAATAATTTTATGTATCATGTAGCATATGATTTTGGGGTAGGAGAAGCTAATCAATCCAATTAACCCATTTATTATAAGATATTCCATAATTGGAATGGCCAAAAGTCCAATTATTACCTATATTTACTATTTATAGTAAATTTTTATCTAAGTATGATTTTCTATCTTTTACACATTAGGATTTATGCCTAGTATGAAAAGACTTAGAAAAAGTTAAAGAATGGGGTGGTAAGAGGAAGGATTCTGAAGGAATTGGAAAAAATGGGGTTTTCAAGCCTTGAAATTGAGTTTAAGGGTTGTGGTTGCCCCACAACCCAAGGATTTACATTTATGGATTCAGAATTCTTCTGGAATCACCCCAAACTCACCAACTAATGACCTAGAGGCAACTTAGGTCGCTTCACGCGACCAAAGATACGTCATGGACTCGATCAAAACGATCGATTTGAGTAAACTTCGCCTATTGGAGAAACTAAAGTCCTACGAGTGTTTCTAGATTTTTCTCGCACCCACCTAAGTCAAAAGGGTGACAGCGTATGTCGCGCGGCCATAACCCAGGTCCAGTTTAATCTCAATCATACTCTGATACCAACTGTAACACCCCAAAAATCGGGGGTCGGGTAGAAACCCAACTCCCGAGTTCCAGAACGTCACTTATGAAACATAGATAATGATAAATTCATGTTGTCTGTAGAATGACATTAAACAATATTGAGACTAAGCCAAAACAGCATATTATACTCCAGAGACAGTTAAATTAGCAAGCGAAAGACTATGATAAATACATAAAATATATAATTAATTGTAAGTCTCTAGAGTGTGAACATGTTACCAGGTTAATTAAATACATGTATACTCTAAAAATGGAAAGAAAGGAATATACATGAGTGCTCAAAAAATATAAAATGATAAGTGTCCAGACATCTACTCAACCTCCCTGTAATCCCGTCGATCAGATCACATATAAAGGAGGGATCCTCCTCATCATCAAGTCCAGCTCTGCCTCGTAGGCCGTGCCATCATCTGTAATTACAAAAGGATCTGGTGGTGTTCGGAACACCGTCCCGTAACGTGGGAGTGAGTAATTAACTCAGTGGAATCATAGATCAAAGATTAGCATGTTATCAAATCAATCACGCGATAATAGAAGAGCAGTCAATCAAACATTCCTAGATACTGTTGTTAATGTATGCATGAAATGACATGATGGATGCCCTCACTGACATACTCCCTCATACGGCACCATCTTACGCCCGCGACATGCTTATGTTCCTCAGTGCTCCACATCTTCCAGGCACATGCAATGCGATATGGATAATGATTACCAAGTTGTTATTAGTCCTTTTCATACAGCAGGATTGGGAAACTAAGGTACCTTCCTTATATCAATCCCAACACAGATCCTGTCTAGGGTCGTCACTCATAGTAATATCATACGATGTTATATTTGTAGGTCGCTACAAGGGCTATTAGGGCTGTTGCTCGCACTCGTTGCACCGCTCCTCCATCACCTTATCAATATAGGCCTAATGTACTCTCATCCCGTAGACTCAGAATACGCTCGCGGTCACTACAAAGGGCTCGTCACCTGATCAGTGTAGGCCGACAACAAGAATATAGTGTCCCATACCACCATAATCTGCTCACGAGTCATAGGTGCTCACTGGTCACTACGGGGAGGTTTGTGGCCCCAGCATAGGCCGACAGTTCGACCATGGTGTCCCATACCACCATGCCCGGCTCATGAGTCTTTATGAATCAAGGTACCATGGTTAACAGGGTTTCCAATGGTAAGTTTCGTACCCTAGGTTGAAGCAGTTATGACTCATGCAAGGTGAACATACAATGGCCAGTCGGGTTACTTGACGGGCTCGATTAGTACGAGCGCATCTCAAGCTGAATGACATGAAGTGCATGAAACACTTCGTGTGGCCTAACCACTGCCGCTAACCCAAAACACGACTCGCGTTCATCGACGCGTCCATTGTGGCAAATAGAAACCAACCACGAATTCGATCCATTACCGACTGCCTGGACTAGGTCATAGCCCCAAGCATTTGTAAACCAACGTCAGTAATCCTATGAGGGTAATTGAAATGAAATACAACAATACAAGCATGTTAACACATGTTATAGCATACGAAGTAAGCAAATCAACCAACACATGTATTCTATACATATAAGGAAATCAATTCATATAACAAACATGTAGGAAATCATATACAACATCATGTGGATTGAGAATTGATTCTCAAAACTAATTTACAACACCATTTATTCAATACATACTAATACAAACATTTATACAAACACTTAGTCCACACACTTTAGTCTACATAGCATATGTCGACCCAAAGTGCGCATTAGGGCGAATCTCTTCGCCAAACAGATTATACACGCATACATAATATCATAATACGATGAATTTACGTGTCAAGCATTTCAGCTAAATACGGACGTATATAGTATTTTCTATAAATGCCTAAAATACCCTAAATCTCATATTTACCGTACGTTTACGAAACGGAAAATGGACAACATGTTGTACATGTCAAACGGCATTGCCGTCGATAATCTACTATTAAACGACATTGAAAGCTTTAAAATCAATCAATCAAAGCGTTTAAAATCCTCACCTTTTGCCCTAGACGTGTATCGTTTCGATTAGAACGTATACGCTTCGTCAACGGCGTAACGGCGACCTAATGCACAAGATACGTAAGCTACTTCGCTATTGAATCAAAGGAATCCATAAATCAGCAAGTAGTTAGTTTTTTCCTTACCTAGAAGTGTGTTGAAAATCACCGGGAAAGTCATTCGAACGCGTTGCTTCGGTATGTGCAAAAGGTGGAGCAATCGGCAGGAAGCTCTATCACAAGGTCTCCCACAATCTCTCACTTTCTCTCTCTCTCAATCTAGGGTTTTATCCAAACTCGGATGGAAGAGATATGAGAGGGTTTCAAGCCCTTATATAGGCTAAAACTTCACCAAAACAGACTTGGGAACAAAGTATACTTGAGTTATAACCAAATCGGGACTTTTCCCATCCAAAAGAGTGTTTTGGGAGGTCCCCTGGCCGAACGCGGTCGGACTTAAGCTCATGGATACTGGATCCTGCTCAGATCAAGTTTTCAGTCCGGTAGAGTTGCCAGATCGCACGTGGCGGTCTAGTTTCAATTCAGCGGTCATCGTACCTAAATCAGGTCTACAAGTCTCATGACATGAAAGAGAAATTTTTCCTGATCCGAGGGTAAAATTTGGCTGAATTCTGACGGTTAGAACGCTTAATAATAATGCGCAAAGTCACGTGCCAGATTTGGATTAAAATTTTCAAATCCTCACCCTTTCTCACTCTCTTTACTCCAGGCTCAATGAAATAGCCTCTGAACGTCGGTTGAGCTTGATTTTTGAAATGATTGTCAAGTCCAGCTAAGCGGTCATAACGGTCTAAGATTGTAGGTATCGAACTTTCGACGCGCGGTCTAGATCCAATACAAAGTTTCAAAGGGTTCCTGAGAGAAAACGGGTTTAGAGTTTGATCCTAGATTTCAGGGTATTATAGCGTCATTAAATCTATAAGTTTTGGGTCTTGTAGAATGTATTTAAAGTGTTTAGGGACAATTTCACAGCTACTCTAGCGTAGCGCTAGCTAACTTACGCTTAATTTCTAAAGGAATTAATCCTAAGTGATTTCTTTGGCTTTGGAATTGGGTTCTGAGAGGTTACCAAGGTGTTATGGTTGACCCATTGCCTAAGGACGTCTAACCCCAGGTTGGTAAAAAATTCAGGGTGTTACACTGGGTAAGAAGGGCAACGACGGCTCAACACAACAGACTTCCCCATGGGAGTCGAAATGGCCAAGGCCTCAGATGCGGACTCTGATGGAATACTGGTCGATCGACAAAACTGCTCGACCATGAATGAATGAGAAGCACCAGAATAAAAAAGAACATGGGTAACACAAGAAGAAATAAAAAGAATACCCTCGACAACTCCGATGACTGTGAGCCCTGGCCTTGCGCTTGCTGCGAGTAATAGAATCTGCACTGCGCTGGTAAAGGAAGTAAGCCATAAGACTACAGATCCTGAGTCTGCGCTTGCTGAGCGGCGATGTCTACTTGACCTAAAGATTGGGGAGGTGCATATCCCCTCTACTGTTGTTGTTGTCTCTGCTGCTGCCACTGTGGCCGCTGTGGAGGCCTACCTAGCTACCTCTACTGCTGAGGAGGAGCCCTAAGAGCGGGAGTTGAAAGTTATGCTCGCTGCTAATGTTATTGCTGCTGACACTGAGGAGGATGAGGGGGAGGCAATTGCGGTGGCCTCTACTGCTGTAAGGGGAGAGGGCAATCATGCCTCTGATGCCCAGTCTGTCCACAACCATAGCAAACACCTAAAAAAGGGCCAAAAGATGAAGTGACTAGCTGCACTAATGATGATGAAGCCGTTGTCTATACTGCAGGCTGTCTAAACTCGGATCTGCCTCTCCGTCTCTGCTTAAAATTGGAACTACCAGTTGGTGCTCTCCTCTTCCGGTCTACACCAAAAATTTTCTCTCACGATCTCTAGGTCATAGCCCAATCCTCCTCATAAACCAATGCCCGATTGACATCTTGATCGAACACCTCCAAAAAATGTCCCACCATATAGCTACGAAGAGCGGGGACACAAGCCACTCACAAAACGGTGATCCCTCCGCATCTCGTCATCGATGAGGTAGGGGGTGAATCTGGAAAGTGCTACAAAATGGGCCTCATACTAGGACACTGTCATATCACCCTGAACTAGGGTCTCAAACTCAATTGTCCTATGCTCCTGAACATGCTCGGGAAAGAACTTCTGGTCAAAGTGGACCACGAATTCCTCACAAGTCTTAACAAACTGAGGCCCGACCATCCTCAACACTGATGACCACCAATGTCAGGCCTCACCCTGTAGAAGGAAGGTAACAAGGGAAACACTCTGATTAACCCGACACTGTATAGTTTCAAAAATCCTCTCGATCTTTATGTGTCATGCCTCAGCAATAGAAGGGTTAGGCTCACCCCTGAACCTCGGGGGATCATGTTGTCGGAACTCATGAAAGATTGCACTCGCACGTGGTAGATCAGACTACAGAGAAACCTCGGCGGCAGCAGGCTGACAGGTCTGCAACGCAGTAGTGACTGAAATAGCGGTGAAGAAAGCTTGAGTTGAAGTAGGAATATGCTAATATGTCCTAGAGGGGGGTGAATAGGACTTTTTAAATTTTTATGATGTATTTAAAAATCCTATTGCACTAATCCTATCAGATATACAATTATCAGGATTACTTAAATGTAACTTTACTGGCTTCAAAGATAAACAAGTTGCATACAAGATAGTGATGGATGAGACTGTGTGTGTATATGAGGTGTGATAAAATATAAAAGCATGTAAGGAATATCACACAATGAAAGACAATAACAGACTCAAACACAGTCACTATTATAGTGGTTCGACTACTTGTCTACTCCACTCCTGGCTGTCGCACTCAACCCTTGAGTGTATCGGATTTCACTAAGGAGGTTTCCTAGGGTTCACCTCAAACCTAAGGTTTTAAATCAAGTTCACCTTTAACCGTTACACGGAGCTTTCTACTCGGTTCACCTCTAACCCTGAAGTTTTACTGGTGCACTCCTAACCAGATGTTTATGCCTACATAGAGCAACGGTCCACATAACGCACCCGGATGTTTATGCTCTCCACAGAGCAAGGGTCCACACAATGCACCTACAACGTACACTCCCGCTGGAGGCTTCCTATGAGGACTTCAAAGGGTGAGTAACACTTAAGACCTAATCCTAGAAAGGAATGATCATAAGTGTCCTCTGGACACTAGGTACTTACAGATAAGTTGATGAGTCCCATTTAACACAGTGATGAAGATCTCCTTCTTATTGTTGAAGAGTCTTCATCTCCCTTGATCCGCAACACAAAAGATATACCAGTACTTGGCTTCGAGTTGGGTCAAGGTTAGGACGAAAATCCACTCTCTTAGAATTTTCCTATAAGGAAGATAGAGTGATTCCCGTTATCTATTCATTCAAGGCATCCCAACTTAATGATATGCTATTAAAATAGTTTCTGAAGGATCCTTGAATGCGGAAGTTCATTTTCCAATCCACTCTATTGAATGTCAATGAATGAGAGTGGATTGGAAGATGAACTCCCGTGAGAGAAAGCGCTTTGGGTATATGATCTAGAGGTAAAACACACAAAAGTACTCTCTTCTTTCTCTACCAGCAATATGGACAAGTCTCTCTTTATATAGGCAAAAGGTTCCAACGGATATAAAACGGTCATATTTATGATAGAGTTTGATATCATCGAGAAGGGTCGATATCATCAAGCGTATACTCTCGATGGGATCGACTGTCCATTCGATAACACAAACTCAAATGTCATATGCTTTTGAAACCTATTGCCAGCTGGTCGATGGTATCAATACTGGTGTCAATGTTATCAGATTTCAAACTCCGATTCTATCGATACTAGGATCGATCTATCGACATTTGAAAAAGAGAGAGACTAGTCGAAATATTTCAGGTTTTATAGGATATGATCGAGGGTCAACTGATGTCATCGGAATTTGAATATCGATGATATCGAGACCGTGTTGATAGGATCGATAAATCGTATAGATTTACCTATAAGCATGTTGGACAGTTTGTGTCCAGTTTCGATCCAATCGATCAGGACTCGATAGCATCGACATAAGAATATTTGCTGGAAGAAATGTGCGTCCACTGTCGATATGATCGATTGACTTCCGATATGATCGATATTTGAATTCAGATTGAATCGGAACAGTCATCGATATATCGAAGCTCATAGTAGTTTTCTTTAGAAAAATAGGGGCGTCGAAAATCTGCTTGTCGATATTATTGAGTCACTTTCGATGGACTCGATGTTTGAATATCGATGATATTGATAGGTGTATCGATCTGGACACTTTTAGTCCTCTTTTCGATAATATCAATTAAGTGTCGAGGACATCAATAGAGCAGGTCGATCATATCGAAAGGTGTATCGATACAATTGTCAAGGCAAGCAAACTTAGAGATTTTCTGCTATTTGAAAGAGTTCACTTACCCAAAAACCCTCATGTGTTCTAAGTTAATTTTAAGAGTTTTAATCACCTGGTATTTTGGGACATGGGATGTGAGGCTATAATTTACCTATGACGAGCTTTCACACATCCGGTTGAGGCAGACGCTTGAATTGTTCTTCCTGTTAGGCTATGTAGTTCGACTGACTCAACTCTCACAGTAATTGACAAACCAGGGAACAAATGGGTGCACTTTCAATATCCCCCTTTGTTAATTATGTGACAAAATATCCAAAACACCCTAGGAAAATATCTAGACAGATACATCCTAAATTACGTGTACTTGTGATTACACAATTTTACAAATTCTAACACATTCATGTACACAACCAGAATTTTCTCCCCCTTACTGTAAAAACCCCTTTCTTGGTGCAGTTGCTACCCCTTATACCTGCAACATATAAGAGTACAAATATCTAATTTTTCACATGGATTGTTTTTAACTTTTCTCCCCTTTTTTGTCAGTCAGTGCAAAGGCATAACAAGTGATAGTGACTAAAGATTGTAAGCAAATGGGAGAACTACAGACAGATAGATGTATACAGATTTTCAACAGTGATAAGCATACATTAATTAAGGCAGGAAGTAAATAGATGAAGCAATCGGCACAGTCATTTTATAAGCAAGAAGATACGAGAAGCATAGTACCTTGCATATTAGAATGGTAACAAAATAAGAATTGAATTTAGCCATATCATCAAAAAGTGTCATCATCCAGAAACATCTAACCTCAAAATATATATATATATACTGCCCTAGACAGCAGTATTTAATCCATTATCCAAAAAAAAATAAAACAAAGCACACTTGAGGGCATCCAAATATTATAACCAGTATTTCAGCCCATCTGTGGGCATAAAAAAAATTTTCAGCTTATGGAGAATAGAGAGCTGTCACATGCACTCAAAAAAAATTGTAGAACTTTCAAAAAGATACTACAATTCATACGCTGAGTTAAAGAGTGAGTGTGTGTGACAGCTTTCAGAAATCAGTGCTAGGGAGCAAAGTGAGATGGAGCTATGTCATCTCGGTGACAAGTCATCATGTCTACCAACTGCTGCACAGACTGTTGTACCTTGTGGATAACTCGCTCCAAGACTATAAGTTGTTCTTGCACTAATTGAATGTCCTACTGAATCACCCTGATCCTGTCTAGCTTGTATCATTTGGTATGTCCAGGGATTGACACAGATGGGGCTGGATTGGTTCTGCCAGATTCACCACCTTTCATCTCCGGTTCCTCCATATGAGTGTCACCAACACCTTCGCCTCCTTCTTCTTGAATGCCTCCTTCTTTGTACTCGTGGTAGATTAGATCCATTTTGTGAATGTTTTTGAAATTAAAAACTTGAAGTGGAAGTATAGGATCAGTTGTAGAAGGAAAACCAATGCTTTGACATATTCTGCTTATGGTCAAGGGATACGGTAAATGCAGATCTCTGGATGTATGTATGACATTTACCAACTGATTGATAATTAGTGTTGGAAGGCAAACCTTTGTCCCATTCAGAACAGAGTATACTATCATGACCGTAAGACTTGTGAGATCTGCTCAATTTGTACTCCTTGGATACAAATTTCTAGTGAAGATCCCATGCACAACCCGAAAGTGGGGTTCCATGTACTTAGCTTTTAAGGCATTCCCTTGAAGCTAGGGAATATCTCTATTATAGCATAGGTACTTGGTTATCATAGATCGGACATCAGGCAGATCGAGATCCAAATTTGAAAGGCCTTCTGGACTCATCTGTAGATTGAGAATGTGAGCTATCGTGGCCGGAGTGATAAACGCATCATCACCATCCATAGAAACCATGAATGAAGGAGGGTCAGATACTGAAGAATGACACGTTGCAAGAAAGTTGCGTGTTTGTTCGAGTTGACAAGGCCCTCCAAAATCTAGGATGAGCAGCCACCAGATTGCAACGAACAGAGGTTCCAGATTGCACGGTGCCAAACAACCACTGTTTTCATTTCTCTCATGAATCAGCTTCCTACCGGTGTATTTTACTGGGTGGTGCTGGTTGAGGAGGTGCAGGAACTTCAGTTTAGGACCCACTATGTGAGGTCTGTCGTGATCTTTGCCATGTGGGAGTCCCACGGTTTGAGATCCTCGCCCTTTCTCTTGAGGCAAGGACTTTTTGTCAGGTAGTTCTTAAAGACTCCCCCGGACCGGATGCTACACCTTTGTCTTTTCCCATGTGGACCAATAAGCCTTTTTGAAGAATTTTTGAAAAAAATGATAATATGCCTGACAAATCAAAAATATTTAAAAAGAACTCTGATGCTTTGAGAAGGATATTATCCAATTTACGGAAGGATTTCGGTAGTCCAACGTGGTTCTAAGTGATTGGCCAAGAGGATCGAGCAGAGAAGACGATCGAGATGCCCTTGAAGAATAAACCCTCTTTTTCGCCCTGCTGACTTTTATCAGGCGCTATCTGTCGATCATATCGACCATTGTCTCGATGATATCGAGAAGTTGCTAATCGATTCTATCGAGTCTATCCATGATGTCATCCACGGTTATACAACTTTTTATATTTTAAAGAGCCGTCGATTGTATCGACCCTTGGTCGATAAAATTGAAAAGATCGACAGTTGTATCGAAAGTAGGTATTTTTCAGGTTTTTCATAATTTTGACACACTATTATATATATCCTGATCTGATCAGTATATATCACAAAATTTTGTATAAGTTCTGTAAAAAAAAATTATAAACATGATAATGTTTATATACAAAAAGTTTGAGGTGTCCAACCTCTGATGTAATATTGAAGGTTCAGCAAAATTACATCATTTTAGCAAATATCCAGATCTAGATGCATGACCTGGACTTCTTCCCTTTTCTGCTTATTATATCAGGGTATATGAAAGTTAATCATTAGACAGTTCAGTTTTTCTTTAACTACCCATTATAAAATCGGTTTCTTTATTTTGTCTTTTTCTTTAGGTGGTGATGAATGGGTGTCTTTTCTTGGAAGACTTTTATCATTCAGTGTCTGTTTTGGTGCCAAGCATTCAAACTTATAATGACCCACATCACCACATAAATGACAGACTGGATAGATTCCCATATTGCTACCTGAAGTAGCCAGTTTTATTGGGGCTTTATTTCAAGTTTTCTTTTTACTTTTCTCATATCCTAGTCCACTCTTGTCTCTTCCTACTTTTCCCATTCCTAGCAATTTTTCTAATTTTTCACCACTCTGAGAAAATTTGTAGTTTATCTCGGCAAATTTACTGGATTTTTTTAAGTCAATACAAAGTGAGTGGTTCTCATTTTTGAGTTCCGCATTATCATCTCTTAACAATTCAGCCTGGTTCATAGGTTTTGATAATTCTGTTTTTCGGGATACGTTTTCTCTTTCTAACTTATCATTGTCTGAATGATATTGTTGCAAATCATTGGCTAAATGTGTGTTAATCTCCAAGGTTTTGTCCAAGTCTTTCTGCAACAATTCCTTTTTATTTTCAGACATACCGAGTCTTTTAAGGATATGAATGCTATGAATGTATAGTTGATTATAAGCATCCTGCAGTTTATCCTTTTCAATTTCTTCTTCTTCTCTAGTCTTTTCATCATCAGACGGAAATGATTCAGTAGCTTGCTGTTCAACCTCAGATTCAGTTGGAATGATTGAAGCTGTGGAGATCATGAGTATTTTCAAAGATTTTTGGTCCCCATCGCTCCCTGAGTCGCTTGATTCTGAATTTGACTCCTCCGTATCATCCCATGTGACGGCCATTGCCTTGCCCTTGGTTTTTCTATTTGAGCATTCAATAGATAGGTGTCCATACTCCTGACAGGCATAACATTGTGGTTCTTTGGTTCTTTTTCTAAATTTGCCTACAGAAGGTTTATTATCCACCTTTCTTCCTCTAGAGGGGCGGCCGCGATTCTTTTGAAAGAATCTTCTGAATCTTCGTGCCAATAAAGCCACTTCCTCATCTTTATCTTCTTTTTCACTCTTACTATCCTCATGCTTTGTTTTCTTAGAAGTTATTAGGACAGTGTTTTTGGATTTTTGGGATTGAGTGAAGTGTAGTTCAAAGGTTTGTAGTGAACTACTAGTTCTTCTACTTTCATTTCATCAATATTTCTACACTCCTCAATTGTTGTTACTTTGGGATTAAACCGTTCTGGTAGGGATCTTAAGATTTTCCTACATATTTTAGGTACCAGAACTTTTTCTCCCAATCCACCCATGGAGTTACAAATAATATTCAATTTGGTGAAAAACTCCATAAATGTCTCATGCTCTTCCATCCTAAGATTTTCGAACTGTAAAGTCAGAAGTTGTAGTTTAGACCTCTTCACAGTGCTTGTGCATTCATGGGTTGTTTCCAGTAGATCCCATGCTTTCTTAGATGTCTCACACATACTTATCTGATTGAATATATCCTAAGACACGACACTATAGATGGCGTTCATTACTTTTGCTTCAGCAGTTTGCTGCTCTTTGTCGAACGCCGTCCACTTTTCTTTGGGTTTGGACTTAGTGATGGTAGTTTCATCTTCAAGTACGATTTGTTCAGATGGTACCACATATCCCTTCTCAACTACATCCTAAACATCATGATCCGAAGATCTCAAGAAGTAATGCATTCTAGCCTTCCAGTATGCATACTTTGAACCATCAAATACTGAAGGTCTAGTGACTAATGAGCCCTCTCCTTTGGCCATATTTCCTAACTTCCATTAAGATCACTCTCTAGGTGGTGAAGCCCTTAAAGAGAGACCCGCTCTGATACCAATTCAAATAACAGTGAAGACCACTTGAGTTGAAGTAGGAATATGCCAACATGTCTTAGAGGGGGGTGAATAGGACTTTTTAAAGTTTTATGATGTATTTAAAAATCCTATTGCACTAATCCTATCAGATATACAATTACCAGGATTACTCAAATGTAACTCTACTGGCTTTCAAGCCTTGTAGAGGTTCCAATCATAAACTGTTTGAAAGATAAACAAATTACATACAAGATAGTGATGGATGAGATTGTGTGTGTATATGAGGTGTGATCAAATATAAAAGCATGTAAGGAATATCACACAATGAAAGAAAATAACAGACTCAAATATAGTCATTTTTATAGTGTTTTGACTACTTGCCTACTCCACTCCCGACTGTCGCACTCAACCCTTGAGTGTACCGAATTTCACTAAGGAGGTTTCCCAGGGTTCACCTCAAACCTAAGGTTTTAAATCAGGTTCACCTTCAACCTTTACACGGAGGTTTCTATTCGGTTCACCTCTAACCCTGGAGTTTTGCTGGTGCACTCGTAACTAGATGTTTATGCCCACACAGAGAAAGGGTCCACACAACGCACGCGGATGTTTATGCTCTCCATAGAGCAAGGGTCCACACAACACACCCACAACGTACACTCCCAACAGAGGCCTCCTATGAGGACTTTAAAAGGTGAGCAACACTTAAGACCTAATCCTAGAAAGGAATGATCACAAGTGTCCTCTGGACTCTAGGTACTTACAAATAAGTTGATGAGTTTGATTTAGCACAGTGATGAAGATCTCCTTCTTGTTATTGAAGAGTCTTCAACTCCCTTGATCCTCAACATAAAAGATATACAAGTACTTGGCTTCGGATTGGGTCAAGGTTAGGATGGAAATCCACTCTCTTAGAATTTTCCTATAAGGAAGATAGAGTGATTCCCGTCATCTATTCATTCAAGGTATCCCGGCTTAATGATATGCTATTAAAATAGTTTCTGAAGGATCCTTGAATGCGGAAGTTCATTTCCCAATCCACTCTATTGAATGTCAATGAATGAGAGTGGATTGGAAGATGAACTCCCGTGAGAGAAAGGGCTTTGGGTATATGATATAGAGGTAAAACACACTAAAGTACTCTCTTCTTTCTCTACCAGCAATATGGACAAGTCTCTCTTTATATAGGCAAAAGGTTCCAACGGATATAAAACGGTCATATTTATGACAGAGTTCGATATCATCGAGAAGGGTCGATATCAACGAGCGTATACTCTCAATGGGATCGACTGTCCATTCGATAAAACAAACTCAAATGTCATACGCTTTTGAAACCTATTGCCAGCTGGTTGATGGGATCGATACTGGTGTCGATGTTATTGAATTTCGAACTCCAATTCTATCAATACTGGGATCGATCTATCGACATTTGAAAAAGAGAGAGACTAGTCGAAATATTTCAAGTTTTATATGATATGATCGAGGGTCAACCGATGTCATCGAAATTTGAATATCGATGATATCGAGACCGTGTCGATGAGATCGATAAATCGTATAGATTTACCTATAAGCATTCTAGACAGTTTGTGTCCAGTTTCGTTCCAATCGACTAGGACTCGATAGCATTGATATAAGAAATCGATTTCCTCGAGTGGCCCTCGATCAAAGTTTAAAACATCCTGAAATATTTGCTGGAAGAAATGCGCGCCCACTGTCGATATGATCGATTGACTTCCGATATGATCGATATTTGAATTCAGATTGAATCAGAACAGTCAGCGATATATCGAAGCTCATAGTAGTTTTCTTTATAAAAACAGGGGCGCTGAAAATTTGCTTGTCGATATTATCGAGTCACTTCCGATGGACTCGATGTTTGAAAATCGATGATATCGATAGGTGTATCGATATATCGATAAATTCGTCCAGATGTGTATGCGGTTGCTGGACACTTTTAGTCCTCTTATCGATAGTATCGATTAAGTATCGAGGACATCGACAAAGCAGGTCGATCATATCGAAAGGTGTATTGATACAATCGTCAGGGCAAGCAAACTTAGAGATTTTCTACTGTTTGAAAGAGTTCACTTACCCAAAAACCCTCTTGTGTTCTAAGTTGATTTTAAGGGTTTTAATCACATGGTGTTTTGGGATATGAGATGTGAGGCTATGATTTATATATGACGAGCTTTCACACATCCGGTTGAGGTAGACGCTTGAATTGTTCTTCCTGTTAGGCTCTGTAGTTTGACTGACTCAACTTCACTATAATTGACAAACCAGGACACTAGTAGGTGCACTTTCAGTGACGACCTGCATCAACTGTTAGAAATGCTCAACACTGACTAGAACTGTTGGAAACACGGGAGCAACACTCACCTCAGGCGGAGGCACGGGTGTGGCTGAAGGAGATGGAGCCTCTGCAACTAGAACAACGGGCTTGAGGGGGAATAGGTGCTACAAGGGGAAGAATTGGGACCTCAAGAGCTGGGTCCTCAACAGCAGGAGCTGGATGCACTTGGGTAGAATGGGTCGCTAGAGAAGGCTGAGAACTATGACAAGGGGCACCACGGCCACGAGCACCCCGCTTAGGAAACATCGTCTATAGAAGAACAAGGACGACGACGTATAGGGTCAGAATATTGTAGGCTCAAATAGAAGAAAGGCTCTCGGGAAACTACTTGTCCTAAGCTCGCAGTAGATATGCAATGTTATCCTAAGTTACTCTAAAATTAATTGCTATGCTCTGATACTAACTCCTGTCACGCCCCAAACTCAGTGATCGGACTCACAAGGAACTCGATAGCCTATTCTGGCCGCAACAGGCTCTGTAACACCCCATTCTCAGCTCCTGAGGCAGGATTCTCATCCTGGGATCCTATAAGGAGGATTTTCATATCACAATTCCAATCTAATAGAGCATACCCAAGATCATAGCAATTAAATCTCAGAAATAAACCAAAGAATATATTACAAAATCCACCAAGAATTTAAACTTTACAGGTACATGGTTCAAAAGGAAATACATAATGTAGAGAGAGGGAATGAAGGGTCTGCAACAGGTCCTCAGCTCGCGCCAACTAAATCCACAGCTTCTCCCCTACTGCGCTGACCTAGGATCTCCTGCATGCATTAATCGTGGTATAATCTTATAAAAAGCTTAGAGGGCGGTGTAAGGTGTGTGACAATGGTGCTCAGAAGAAGATAGTGGATGATGCAAAAGGAAACATGAATGATACCAATACCACTAGCTGTACTGAGGCCAAGCTATGAATGCAGTAAGCTGTATCAAGGCTATGTAATGCAATACATGAGTACTGGGCGCCATACCAAGGCGATGCAATATAAGGCTTATACAGCCGATGCAAATGTAATGTGATCTAATGTCAGTGCTCATATTCAATCCACATATCAAGTACAGTTCCATCATAAGGAATCCACCGGGGGTCAAATACACTGCAAGACGACTGCCGCTTTGTAGACCCACATAGTCAAACGAGTGTAGGAGACCTCACTACTTGCGTGTGGACAACCTATCACCAGCGAGGCTCGATGGTAGCGGACCCACTCACGAGCTGGTCAGACTCAGCCTAATAATGCCCACTCACATAGGCAGATAAGGCCACATCTCATCTCAACCGCCTACATGATAGAGGGAGACGCGGCTTAACGGTGTAAGGCACTCGCGTGCTCATAATTTCCACTCAATCACGGTGTTAAGGTGTCTTCTAGGTACCTTGAAGGTTTAGGGGTTTCACCTAGGGATATCATATGCACCCTAAATTCTCAAATAATATATTTTTGGTGTCCACATACAACCATCCATGAATATACCTGTGGAGGTAAGGCCCTAGTGTTACAAGTGCGATAATATCTATGAGATGCGATGCCAGATGCATGAATCACGCATATCAATCATGCACCAGCTCCAAGCACTCATTGTGCATAGGAGGGGAAAACTCCATTCTTCTATCATACCAACCCAATGACCCCACACTAATGCAATCCAATCATGCAATGATGCACATGGGCCATGAGGCTGAAATAGGTGCGCCATACGGTGATGATGACATGGAATACACTCCTTCCCAAGGAGGGATCAAGCCTAGGCACTTAGATAGATCTTCTTAGCAGACAACCTTTAGTGGGGGCCCAATAGTTTGGGTTAGCCCACAAACCGAAGGAGAACAAGACATAAGCATGAAAGGATAAATGGTCCTAGCAAGGGTTTGTGGTGGACCTTTAACCACCTATAGAGAACCCATGGGCCTATCTTAGGATCACCAAGGAGGACATCCAACCTCAACTAGTTCTAAAAGGTAGCCCGCCTAAAATCAAACGCGAATCAAGGCCCCAAGGCCTATACCAATACATGGGCCTAGTGGGTAGTCATACAAAGACCAACTCATAAGAAATATTGTGGGCCCATAAGTAAGGTTTGGGCACAAACATAATGGTCATAAACCCACATATTGTGGTGGGCCTAATGGGTATCCCGTTATTCCAACCATATGGGCAAATCCTAAATCTTAAATCAAGTGAATCGGACCTTACAACTTAACCCAAGTACAAGGTTAATTTAGTGGACAACCAAAGGCCCAACTACTTGTGTAATTTAGCCCACAAACTCATCACAATAATATGGTAAATATATGCCCAAAGGTCCAATGGGCCTATCAAGAAAGTTCAAGCCTAATAAAGCCTAAAAAGTCCAACAATTAGCTAAAAATATGGACCCAATTAAATCTAACTGGGGTGGGCCTCAAATGTGCACTAATTAAGCCCAAAGCATGATAGAAAATAGGGCAAGATGTGTGTGTAAACATCCCCAAATATGATGGGCCATGCTGCCCCAAAATATACAATTATGGGCAGCAACTTTGGGCCTATTGCTGAAATTCTAACCCATCTACTTTCTGGGCTTGCTAGAATCCAGCAATAAATTAATTTATATAAATATTTTGTTCACTGGTAACCCACACATGTCACAGTGGGTCCCACCAGATAGGAGGAGTGCATAGAACACATACATCAAGTGGGCAGCAACCTAATAGGGTTTGGCATCCTAACTTAGATGATCAAGGGGCCTTGTACGATTGCCCTTAAAATCATCAAAGTGGGCCCACATGTGGACATCCTACTAGAAGGTGGGCCACAACCATGTGGGCCACATAATGGAAGGACGACGTGGATAAACCCATACATCAAGGTGGGCCAAAAGAGGGTGGACCGCCAGCCCATAGATAGACGCCAGCCTAGTTGGGACGTTCAGCTATGGCTGCCAGTCTAGCAGTAATACACCCCTATTTGGGTAAAAAAATGGTGACCCACACCCGCAAGACGGGTCCCAACATGATGGGCCACAAGATGGGCCAATTAGGAAGCCACAAACCCAAGCACAACATGAACAAAACACATAGAAAGAAAGGTGGGAATTAAAAGTTCTGCTGCGTAAACATTGTTGTCCACACCAATGTACACCCATAAAAGTGTGCCTAAACTTGTCTAAGTGGGGATAGATGAGTGGTTAATAATTTTTATGAAAAATACAATAAGGTGGGGTCCACAAAATTGGCCCACTACATGAAGAATCAAGCTGATATTAGTGTTTCCCCTTCATTCATTAAGGTTGGACGGTCCAGCAAGGTGGATCATCCTCCCCTATGGGCCTACCCTTTTGGGTGCATTTGGAAAGTCAATTGGAGGTGGGGTTTATCATACTTTAAGGTGGGGTCCGCTCCTCCAAGGGACACCCCACATCAATAAGAAAAAGAATGAAATTCATGGAACAATCCCATGCTAAACATCAATTACAACAATCCATGCAAATAGTCCAGAATTTCTAGACAGCCATATATGGCTGGACATACCAGCCCATATCTGGAAATATACATCAAATCAAGGGTGGTGTGGCCTTCCTTAGTGGGCCCCACTAATGTCCATATCATAAACTCAAGCTAAAACACTTTGCATGCAGCATATATGCAGCAAGTAGGACACCCAAAATCTTGGTATAGGTGGTACGGGTGTCCCACCATTGCTGGATTTTCTGGATGTCCCACGCCCACTAAATGGGCCACACACACTCATTAAGGAAAAATAAGGGAAAAAGAAGGAGAGAGAAGAGCAATCCGGCCAAAGGGAAAGCGCTCTGCAACTAATGAGCCCTCCCAAGAACAGTCACACCCACACATCTTTATTAATATACAAGTTACAACATGGAGCTAGCACATGCATGTCCTTTAATCAAAATGGATTGTTGGGATACCATTTCCACCATGATGCTAAGGTCTAGATGACCCATCATGCTATGAAATTAGAGGAAACCACCATGATGGGGTCCATAGAGGAAAACCCCATGCATGGGACATACATGGATAAGGTAGGCCTTTTGGCCACACCTATGGGAATGTATAGGATCTCCACCATTGATTGGTGAGTCCTACACTTCCGTCATGAAAGAAATAAGAGATCTAAGCTTTGGAAATGAAATTTTAGATTCTAGAGGAACACCCACCTCTTGATCTCCACTAAAACTCTAACTCTTAGACTTTTAATGCTCCAAGGATGCAAGATTAATGGTTAAGATGGGATTGGGATGGATGGATTGAGGGGGAATGGAGAAGCAGGGGGCTGGAATATGAGAGGATGGTGGGGACGTCCCACCTTCTTGCTAGGGAGAGAATGAAAAGAGAGAAGGGAGAAATGAGAGGGAGAGAAGTGAGAAAAAAGGGTGTTATAGTAAAGTGATCATTACAAATGGCATAGGAAGAAAAACCATTATGATTTCTCTAGGGAAGAGTTGTATGAGGTAGAGAAACTCATCATAGGCTAGGAAAAGAAGAGTTAAATGGGGGCTATAGGGTAGGGATGGGTGGTGTTAGAGATGTGGGTGGTGTGGACAGTGTATGTTGGAAATTGAGCAATTGGGATGGTCCACCTTGGAAAACATGTTCTCCACACTTGGTGGGCCACATGATCATGATCAAAGGGATAAAAATGAAATTCCTACAACTTATGATCTACACATCGGATGGATGCATGGGATGCAGCATCGAAACCGCAATGATGATGCGAACATGATGGCATAGGTTTCGGGTCAATCCGGGTTGGGTCAATGTGACTGGACTTAAGGTTGACCTCAAACACTATCCGAGGGTTGCAAGTTGGCTGGATTTGACCGATAGGACCACAGGACCAAGAAAAATGAATTACACACACCCACTTGGGTCTGGTCTTACATGATGAAAAATAATATGATTTACCAAATCCACAATCTCAAATAGAAAATAAGATGTTTGAAGTTATTGCAGATCTATTATAATTTGAGTCACAACAAACCATTAAAAACTGAAAATATTCCTTATAATCAATTAGAATTCAATGAAGTTCAAACATAAACATGAATTAAAGCAATGTAAACATCCTAATCATGGTACAAGCTTCACCTCTTATCCCTAGCTAAGAGGTTTAGCCTACCACTGACATGATTGAAATAGAATCTCTTAAGAAAAGCATAAAAATAACTAAGGAAGAAGAAAAAAGACTCTTGGTGGCGGCTCTCCATGCTTTTGCTCCACTCCTTAAACCCTAGAAGATGCCTAAGAATGTCCTAGGGACTCCTATTTATTGTTGTGAATCCTCCTCTTACGCATCGACTTGGAATTTCTGCAAATCGCCCCAAATTACATAATCCACGTCGGCCCTGCACAACAACTCTGCATGATTTTAGTGGCACCGAAGTTGTATATGAAATTGTATTGTGTAGAGTACTTATGTGGAATCAAAATTGGCTTAGGTGGCACAGAAGTTGGTTTCGGTGACACCGAAATTAGTTTAGGTGGCACTGAATTAAGCTATTTTCTTGTTGGACTGTTTTATTCACTTTCGGTGGCACCGAAGTTGGCTTTGGTGGCACGAAATGTCATATTTTTCTAATGTTTAACTTTTACCTTTACCAATCTTTTCTCCATCCTTTATACTTAGTTTCCTTGGATTTTAGGAATGAGAATTCTCCATTCTTGGTCTCCTAAGATCCCTCCTTTGCTTTGGTGAATCCTGAGCATTAAATCCATGCTTTTAGCATTATTTTCAATTCAAGCTCTTAGATTCACCTTACAACACAAACATGTATAAAATCTAACATTAAGCATTATCATGTTCATAAAACCAAGATATAAATGGGGGATAATATGTAATATTTGACCCTCAACACAATCCCCAACCAACATTTTACTAGTCCCAAGCAAAGTATGTGTAAAATGTCCAAAACCTCTTTAGGAAAATAATATTTTGTGCACTCAAGTATGAATGAGTAGAATTAAGGTGAGAAAATAATATTTTAAAAACCTACAGCCGAATCATATAAGCGATCTATCAAATAAATTCTTTATCAATCGAATCAAAGTATAAGTCTATATATCATGTTCTTCAATGTGCTTAGTGAAAATCAAGTTACTTCCCATAAACATACTATCTTTTCATCTTGCTAGCCATTTTCATCACTTAAAGATTGATTTAAACTCAAGTACTGATTCCGAACTTATCTCATTCTCCTTCTTTTCTAGTTTTTTAATTTTGTATCGATGGTCATTTTTATTCATTCAGTCTTTTCATTATTTTCACTATACATGACCTCTTTGTCGATCTCCTATTTTTTAACTAGTTCTTTTCTTCTATTAAGGTGGATAAAATTCTCCATACTTGATTCTCACCATTTATCAATGATTCACATACTATATGTCAGAAATTCTAGCACTATTCACAGAAAATAAATTGAATGTGTCTTGTGATTTAGATTAACATGACATTCAGACTTTCTCTTAATCAATTAAGCATAAGAACTATAATTAATATATTATTTAGATGATCAAGCTTCAGCAATTCAAAATTTAATCTCTACCTTGTCATCATACTCAAAGCATTCTTAAATACAAAATTCATCGCTTCCCAAATAGATCTCAACTAGAAACATTGTAAATTTTCAAAAATTTTGCTCAAAACTGAAAAAATACTTATTAGTTTACCTAATCTCCCATCCCCAACCTAAAATCTACATTGTCCTCAATGTAAAGGAAATAATCATGTAATGCAGAAGAGGAAATGAAAAGAAAAGGGAAGTGATGGAAAGATAATACCTGAAGAAGGAATTTTAAGGCTTTTCCAATGATCTCAATATAAAGATGGGTTAGCACAAAAAAACTTAAACAGGTTGTAAGCAAACTATCCTAAATAGTGGAAAGCAAACTATCCTAAATAGCGCAAAGAAGTAAACCTAACTATACCTCCATCAGACTAGGAGGTCAATTCTAGTAAACAAGATTAGTTAGAGGTGTGGACGCCTCCTCTGAATCAAATTTCTCAACAAATGGCTTTAAATGATGTCCATTCACTTTGAAGGCATTTCCATTGTTTGGATTCCAAATGTCGATGGCCCCATGAGGATAGACATTAGTAACAGTGAAGGAGTCAGTCCAATGAGATCAGAGTTTACTCGAAAAAAGATGTAGTCAAGATTTGTAGAAAAGGACTGCTGACTTGGTGTAAATGACTTTCAAAGAATGTGTTGGTCATGAAACACCTTCATTCTGTCCTTGTAAATTCTCGAATTCTCATATGCATCATTCTGGATTTATTTAAGTTCATTCAATTGAAGTTTGCGCAGTGAGCTAGCGTTGTTCAAATTAAAGTTCAAATTTTTAATAGCCTAGTAGGCTCTATGTTCCAACTCCACGGGTGATGGCAAGACTTTTATTGAAGGTCAAATATTTCATATTATCTCCTATTTATATCTTGGTTTTATGAATATAATAATGCTTAATGTTTTATTTTACTCATGTTTGTGTTGCAAGGTGAATTTAAGATCTTGGATTGAAAAGGGTGTTAAAAGCATGGATTCGATACTCAAGAATCACCAAGGCAAGAGATGGATCTTAAGAGACCAAGATTGAAGAATTCACATGCCAAAGATCCAAGAAAACTAAGGAATGAAGAGAATCAAAGATTTGGCGTGAAGAAAAGGAATCCTGAAATTGTCATGAAAAAGCATAATCTAAAACTCTTGGTTATTTTGTGAAATTGCGCAAGTGAAGTCTATTTTGAGAAATTGCATAGAGTGAAGTCTATTTTAACAAATTACGTAAATTTGAGGCAGTTTCTAGAGTTTTTCAACTAGGTGCAAAAGTTAGAGTTCCACAACTATAAATAGGACTCCTTAGGATGTTCCTAGCTATCTTCTAGGGTTTAAGGTGTCATGCCCGGAAATCCAGCACCTGGGTATATACGACCCCGATTTTGTACCCGAAGGCATGACTTATATTTTGTATGTTTACATTTCATAACCCATACGTATATTAATAAAATGATCTCATTCATAAAATATAACAATTCAAAATTTTAATAATTGAATATTTATTTAAAGAAGAATAAAATGTCCATGTTCCGACTATTCAAGATTACCATTAAACGCATGTCATCGTAATGTTGTCATACTAAATGTTCATTACACTTATTTAGAAAATGGTAAAGAAATAAAAATAAATAAAAGAAAATCTCTTTAAGCTCCTCCATGAGATCTTGATCCTGAAATTTTAAAATCCCGACAGGGTAAGCTGCGAAGCCTAGTGAGTAATCTCAACACATGTTTCAAAATAACCTCATATAGCATGAATAAAAGTATTAAAAGATATAATACTTATTTAAGTAAAAAATGAATGAGGAGATTTAATAAGCACCAATTTTCAATGTAAACTCAAATAAATATGAATGAATGAAATCAACATATATTATACTCCATAATAACATGTGTGGTTATTCTTTTGAACACCAGGGCCAGTTTACACTGGTTGGCCAACACCCCCCGCCAATACAACACCTATCCTGGCAATGGGAACCTCTTACATGACATGTTCACCCATCCAAAGGGCACTTGGTGAGAGACCCATTTGTACGTTAGCGGGTCAGACTACTACCCTACCGAACCTGGCAATGAGAACCTTTTGTAATCCTGACATGCTCACCCACTCAAAGGGTACGGTAGAGGTTCCAAAAGGTACAAGTTGGGTTTTTGGGACTTTCAACCCAAGGGTTTTAATTGCCCCACCTATTTACACTTTAGGATTTTTCAACCCAGAGGACTTGTTCGCTCGACTTATTTTATGGCGTTTCATAACTATTTCAATGATGCATGACTTTAATACTGGATGAATCAAATATTTCTAAAAATATTTAATGACTGTTATTGATCAATTCATAATACGTGATGTGCATAATTTATTAAATTTAAAACAAAATTGTTAATCAATGTAAATTGTATATACATGATTAAAGTTCAACAAAAAAATAAAAATAAAAATATTTAAACATGCAATATAATTTATTTGATTTAAGAATCCAAAATTTATAAATTCAAGATTTTTGTAATAATATCTTGTCAATTAAAATAAAGACAACTGAATGACAAAAATTAAAATGACATGTTTAAAACTATAGTAAGCAATTAAAACAAATAATAAAATTTAAACAAAACAACATAACATATAAGATGGGCAAGTAAGATCTAATTATTTGAATAAATGAATAATTAAATAATAAAAAACATTATTTTTTATATCAAGTGAGAGAAAAACTCACTTTTTCTTAAAAAGTATTTTCTTTTCTTCCTCTCTCTTCCTTTTTCTCTCTCCTCTTTTCTTTCTTCCTTTTTCTCTTTCCTCTCTCTCTCCCTATCTTTCCAACGTGAATGTCCAGCAATACTCTCTCTCTCTCTCCCCTTACTTCCTCACCTCACGTTTCACAACCTACCGCCTCACATAACAACTCCTCTTATCCTATTTATAATGATTCATTTCACTAGCTATTACTCACGTGGGGAGAAGGTAATGGTTGTTGCTTCGGTTTTCAACTCATTTGGTCATTTTTTTTTTTAAGATTTAAACAATGTGCACGATTAATGTAGTGTAAGGTGTCATGCTTTGCATGCATGTCACGTGTGTGGCACATGCATGTGCCACGTGTTTGGTCCATATATGTGAGTTGTGGTTATGATGAGTGTGCATAGTGTATATTTATGATGCATGCATGGGCCACTTGTGTGTGCATGAGAATTATGTATGTGATGTGATTGGTGCATGTGTATGGTTATGATGTACTTAATGGTGCATAAATGGTTGATGTACATGGATGGATGGATCAATGTATAATAAATGGACGGATGGATGGATGTGCATGATGTGTTTAGTGCATGTGTGTGGTTGTGATGTATTTGATGGTACATAGATGATGTAGATGGATGGATGGATGGATTAAGGTAGAATAGATGGATGGTACATGAATGGACAAGTATTCTGATGATTTCATCATATGGACGGTTTGATGGCTGTATCGTTGGATGGATTTATTAGTTAATAAACAGTTGGATCGGATATGTCCAAATCAATGGTTGAGATTGAACTAGTTGATCTTATAGATCATCGATCATATTGGACTAATTAGATACGTTGATCAATGGTTAAAATTAGACAGTTAAAATTTATTTGGGTTATTATATTCTACCCTCCGTAAAAGAAATTTTGTCCTCAAAATTTACATACCTGTAATGCGAATAGGTGAGGGTATTTCTCTTGGATCTCGGCCTCTCGTTCCCAAGAAGCCTCTTCCTCAGTATGGTGACTCCGCTGATCCTTGACTAACGGTATAACTCTAGATTGAAGCACTTGATCTTTCCGATCAAGAATACGTACTGGGTGTTCGATGTATAAAGCGTCTTCTCAGATCTCTAATGATTGTCAGTCTATAACATGAGAAACGTCCCGCTCATATTTCCTTAACATTGATACATGGAAAACATCATGAATACCAGACAACTAAGATGGTAAAGTAAGCCTATATCCAACAACACCAACTCTCTCTAAAACCTCAAATAGACCTATATACAATGGAGCCAATTTTCCCTTTTTACCAAACCTCATGACGCCTTTCATAGGAGAAACCTTTAAGAAGACATGATCTCCAACTGAAAACTCTAGATCTCTTCTGCGATTGTCGGCATAACTCTTCTGACGACTTTGGGCTACACATAAACAATTTTTAATGATAAAAATATTCCCTATTTCTCTTGCACAATCTCTGGTCCAAGAAAACTACCTTCTCCACCTTCTGTCCAACAATTTGGAGATCTACAAGGCCTCCCGTACAAAGTCTCATATGGCGCCATGCCAATACTCGTTTGGTAGCTATTATTATAAGCGAACTCAATCAATGGTAAATGATTATCCCAACTCCCTTTGAAATCAAGCACGCAAGCTCGGAGCATGTCTTCAAGGTTCTGATTCACTCGTTCAGTCTGCCCATTAGTCTGATGATGAAAAGTGGTGATAAAATCAAGAGTGGTTCCCTGTGCCTTTTGTAAACTTCTCCAAAAATGAGATGTAAACCTGGAATCCTGATCAAATATGATAGATACAGGCACTCCGTGCAGTCTAACTATTTCTTTAATATTTAGTTTACATAATTCCTCTAGGGGATAGGTAGCACATATAGGAAGAAAATGTGCGGACTTAGTTAACCGGTTGACGATGACCCAAACTGCATCATGATTATTACGTGTCTGTGGCAATCCCATAATGAAATCCATGGATATGTGCTCCCACTTTCACTCAAAAATTGGTAGTGGCTATAACATCCCTGACAGCTTCTGATGATTTGCTTTCACCTGTTGACACGTGAGACATTTGGCTACAAGATCAGTGATCTCCCTCTTCATATTATTCCACCAATATTGGCTACATGTATCGTGATACATCTTCGTACCTCCAGGGTGGATTTTGAACTTAGTGTGGTGTGCCTCGTCTATAATTTTCTTCTTTAATTCAGCCACATTTGGTATACATAATCTTCCTTGGAACCTTTATCCACCATCGGTACCAACTTTCCATTCCGACTTACCACCTTTTTCAGCTTCTATTACCTTAACTTGTAGCCATGAGTCTTGTTGTTGAGCTTTATAACCTTACTAATTAAGGAAGTTTGAATGACTAGGTTAAAGAGACGAGCTACAAATGTTTGTGGATTTAATTGGATGTCAAAATCCTTCACCGTATCTAACATTTTCCATCGCTGAATCATGAGGTAAGCGATTACTCCGTGCGGCTTATGACTTAAGGCATCTACTACTACAATGGCTTTACCTAGATGATATTGGAGGGTGAAATCATAGTCCTTTAAGAATTCCATCCACTGACGTTGCCTCATATTTAATTCTTTCTGTGAGAAAAGATACTTCAAACTCTTATGGTCTGAAAATAGCTTGAACTTCTCCCCATATAGATAATGTATCCATACTTTGAGAACGAAAACCACGGCTGCTAACTCCAAGTCATGAGTAGAGTAATTCTGCTCATGCACTTTTAGTTGCCTAGAGGCGTAAGCTACAACCTTACCTTGCTACATAAGGACGCAACCTAAACCTCTATATGAAGCGTCACTGAAGATCTATTCACCACTCGAAGGAATGGTGAGGACAGGCGCTGTCATCAGCCTAATCTTTAACTCTGAAAATTCTTGATCACAAGTATCATCCCAAATGAACTTTACACCCTTCTTGGTCAATCGAGTTAATGGTGCCACAATTCGAGAGAAGTCTTTAATAAATCTTCGATAATATCCTGCTAAACCAAGAAAACTACGTATTTTGGTCACACTCGTGGGCTGTTCCCACTTCAATACTACTTCTACCTTTGATGGGTCTACTGACATGCCCTTCTTCAAAACTACATGACCCAAAAATTTCACTTCCTCCTTCCAAAAGTCACACTTTTCAAATTTAGCATATAATCGGTGTTCCTGCAGGGTTTGAAGAGTAACTCTAAGATGTTGCTCATGTTCTTCTTGGGTCTTAGAATATATAAGAATATCATCTATGAATACTATGACAAACTAATCTAGGTGTGGCTTAAATGCCCAGTTCATCAAGTCCATAAATACTATTAGTGCATTTGTTAGTCCAAACGGCATCACGAGAAACTCATAGTGGCCATAATGACTCCTAAAGGCCATCTTTGGTATGTCCACTTCTTAATTCTAAGCTGGTGGTATCCTGACTGCAAATCTATTTCGGAGAAAAACTTGGCTTCTTTCAATTGGTTGAAAAGGTCATCTATCCTAGGATGTGGGTATTTATTTTTAATGGTGACGTTGTTTAGCTGGCGATAATCAGTACATAATCTCATTGAACCATCCTTCTTCTTTACAAATAAGACTAGTGCACCCCACGGTGACGTACTCGGCCGAATGAAACCCTGCTCCAATAACTTTTGAATCTGCTCCTTCAGTTCCTTCAACTCTACTGGTGTCATACGGTACGAGGCCATGGAGATTGGTAAGACTCCAAGCATAAGATCTATACCCAATTCGATCTCTCTTCTTGGGGGCAACCCTGGTATGTCTTGAAATACGTCAAAAAACTCATATATGATTGGAATTTGATCGATACCTACTTCATGTGGTTCTTCCTCCAAACGTGCTAAGAAATTGCATAACGGTCCATTCTTTTTCTTTCCAAGAAACTGGATTCTCGGTCGCCCAAGAATAGAGAATGTCATAGTCTTCTCAAAAAAATCCAACTTTGCATGGAACGAAGCTAACTAATCCATTCCCAGAATAACATCAAACTCTTGCATGTCTAATACGATAAGGTCCGCTAACAATACAGAATCTCCAACCATGACAGGGAAAGATCTACATATCTGATTTAACACTACGGAGCTTCTTATTGGTGTAGCAATTACTAAATTCTTATCTAGGAGTTTAGGAGATAGACCCAATGTATGCACGAAAAGAGTCGAAATAAAAGAATGCGTAGCTCCTGAATCAAATAAAACTTGAGCGGGCGAGGAATAGATAATTATGGTACCTTCAACCACTGCTCCATTAACATTTGCATCTGATGGTACTATAACAACACACGACCTAGGCCGCTTGTCGAGAAGCCTGACCTTCCTGCCTCGGTTGGTAGTGTTGTTGCTGTGGGCGTTGTTGTTGCTAAGGGGGTCTTTGTTGTGGATGTCTCTAATATTGTTCCGGTACTTGATGATATGGAGGTCTCTGGTATTGTGGGTGAGGTGCTTGATACTGTGGCTGAGGTCTCAGATGCATCTACGGGGGCGCCTGATAATGTGGTTGCTGAGGCGCTTGTTTACGAAAATGAGCGGAGTGACCCTCCATTCCGCAGTTACAACATTTACCCGTAAATGGGTTCATTGGCTGAGCAGGAGTTGAGGTGTTTGTTACCGTCATCTTTATCTTCTTGGAAGCATTGCCCTGTGTTTGAGATGTATTCAATGCAACCCTAGCATTGCTCTTCGCTTCTCTCTTCTGGTTACGACTTTTCCAGAATTCTTCGTTGTCTCGCTCTATCATTAGAGCCCGTTCTACTACATCGACATACAATCTAAGCTTAAGTGGAGTCAACTTGTTACGAATTGACCCTCTTAGACCTCACTCAAACTTCTTAGCTATGTGAGCTTCATCTTGAATCATATATGGGGCAAAACAGGATAATTCAATAAATTTATTCTCATATTGGCCTATAGCCATCTCCCCCTGTTCTAAGCTTATGAATTCCTTTGCTTTTTTCTCACGTACACACTCAGGAAAGTATTTCTCATTAAACTTCTCACAGAACATATCCCATGTCCATGCGGTATCTTCTTCAATTGTTCTAGAAATTGTCTCCCACCAGTGGTCGGCCTCTCCCTCTAACATGAAAACTGCAAATGTAACCTTCTGCTCCTCATCACATCCTAAAATAGTGAATATCTTCTCTATTTGCTTTTTCCACTTTTCTGCCTCCATAGGGTCCGACAAACCCTCGAAAGCAGGCAGTTTCAATCTCTTAAATTTCTCTATTAAACCCCCGATGCCATCTTGCACAACTTGGTTAGCTCCTCTATTATTATGGCGAATGTGTTGTCCAAGAATGGCTACCATATCGCCTAAAGAACGAAAGACGCCATCAAGTGATTAGCCACTTTCGGTGGTCCCTGGTGTGGCCGCCACAAGACTGGCTCTACCTCTACCTCTATCTCCACGCCGGTTCCCAGACATATTCTAAATCAAACAATAAGCTTTAGATATCACATACGGATGGATCACTAAAAGACAATACTACGAGTTAAGTTTTGATCAAAAAAACACTCACAGCAAATATATCCTAATTTTTAAAGTGACTACGTTTTCAAGTAAAACCCTAGGTCCTCAATGATTCTAAACCTAAGTTTTGATACGAATCTGTCACGCCCCAAAATCTGACACCTGGGTATATCCGACCCCGATTCCGTACCCGAAGGCATAACTTATGTTTTGTATATTTACACTTCATAATCCACACGTATATTGACAAAATGATCTCATTCATAAAATATAACAATTCAAAATTTTAATAATTGAACATTTATTTAAAGAAGAATAAAATGTCCATGTTCTGACTATTCAAGATTAGCATCAAACACATGTCATCGTAATGTTGTCATACTAAATGTTCATTACACTTATTTAGAAAATGGTAAAGAAATAAAAATAAATAAAAGAAAATCTCTTTAAGCTCCTCCATGAGATCTCTATCCTAAAATTTTAAAATCCCAACAGGGTAAGTTGCGAAGCCTAGTTAGTAATCTCAACATAAGTTTTAAAATAACCTCATATAGCATGAATAAAAGTATTAAAAGACACAATAGCTATTTAGGTAAACCAACAAATGAGGAGATTTAATAAACACAAAATTTCAATGTAAATTTAAAGAAATATGAATGAATGAAATCAACATATGCTATACTCCATAATAACATGTGTGGTTTATTATTTTTAACACTAGGGCCAGTTTACACCAATTGGCCAACACCCAAACCAATGCAACACCTAGCCTGGCAATGGGAACCTCTTGCATGACATGCTCACCCATCCAAAGGGCACTTGGTGAGGGACCCATTTGTACGTAAGCTGGGCAGACTACTACTCTACTGAATCTGGCAGTGGGAACCTTTTGCAATCCTGACATGCTCACCCACTCAAAGGGTACGGTAGAGGTTCCAAAAGGTACCAGTTAGGTTTCTGGGACTTTCAACCCAAGGGTCTTAATTGCCCCACCTATTTACGCTTTAGGGATTTTCAACCCAGAGGACTTGATCGCTCGACTTATTTTCTGGCGTTTCATAACTATTTCAATGATGCATGACTTTAATATTGGATGAATCAAATATTTCTAAAAACATTTAACGACTTCTATTGATCAATTCATAATATGTGATGTGCACAATTTATTAAATTTAAAACAAAATTGTTAATTAATGTAAATTGTATATACATGATTAAAGTTCTACAAAAAAATAAAAATAAATAAACATCCAATATAATTTATTTGATTTAAGAATCTAAAATTTATAAACTCAAGATTTTTTTGCAATAATATTATGTCAATTAAAATAAAGACAACTGAACGGCAAAAATTAAAATGACATGTTTAAAACTATAGTAAGCAATTAAAAAAAATAATAAAAATTAAACAAAACAACATAACATATAAGATGGGCAAGTAAGATCTAATTATTTGAACAAATGAATAATTAAATAATAAAAAACATTATTATTTTTATATCAAGTGAGAGAAAAACTCACCTCTTCTTAAAAAGTATTTTCTTTTCTTTTTCTTTTTTTCTTTTCTTCCTCTCTCTTCCTTTTTCTCTCTCCTCTTTTCTTTCTTCCTCTTTTTCTCTCTTCTCTCTTTCTCTCCCTCCCTTTCCAACGTGAATGTTCAGCAATACTCTCTCTCTCTCTCTCTCTCTCTCTCCCCCCCCCCCCACCCTTACTTCCTCACCTCACCTCACCTCACGTTTCACAACCTACTACCTCACATAACAACTCTTCTTATCCTATTTATGGTGATTCATTTCACTAGCTATTACACACGTGGGGAGAAGGCAACGGTTGTTGCTTTGGTTTTCATCTCATTTGGTCACCTTTTTTTTAAAAAAAAAAAGATTTAAACAACGTGCACCATTAATTTAGTGTAAGGTGTTATGCATTGCACGCATGTCACGTGTGTGGCACATGCATGTGCCACATGTGTTTGGTCTATATATGTGAGGTGTGGTTATGATGAGTGTGCATAGTGTATAGTTTTTGATGCATGCATGGGCCACTTGTGTATGAATGAGAATTATGTATGTGATGTGTTTGGTGCATGTGTGTGGTTATGATGTACTCAATGGTGCATAAATGGTTGATGTACATGGATGGATGGATCAATGTATAATAGATGGACGGATGGATGTATGGATAGATGGATGGATGTGCATGATGTGTTTGGTGCATGTGTGTGGTTGTGATATATTTGATGGTACATGGATGATGTAGAAAGATGGATGGATCAAGGTATAATAGATGGATGGTAGATGGATAGACAAGTATTTTGATGATTTCAGCATATGGACGGTTTGATGGTTGTATCGTTGGATGGATTTATTAGTTAATGAATAGTTGGATCGGATATGTCCAAATCATTGGTTGAGATTGAACCAGTTGATCTTATAGATCGTTGGTCATATTGGACTAATTGGATACATTGATCAATGGTTAAAATTAGAAAGTTAAAATTTATTTAGGTTATTGCATAAGGAATGGAGCAAAAGGGTGGAGAAGTCATCGCCATGAGTTTTTCTTCTTCTTTCTTAGTTATTTTCATGCTTTCTTTTAGGGTTTTAGATCCAATCATGTTTATGGTTAGCTAAACTTCTTAGCTAGGGCTAAGAGGTAAAGCTTATAGCATGATGGGATGTTTTTATTGCTTTGATTCATGTTTATGTTGAACTCCATGGATTCTAAATTGATATTTAAGGAATACTTTTAGTTTTTAATGGTTTATTGTGACTCAAATTACAGTAGATCTGTAATAACTTTGAGTGTCTTCTTTTCTTGATTTGAGATTGTGAAATTAGTAAGTCCTGTTGTTTACCATCGTCCCTTGGGCATGGTAGGGTGATGGAATTCTTCCTAATCTTCACAATTCTCCTACTTTGAGATTATGAGATTGGTAAATCGTGTTGTTTGCCATTATCTCCTGGGCATGGTTTGGTGATGGAATCCTCACCAATTATCATAGTTCTCCTTCATTGAGAATTAGGTCAATGGAAGTTCAAATTTGATTTTATTAATATATTTTTCAATTGGATAGGATAAGACTCTAATTCTAATTGTGTTACTTGAATCAAGCAAGAGGGCTCCCTGATCACTACAAGTGAATCCTTGACACCCTAGTTCCCACCTTTAAATTCTTAATTTTAATTACTCTATTCACAATTACTCTCTCAAATACTTCAGAATTAGTGTCACATCTTCTTCTAGTTCTACTCCTAGTTAATTTCAGAAACTTACAAGTTTCAGTCCCTATGGATTCGACCTTGATCTTATCGAGATTGTTAATACATCGTGACCCTACACTTGGGGTTGTGAACACCTTCCCATAGATAAGTTTAAAGGGAGACATTCCAATAGGGGTCTAGAATGTAGTACGGTAAGCCCATAAAGCATTGGTTAATCGGATTGACTAATCCTTGCGGTCAGGGTTAACCATATTTTTCAAAATATGTTTAATTTTTCTATTAGAAATCTCAGCTTGCTCAGTCGTTTGTAGGTGGTATGGAGTGCTCACCTTGTGAGAGATGTCATATTTCTTCATTAAGTTTACAAATGGCCTATTATCGAAATGTGAACCTCCATCACTAATGATGGTTCGAGGTGTTCCGAATTGGGAAAGGATATTTTCTTTTATGAATTTAATGACCATTTGATGGTCATTGTTCTGGCATGGGATCCCCTCGACCCATTTAGTGACATAGTCTACTACTAGAAAAATGCACAAATTTTTAAATGATTGGGGGAATGGTCCCATGAAATCGATGCCCCAGTAATTAAATGCCTCTATAATCAGAATGAGATTTAAAAGGATCATATTTCTACTGGACAAAGCTCCCAATTTCTAACAATGCTCACAAGCATTGTAGAACTATAATGTCCTTGAACATAGTGGGCCAGTAAAATCCGCATTACAGAATCTTAGTCGTGGTCTTTTTAGCATAAAAGTGACCATCACGGGCTTGAGAATGACAAAAGGAGATGACACTTTGGTGTTCATTATCTAACACACATCTCCTTAAGATTTGGTCTAAGCAATATTTAAATAAATACGGATCATCCCAGAAAAATTTACGTACCTCGGCGAAGAATTTTTTCTTATCTTGCGTAGTCCAATGTGTTGGCATGAAACTTATAGCAAGATAATTAGTGATATCAGCAAACTAAGGTGTAAGGCCCGTATCCTAGTCCGTATCATTCCTTAGACTTCCGCGATCCTCCTTGTCAAATTCCTGTAACCCGCAACCTAAAATTAGCATTTGCGCGCGATCCTAAGTTGCACCCTATCAACTCGAGTTGACTCGACCCGAGACTTGTACCCTTGCGACCGTACCGTCGCCGTAGTTCCAATGCTGCATCTCACTCACTGATGCGATACCCAATCCTGGAGTTGTGGGCCAGCATTTATTTTGAGAAAATGTCGCGCGCTGTAAATCCCAAGAAGAGAATCTCTACAATCTATCAAATCAATCTCATCAATCAAGTACAACACCCATCCCTCTCTCACCCAAAAGTCAATATAACCATACCTCTCAAGTCAAGTACACCCATCACACCCATCCCTCTTTCCTTACATCCCTCCTCCTTTCTCTCTCTCTCTCTCTCATTCTCCACCCATTTTTCCAAGTAACCCATGGAAGGGAGGACCATCCAAGCTTCCCAAGAGAGCCAAGTGTGGCCCACTTTCTACCCCTCTCATCTCTCATCCTAGACTTTCAATATCCATCATCCTCCATTAAATTTGAAACTTAGGAGCTAAGGATTCCAAGGAGCTAAAGAAGAAGGTAATTGGTGGGTGTTTATAGGAATAAATTGTGAGTTTTGTGATGGACCAAGTGGGACCTACTGATTGATGGTATGGATCGTATTTGGGACCCATCTTGATGTATGTATATATGCTTGTATTGAGGGACCCATAGTGGCAGCGCCCCTCCATCACTCTCTCTCTCTCTCTCTCTCTCTCTCTCTCTCTCTCTCTCTCTCTCTCTCTCTCTCTCTCTCCCTCCCTCCCTCCCTCCCTCTCCCTCCTTTCTTTTATGATGTGATGATATTTGTGTGGCCCACTTGATCGATAATCTAGACTATCCAGATTTTTTGGACGTCTAGGGATGTAACACCCTATACTTTCAGTACTCGGGTGTCACCACGTAGATCCAAATTATCTTACACATATGCATTTACCCACATAATTTACCTTACACATCACTATCCAACAACCCACAATCTATTCATCTTAACCCTTTGATTTTAGCCTATGAAAACTCACAACATCATAATAAAATTTGATATCAAAATGTCTGTTTGACTATTACAAGTTAAAATATATTTAAATAACTGAAAATCTTATTTGTATAATCTTGAGCATGACAACATCTCATCATACACCTATTTAGTACAATCGAACCATATGAAACCAATGTAGGGATCAAAATTACAAGATCCACCATTCATCAGTTTACAACGCCCCATAAAAAGATCTATCCTATTCAACTCTCAAATTTCACCTAAACATTCATTAGGATCCTTAGAGTTATCAATAATGAAATACTAGGCTATCTAATCGTTGGATTGGTTTATAATGGTCATAACTCCTAATGACCTACAGTGTGGCCCACAACATGAATTATATATATAGTGTGAGGACAATAGTAATAATAATAAAAAAATGATATAAATACATATATACACATAACAAAATAAATGAAATAAAATAAAATTATTATTATTATATGGGTAGTAACAAGTCTTGAAGCTGTGGACAACTCATAGGGCCACTTTAGCCGTTGACGATCGATTTGGGGTAGATCTGACCACCAGAACAATTATAATCATCCGTTAAGGATCAAGATCTGGTTGGCATGGCCCACCTGGGCCTCACCATTGGCCCAAAGTGGGCTAGAACCCCTGTATAGGATCCCTCAATGCAAATGGATGGAGTAGATTGTGATAAATAATGCTACAGTGGGCCTCTATACGATACATGTGCACTAAGAATACTCATGCACGAGGTGCACAAAAATCATGAGCTCGTTCAAACCAGCTCTGACCGAAAGCACCGGGACGGACCTGGCTATGGCGTCCTCTCACCTTCCCTCTATTGGAAACTGACCTACTTCAAACCTATAAGTGGGCCGCCATGGCCACTTTCTAAGCATTCCAAACCGTTCAAATTTTTCATGGGACCCACATGAACAAAACAGTATAGCCGTTTGATCACTCATAAATGGACGAAGGAGATTGAATGTCACCGTCCAATCCGTGCCAAAAACAACCCGACCCGAGCCTATGAAAAAAAAATTGACTTCCTCTTTAGGAAGGACGAATCTCAGCCGTCCACTACGGAAACAATCCCAGTTGTTCCCTCTCTCTCACTCCCTCTATAAAATGGGCGTTGTAGCCCTAGAATTCGCCAGAGAAAAGAAGAGAGAGAGAGAGAGTAAGAGAAAGAAAAATAGAGAGTTGTTCTCTCCTCCACAGGTGACCATTTCTCCTTCCATTTCCTTCTTTCTATTTCAGCTAGGATAAGGCCTCAGGGATGTCTGTATCATGCCAAAAGCTAGCCAAGTAATGGCCATGCTTTCGGATGGAGGACAAACCATCAGAACCAATGTTGAAATGAAGGTTGTCGAGCCTCTATTTTGTGTTAGGACTGACCAAACAATGGTCGGGTCTCAGGCGAACATCAGGCCGAATGTTGGCCATAGATAGGCTGGAAACCATCCAAGTAATGACTGTGTTCACACCTAAAATGAAGCAGTTGTGTGGGTCTCTGTTTTGCACTAAAGTCAAGCTAGTCCATAACTCTGTTTCAGTGAGGAATCCGACCCTATTATAACATCAGTTTCAGCCTGACCTGAGCCAATCAATGACAGCAGGGTGAGCTGAGATTCGTTAGGCTGGACCTTTGTTTAGAGCTTGAAAACTAGCCAACTAATGGCCATACTTTCAGGGTGTATCAATCCAGCAATGACACCACTTCTTGGGTTGGAGAACAGTTGAGAGAAGGCCCTATCTTGATCCGAAGCTATGCCAAACGGTTGCTCTGTTTGGAGCTGAAAATAGGTTGTCCATCTGGCCACTGAATGACCCTGTTTTGGGATCCATTTAGGCTGAAAATGGACGCCGATGGGAGCTCTTAGATGGCCCTTAATCAACTTCAGTCCGACCTCAAGGACTGGCCGAGGATTGGGCCGTGAGTGGGCCCCAAACCGAACTTTAAACCACATCAACCAGGTCGAGGGGAGAAGAAGACACTGCATGTAGGGGAAGGACTATTCATTTATAGGCTGGTGGGCTGCCCTGACTATGGGCCCTACATAAATGCAGGTGGGCCTCACCTAAACGTTAGCGGGCCGACCCTGAATGTGAGCCCTGCACCGACCGTAGGCCCCACTAAACGTTGGTGGGTCACTCTAGTGCCAGGCCACCATGGGCCATTTAAGTCAGACCATTCATCAAGGAGGTTGTATCCAGAAAAAAAAGGCCCTGGGCCGGACATCCAGATCTAGGCAGTTTTCTTTTGTTTCTTTCTTTCTTTATCTTATATATATATATATATACACACACATACGTATAAGAATAAATACCTGATAGTATACATAGATACATGGAGGGCCCCACATGGGACCCACCTATGAAGTGAAAAAGCAGTGTGAGTATGCACCAGAACGTTGAATAGATGGCATTTTATATATATACAGTGAATGCCCACCTGCCAATCAATTCACGTAAACCACATGCAAATACAAAAATTTAAGATCTCATCATACCTGATGAGTCTAGAAAATATGAACGGTCCACATGGAGCAGAACCTCATGAAACCCCTTGGTTCCCATTTTTTTTACATTGAACCGAAACTTCGGTGGGCCCTGAAAGGTGCAAACAGTTTCTTCACTTGATTTGGAGTTATCTTCGCTATGGGCCATCAAAATCTTAGATCAGGATGAAACTTTACCCCCTAAGATTTCTTGGGATTCCACATCTTATGGACCGTTCGGATTCTACACCCATGTCATGTGTGCGCACATGTTTAGGTGCTTATGTGGGCATGCCTCATATATTATGCATGGTGATTCCTGCACGTGGAAACCCACCTTCCCTTAGCATGGTTTGGGTCTGCTGATCCAGACTGTCCATCCATTTAGTTGCTGGACCACATGTATGGCCCCCACTGTGACACGTACAAGACAGTGGACTGGTGAACTCACCCGCTTTATAATTACTATGTTAGTCAGCAAATGTGCAGGACCCGTGTGACGTAGGTGTGCATTCCAACCATCCAAGACCCGATGGTCTAATTTTATTGAACCCACCTTGATGTGTACATATGGCATTCCACCAACAGTTAGGCAAACCACCTTGGGACCTGCCTTGATGAGTCAGATCGGACCTAGAGTGGGCCCACCCACTAGGAAAATCACCATGGGATATGGACGCCCTGTAATGTAAACTAAACCATTGTGATTTCGAGTCATTTAACTGACCCTGGTATTTTAAAAGCCTTAGAATCATTGTCTAATACAATATAACTTTCCTTAGGAAATTATTCCAGTGACGTGGAGCCACTAACTACTTGCAGGAGCCTGCATCTAGAGACGTGCTACCATAACTCAGCTGATGATTCTTTCCCCTTAAGCTTTCCACCCTTAACTAGACCAAAAATATCAGCTTTATTAGTGTAAATAGCTAGCTAGACTAATGATAACTGTGTATAGAAATAAACCGTATTCACTTGATTTATCTGTTTAAAATGATAATTCTCATGCTTACTATGGTTTAGATTCTCGATCTCTTTGAACTGCCTAAGTGAATAATCTAGTCATTTACGTCATGTAAATTCAGTTGTTATATATTGATAGAAATACATGTGTCATTCCTTATTTCTCTTTCATGTCGTAATATATGTTGCTATGATACACATACTACTAAAATCTCTCCATGGGAAGTCCTAGCAAAGGAGAGTCCATGCTTGGGGTGTAAGTAGATTGGTTGTGACATAAGTAGGCCCCTGACATGGAGGTTTTGGCTGTAGTGCTTGACCATGGGGTTTACCATCCATGTGTGGTTTCACCTAACTGACTTGGGATGGACTCCATAACCCTTCCAAATATCGTTATTTACTTCTTTTTAAATCATTCACGCCGACATGTTTAAATTGCCACTTTTAGAAATTTCAACATTTCACCCCTAGTTGGCATTGGTGGTATCCTCTTTATATTAAATTGATTGACCACATGTTAGTGGGTGCGACACTCACCCTAAGACGGTAGACTCATGGGCTGGGGATGGTGGAATGGGACACTATGCCCGAGCCGTCGGCCTACGTTGGGCCACAAGCTCCCCGTAGTGACCGTGAGCTTATTTAAAATGACTGAGTGTAATTGGATTAATAAATGGACTAGCTAATCATGCATACATCACACAGACCAACATCTATTACTATTGTACATAATGTATGTATCGTTCCGACTAGATGATGTGTCCCGGGTTCGATGTTCCGACTGGATGATGTTTCCCATGTTCGATAATTGCATGGGTGGCGGCCCACTGTCCGCACGGATGAGCATCCCCGGGGCATGAATGCATTCCATACATCCACGCATTTAATAAAACTGCATCTACTATGTTTTGGATTATTTGTATGTCTTTTATGTTATTCCTTGTTTAGGGTGGCGGCGTGTAATCTTAGTGGGAGATCACACTGAGTTGGCCACTCATCCATTAAATATATAATCGTACAGGTAGCACAGGTACCCTTGATGATGTTCACATTCATATTGGTGAGGAGCAGGCTATGGTTGACAAGGGTGCATGATTATATTTGCTAAGACCTGATACAGAATTTCACAACTCAAGATTGTTACAAAATTTACTTTGTTTCACATGTAATGTTATTTCATTTTGTATTCGTAAGAATGGAGACATTGGTTTGTATAAGTCATTATGGGCAACCACTTGTATATTCTCAATGTAAATAAAAATTTTCCATATGCTTACTTGTCCATTCTACGCTCATCTGCTTACTCTGATAAAAAGAATAATGTTTACTCAAATGTGACCATCCTTTAAGGTTAATACTCGGGTTTTTGGGAAATGGGTCAAGTACTCAGGTCCTGAAAAGTCAGGGCGTTATAAGGGAATGGGGCCCACTTACTGCCCATTTTTGGGCCATCCAGGATGGAGGGAACAGGTAAAAGGTATGTAAAATGTTACGTAAAAGGTGAGATAAAATGCATCAACTCACTTAAGGTAAGCTTAAAGGATAGAATCCTCACCTTGAGTGTTGTCCTTCCTTAGATGTGGATATGTATTGAAAGATTAAGTCTTTAATCTAGTATTTAGGAGTTTGGATGTTAGATTTGATTTTAATTAGCTAACATTCTTGGCTTGATTTATAGATCGAAGCATTGGGAGAGGAAGGAGAAAGAAGAAGGAAGGAAAAATAAAGAAGTTGCACTACGGTCTACTTAATACTTTAACTCGGCGTGAAATGGCTTTCACATCTTCTTCTTCCCTCTCATTCCCTCTTTCTTTCTTTCTTTTCTTTTTTTTATTTTTCTCTCCCTTTCTCTTGTTATCGCTGTGGCTAGATCTCTCTTTCTTTCTCGCGTTTTCTCCTCTCTCTCTCTCTCTCTCTCTCTCTCTCTCTCTCTCTCTCTCTCTCTCCTTTGTTTTATCTTTCAGGCGTTGGGGTGAGGAGCTCTTTATAGGGTGTGGGAGGTTGCTAGGTCGGCTCCCATCCTTGCATTGACCTCTTTACGCAGTAAAGACGGATTGAGAACTCTTATGCAAGTCCCTATTTACGTAATAGAAAATGGACGCATGAGTTTTCGATCTTCCCATCTTTCTTTATCCAACTGTTGTAGGCTTGGTCGGTTGGTGATTTGAACATCTTAGATTGGTCTTTCGGCGTCAATTGGCCCACCAGATTGAAGGTTTTAGTCGTCTGATCCTAACATTACGAACCTGCTTTCATGCGAAAAGGTGAGTGAGATTTGCGAACGCCAATTCGTTTGGATTTTTCTTCTATTTCTGATGACATGGAGAGATCCGAAATCCCTCTCTACTCCTTTTAAATAGTTCAGATCATGCTCGTGATTTTGGTTGTAACTTCCCCATGCAGAAGAGTCTCGATAGCGCCCTATCTTCTTGGCATTGATGTGTCGACATTACAACAAAATTCATCCGGTTGAAGGACTCACGAACAAAATCCATGGTTTGGTCAGTTTCCACATCCAGACCAGATGGACGGTCTAGATTTTCGATCATGGTCATGATGGGGAGTCACCAGGGCCATCAAACGGATGATGTTCGTTTAAATCGCACCCTGGTGCGAAAATGGGATTTCCTGTGGAAATCCACCGGTCAAACACGGTTTAACCATGTTCGAACATTTAGCCTACCTTAGGATCACCCAGGAGGACACCCAACCTCAACTAGTTCCCAAGAGGTAGCCTGCCTCTAACCAAATATAAATCAAGGCCCAAGGCCTAAACCAATCATGGGCCTAGTGGACAATTACACAAAACCAAACTCATAAGCAATATGGTGGGCCCATAAGAAAGGTTTGTGTCACGCCCCAAACCCGAAAATCCGATTCACAGGAATCTTGATCACCGAATCCGGTACCGACAGACTCCGTAATACCCCATTCTTGGCTCCCAGCGCAGCATACGCCAGATTCCGATCCTGGGATCCTACAAGGAGGGTTTTCATACATTTGTCTTGTAATAAGCATAACCACAAGTTTACCGAAATCATAAAGGCAACATCATCATCACATATCCACTAATATAATCACTTGAATACAATGTTGAAAGGAGAATACACATATATCAAAATCAGAGCTCCTAAAAACCGCTGCATGCTCCAAGCTCAACGCTGCTGCAACCTAACGCCACCTGCACGCATCTATCGTGCATAAGCTTACAAAAGCTTAGAGGGTGGTGTAAGTGTCTGTAAGGTAAGTGCCGAGTATACAATAGAGTCCGTAAATCATACATCATCGAGATAAGCAGGAAAAATGACAAGGTCATGAATCATACGATATCAAAGTAAGCGAAAATAATGATAAACCCATAAATCATATAATACCAGAAATACTAGCAAGATAAATCAACTATGTGAACGAGGAATCACAGAGAACCAAATGTCAGATGTCGAGGGTACAATGCAATATGTAAATCCTACTAAGTTTGTCTAGGCAATATACGTGCAACAACATAGTAACTCAAAATGCTAAGTACTACGGATGCAATGAAATATGTGGTGCAAATGAAATGACCAAGCTGGAATGTGAAGTCGGGATGATAGTACTAAGTATCACAGGCTATGGGGTTCATCACAAGGGAATTCTATCCAAACCAGTCCTATACTTAAATTTAGATAGTCAAACACAATGTGGTAAACTCTTGATCTCAGGTTAGTCATACGCTCCAACCGAAATCTTGGCCATTGCGAAGGTACACGTAACAAATAGTTGCACACCACCAGCCTGAGTGGATAGTGAATGGATGAATGAATGAGTATGCAACTCCTGCTCAGTAGCCTGTCAGCACAGTAGCCTACCAACCGCTGGTAGTTCGCCCAGTGTGGTAGCTCGCCCAGGCCTCATCCCAGCCCACATCACACCTGCCCACATCAGTGTCTGCCCACGTGCACCCGCCCACATGTGCAACAGTGATGGGGTGCCATGCTATCATATCAGTCCTCATATCAAGTCCACGTATCAATACGGTTCCTCTCTGAAAAATCACAGGGGTCTATTACATTCCACACCGACTACCGCCTCCCTAGCCGCACAGCCCAGCGAGTGGAAGAGACCTCACTATCTGCTTAGCAAGCATTCTGCCAATACCTACCCGGCTCATCGATAGCGGACCCATTTATGAGCTGGTCATACGCAGCCTAACTTATAGTCCCCTCACTCAAGCAGATAAGGCCACACCCCCTCCCAACCGACCACGACACAGTGGGAGATGCGGCCTACTGGTATTCGGCACTCGGGCGCTCATGTTCCACTCGGTCTAGACGTTGGGGCTACTCCTAGCCTCGGAGGTTCTGAGACTTTCACCCAAGGATATCCTAAGTGCCCACAGTGCTAGAACCAAGTATTTTCGGTGTCCCATTTAGCCATCCACGATGTACCTGTGGAAACCACGACCCTGATGTCACTAGGGCGTACAATGATCAAGTCACATATATGCGGGATGCATGAGTCACACTATCCAGTCATGCAGCAATCCTGCACGTACCACGCAATAATGTGGGCACTCTGTCTCATAAGGAGTCCCGTAAATAGTCTGCCCAACGGCATATGCTATGATCAAACAATCCTCATATCCGGCATACATATGATGCGTATGGGCATGAATCATAGAGTTACATTAAGCATGTTATAATGTGATGAACTACCCTCACAACGAAGATGGGCCTAGACGGCCTACACACAACAAGTATGGGCCTATCAATGGGCCCTAGGGAGATTCATAATGCGGACATTTAACAAACATTATCCTTTCAATATAGATGTCAAACCATCATTGCTCCCAAGGCACGACCTGCCATAAACATCATTGCCTACATTATAGTGAAATCACACGTTACATCGGGTGCACATTCCTCGCCTTAAGCCGCATGTACACCACATCGGGCCTAGCCATGCAGGCCATAAATACCTCAAGATGGGCCTCATCACATGGGTTGAAAATTATCAAATGGGTCATAACGTATGAGCCATAAATATATCATAATGGGCCTTAACCCATGGGCCCTGATACATCAAAATGGGCCTTAACCCGTAAGCCCTAATACATCATAATGGGCCTTAACCCATGGGCCTTAGAATCCATCAAAATAGGCCTAATCACATAGGCCTTATATATATCAAATGGGTCTCAACAGACGGCCACAAATGAATCTAGGTAGGCCTCATATATATACCAAGGTGAGCCTCAATGGACGGCTGTAAATAAATCAAGATGGGCCTCATACATATTGATGAGGGTCGAATATTACATATTAGACCCTGATTACTGCCTAATTTTGCATACATGATAATGCTTAATGGAGTATTTTAATTGTACTTTTGTTACAGGATGAAATCAGGAGCGTTGATTGAAAAAGGATATTAAAAGCATAGATTTGACGCTCTGAAGTAACCAAAGCAAAGGACGGACCCCTTGGGACCAAGATTGATGGATTTACACGCCGAGGATCCGAGCAAATCAAGTTGTTTGCATTAAACGAGCTCGAAAACCAGTCAGAATGTAAGATCACAGGGTTCCCACCATCTGATTGGTTCGAAACTTCATACATATGATAAGGGCCATAAATTAACCGTACATGTAAAATTTCACCCATTGGATATCTCGAAAAGTGTGCCAATGGATATATCAGCCCATTAATCCTTAATTTGGGGCCCACCTGATAACAGAATATGCTTCTATTTTGGTCTCAACCATTAAATTTGGATGGGAAAATAGATGGTCAGAGTGGATTTCTGAAATACATTGCAGTGGACCCCACCCGTGTGCAGGGTGTGTACACCATGCACGGTACGCAAGCTGCACCACAACAGCCATTTGGTTAGCGCGACCGTTGACCCACGTCCTCAAGTAAAATGGAAAGTTGCCATTTTCAGCAACTACGTAACCGACCGACGATCGATTTTACGAATGGTTGTGGGCCCCACCCATGATACGTATAGATGATCCAAGCCGTCCATCGTGTAGACAACCGCGAGCACTACAAAACCATGTTTACAATTTTCACCCATGCAAGCACACGTGTGATATACAGGGGCCACAAGTAAACTGCTCAGCAACGTTCAAATCTGATCTTTTAGTGATTTCTTCTCTGGGACATGCTAATGGACGTTCAAAACCACCCATTCTTGACTAAAATTTTGTCCTGGGTCTAATGGACGGGATGGATTTTCTCGAAAATGCTTTTGTGGGGCTCACGGATCACAACAGCGAAATGGTGTGAAAGGTTTCGCACATCCGTGAAAACTGAATTTTTCAGGCGGTTGTGGCCCACCATCTTTGATCATATGACAGATCTGAACCGTCTATCATATAGAGGACCCAAGGAAGTCCTAAGGGACAGTGTTTCTTTGGAATTTAAGCGAGAAAAGTGGCGTGTTTCGAGGCACCGAACTTGGCTATGAAAAGACTTTCGCTGGGCATACGATAGTTGTCCAAATCCGATTTTCACCACTCCAGCAGCTATATAAGGAGGTTTTGGACGTGGGGAGAGGGGATGCAGAGCTTGGGAGGATCCAGAAAGAGAAGAAAGAGGAGAGAGAGAGAGAAAGGAAGAAGGGCGATGTTTTTGTGTTTTAAATCTTATTTTTACTTCTTCTTAATTAATTTTATGGATTGTTAAACTTCTTAGCTAGGGCTGAGATGAAGCCCCTAATTTGATTGACTCTTGTTTATTGTTGAATTCATGTTGATTTGATTGATTTGTTTCTTTTTCTAGTGTGCTTTCCTGAGATTTCCGTACTTCTCCATTCTATGAGCTCGACCAAAGTATAGATATGGATGTTGTTTGGAATATTATACTAGGTGCTTGTGTCTGACCATGAACAGGTTTCCCATAGAGGAAGAAACAGGATTTACATCTCTCTATGCCTGACCATGGATGGAAAGATGTGATCCATATGCTTTGAAGGATTATACATTCTGTGTGCCCGACCAAGGATATAGGATGTGCTTTGTTTATTAATTTTATATCAATCTAAATTAGGGTGAATCAACAGGTAAAATAAGGGTTAGGATAATTAGGGGTGGATTCGAAAGTCCTAGTCTTCTCATCGATTGGATTTTACTCACTACTCTCAGTTACTTTTTCATTAATTTTTGTTTAGTTTTCTTAATCATTACCTAAACTCTTTGTTGGATTAGTTAAGAAGAATCGTAACATTCAAATTGTGACAACCAGTCCTCGTGGGAACGATCTCGTAATATGTACCATATCTACATATGATTCGTATACTTGCGAGTTAAAAATTATTTGAATCAGATTGGTTTAAATTAAAACATCAAGTTTTTGGCGCCGTTGCCGGGGACCGTTTCGGTCCAATAGGATTTAGGATTCTCTCTTATCATAATTCATAGTTTTAGGATTTTACTAACTTTAGGTTAAAGTTTTATTTTATTTTATTTTAGAAACCAACATATTTTCTGTTTTGTATGGTCCTTACTTGAACTTCTATTTTGGTCATCCCTTTCTAAAATTCTCTACTTTTTCTAATTTCTATTTTTCAGGAATTTTCTAATTCTAGGCTTTCTTCTTAGAAATTTTCTAATTTCTAATTTTAGATTTAGATTCTTCTTTCAATTAACTTTCTATTTTCTAGTTTTAAAATTTTTTCCCTTTTTAGAAACTAACCGTTGCTTAAGATTTTATTTTTTCTAACATTATTTTTAGAAATTTAATTTGTTTTTATTTTTATTTTTACAGGAATTGAAGAAAGAAGTTGTTAAATAAGATTGTCTTCAAAAAGAGAAGCTACTAAATTTTCAGACATCCATCATCTCCTTTTCTGAGTTCTTTCTTCCAATTCTTGTTTACATAGCTTTCTCTTGTTTTTAGAAATTCATAATTTTTAGTTCTAGTCTTATTTCTCTTAGGTTGCGTCTTAGTTTAGTTTAGTTTTCTTTCTTACAATTCAGTTATTCAGTTTATGCTAGGGCGTAGATCTTTGAACATAGAACTAACACCCTTTGATCATGAAATAGAAAGAACCTTTCGTAAGAGATCTACAAACATCCTATTCGAAATGACGAACGAGAATGTAATTAAAGCGCTTAGAGATTATTTAGCTCCTGTCCAATTTAATGCACCTTCATGCATAGTGTTGCCAGCCACCACGGCAGCACACTTTGAACTTAAACCAGGGGTCATACAGTTGTTACCATCTTTTTATGGTTTAGACAAAGAGGATCCATATCATCATGTAAAAGAATTTCTAAACATTTGGTCGACCTTTAGGTTTCAAAACTTCTCAGATAATTCGATCCATTTGTGCCTTTTTCTTTTTTCTTTGAAGGATAAGGCAAAAGCATGGTTGAATTCTCTAGGAGTTGGGACGATCACTACATGGGATCAACTGTCTAAGAAGTTCTTAAACAAATTCTTCCCTGTTCACAAAACGAATGCTCTCCATAGAGAAATCACTAATTTCACATAAAAAGAGGGAGAGCACTTTCATGAATGTTAGGAAAGATGGAAGGACTTGCTACTTAAATGTCCACACCATGGCTTTGAGAAATGGCAACAAGTTCAATACTTCTATGACTGTTTGACACCCCAAAACCGTAGCATGGTTGATGCCACCAGTGGAGGGTCATTCATGACCAAAAGTGATGTCGAAGCGTGAAATTTCTTTGAAACCTTGTGTGAAAATTCTCAGTAATGAGACTACTCAAATAGAGGTGAAAGAAGTCCCCAACTACTAAAGAAAGGTGGTATATATGAGATAGGAGTCACGCCAGATATTTATGCCATACTTGATAGCTTGACACAGAAAGTTGATGCTTTGATGTTGAATAATGGACCTCCATAAACAACTCAAATCAAGTCATGTGTCATTTGTTCCAGTTCCGCCCATTCTACGCAGTCGTGTCCATCTGGTACAGCATTTCCAGAATTTCTCTCTGAACAAGTACATGCTATGAACACCTTTCAGAGACATGGGAATGATCCTTATGCAAACATGTACAATCCAGGGTGGGATCGACATCCAAATTTTTCTTGGGCAAAAGGACCACAACAAGGAGGACCATCTGGAAATCCTCCTATGCAACCTTACCCACAATTTGGTAGTCAACAACCTCAACAGTTTCTGCAATATTAACAAGCTCCTGCACAATCTAGGAAACCATCTCTTGAGGATACACTCAATCTTTTTATGCAGAGTTCTCTTCAATTTTAAAAAGACACCCAACAAACTTTACTAGCTAAACAGCAAAGCATACATGCGAATGCGCAATTTATTGCCAAGCTGGAAGTACAGTTGGGTCAACTTGTTGCCACACTGAGTGAGAGAGAGAAGGGCAAGTTCCCTAGTCAACCTGTGGCAAATCCAAAGGGACAGTATGAGATTGGCTCTAACTCAAACCAAGAACAATATCATGAGAAAGAAAATCAATCATTACCCTTAGGTCTGGTAAATAGATTGAGAACAAAGTAGAGATGCCTAGGGAAGAATCAAATTCTGAACTGGAGGACCAAAATGAAGCAGAGAAACATACTAATACATCCGAAGTTTAAAAGCACTCTAACTCTCCGGGAACCACTCTTACACCATCCTATGTGCCTAAAGCACCTTTTCCTCAACGTCTGACACCAGTTAAGAAAGGAAACAACTTTAATGAAATATTGGAGATGTTTAAGCAAGTGCAAATTAACATACCATTGCTTGATGCTATCAAACAAGTCCCTGCTTATGCTAAGTTTCTTAAAGAATTATGCACTCAAAAGCATAAGATGCATGTTCATAAGAAGGTCTTCCTTGCGGAGCAACTCAGCTCCATGATTCAACACAACACCCCTCCTAAATTTAGGGATCCAGGAGCTCCTACCATTTCTTGCGTCATAGGAGATCATAAGATTAAGAAGGTATTGCTTGATTTAGGAGCGAGCGTTAATTTGTTGCATATTCTGTGTATGAGCAGCTAGGACTTGGTGAGTTGAAACCCACTAAAATAATGCTATAACTAGCTGATAGATCTGTCAAGGTGCCCCATGGTGTTATTGAGGACGTATTAATCCAGGTTGATAAGTTTTATTTTCCAGTGGATTTCATCGTCTTAGATACTCAGCCTATCTAGAATCCTACTAGTCAAATCCCGGTTATCCTAGGACGTCCATTCTTAGCCACATCCAATACTATCATAGATTGCAGGAATGGAGTTATGAAGTTGTCTTTCAGTAATATAAAGCTTAAATTCAATGTTTTCAATACCGGATAACAACCGTCAGACTCGGATGATATATTTGAAGTGAACATGATTGAGAGTCTAGTGCTTGACACTTTCCTTGAATCTTCTGAAAATACTCTTGAGACTTACTTAACGCATTTTACAGATTCAAATGATCCCCTATTACAAGAAATAGTGAATGCCTTGCAAAATAACACCTCGACAGTTGTCATCAATCAAGAAAACCCGTATTCTGAAGTACCTCCTTCCCCAGATCTTGAATGTTTACCATTAAATGAGGAAGAGTTGAAAATTGAACTACAGAGTGAAACATCGACGTTTGTCGAGACTACACCAACTACTACAAATTTTTCTGAATTTCATCTACTTATAGTCTTTGATTCATCATGGTGTACTAACTTTGAAATTTTTTTTGCCACAGGTGAATCATATATACTTTGGACACTTCAGGGGATACAAAGAACACTTTATGCTGAGGTCCCTCAATTTCTCTGGTTATTAACACTCCAGGACATCGAAGCCTACTGCAAAATGGGCTTTTGGATGATTTTATTGAACAACCTTCTAAGAAATTTACCAAGATACTGGACAATGGTCCATGATTATTTTCATTGCTTGTCTGGCTGAAGACATTAAACTTAGCACTCCTGGTAGGCAACTCAGCTTTTCTTTTTATTTCTTTTTCCTATATAGTTAGTTCAATGTTTGTGGTTAACATTGCTGCAAACCCTCACGAGACTACAACTCGTCCACAAGGGACAACCTAGGGGTTTAACGGCTTGTTGCATACGCTAAATACAATCGAAAGCACCTGCGAAAGTCATATAGGTAGGATCTTCTTTTTGCAATTTTAGTTTTGTTATTTTACTTTTGTTGATTTCTCTCTTGTGCTAACTCGCTTTTACATTTATATCTTTGGAAAATCTCTCTTGATCCCTTCATCCAGGTACTATCTTTTCATCACTCCTCTTTTACTTTCGTTGTCCTATGTGCATTACATGCTTTATTTCTTTTACATTGAGGACAATGTAGATTTTAGGTTGGGGGTGGGAGATTAGGTTACCTAATCAGTATTTTCTTGGTCTTGAGCAAAATTGTTAAAATTCTTAATTTTAAAAATTTTAAATTCTTAATTTCTTGTGAATTTGAAGTGATTTTGAAGGATAGTTGTGATTTTAAATTTAAAACAATACAGAATGTTGGTAATTTTTTAATATAGGGTTCAGTTGCATGTTAGATTTCACAGTTAAGTTTAAATTGTTAACCTGTGATTAGAAGTTATAAACATTGATTGAGTCATGATTTCACATATCACATCTTGCTTACACATTAAGGTTCCGGTTTGATAATTGAATGATTAACTTGGTAATCGTTAAACATGAAAGAAACCAGCCTGAAAAAAAATAAATAACATTAGTTTATAAAGAAGAATTGAAAGGGTAAGCTGCATAATCTTCACCATAGGTTTGTTCCTTATAAGTGAAGATTCGATTCCCCATGGTCGACATATGAAAAAAAAAGAAAAAAAAAAGTTAGGCAACAAGTTTTCGCCATAGGTTTGTTCCCTATAGGTGAGGATTTGATTTCCTTCCTTAATATTACTGTTCATATAAAAAAAATCAAAAGCTGATAGAATGAAAAGATGATCTAAAAGGCAAGTGTTGGTTTCAGGTTTTGTTGTCATGAATGCCGTTGTTAATCACCAATGATATCATGAAAATGACAATTGGATCTCTTAACAGTGGTAAGCCGAGATCGCACTATACACTCATGGAACTCAATGTTTAGAATTTTCTAATTAATGGATGAATATTTTGAACTTGTTCATGTAGTTTACTTTGAGCTTGATTCCTGGAGAAAATTCCACACACCATTCATGAATCTTAGAATTCTCACATCTCAACTATATTTGTTCACAAGTCACTTGGCTTTACAGGAATTGTCTTTTATTTCTGAAATTATTTTGAGCATGTTTTGCTCGGGACTAGTAAAATGCTGGTTAGGGGTTATGATGATGTGTTTTATTTCTGAATATTACATATTAGACCCCGATTATTGCTTGATTTTACGTACATGATAATGCTTAATGGAGTATTTTAATTATACTTTTGTTACAGGATGAAATCAGGAGCATTGATTGAAAAAGGATATTAAAAGCGTAAATTTGACACTCTGAAGTAACCAAAGCAAAGGACGGACCCCTTGGGACCAAGATTGATGGATTTACACGCCGAGGATCTGAGAAAATCAAGTTGTTTGCATTAAACGAGCCCGAAAACCAACTAGAATGCAAGATCACAGGGTTCCCACCATCTGATTGGTTCGAAACTTCATACATATGATAAGGGCCATAAATTAACCGTACACGTAAAATTTCACCCATTGCATATCTCAAAAAGTGTGCCAACGGACAGATCAGTCCATTAATCCTCAATTTAGGGCCCACCTGATAACAGAATATGCTTCTATTTTGGTCTCAACCATTAAATTTGGATGGGAAAACAGATGGTCGGAGTGGATTTCTAAAATACATTGCAGTGGACCCCAACCGTATGCATGGTGTGTACACCGTGCACGTGTATGCAAGCTGCACCACAACAGCCATTTGGTCAGCGCGACCGCTGACCCGCGTCCTCATATAAAACAGAAAGTTGTCGTTTTCAGCAAGTGCGTAACCGACCAACGATTGTGGGCCCCACCCATGATACGAATAGATGATCCAAGTCGTCCATCGTGTAGACAACCGCGAGCACTACAAAACCATGTTTACAATTTTCACCCATGCAAGCACACGTGTGATATACAGGGGCCACAAGTAGACTGCTCTGCAACGTTCAAATATGATCTTTTAGTGATCTCTTTTCTAGGACACGCCAATGGACGTTCAAAACCACCCATTCTTGACTAAAATTTAATCCTGGGTCTAATGGATAGGATGGATTTTCCCAAAAATGCTTCTGTGGGGCGCACGGATCACAACAGCGAAATGGTGCGAAAGGTTTCGCAGATCCACGAAAACTGAATTTTCCAGGCGGTTGTGGCCCACCATCTTTGATCATATGGCAGATCTGAACTGTCTATCATATAGAGGACCCAAGGAAGTCCTAAGGGACGGTGTTTCTTTGGAATTTGAGCGAGGAAAGTGGGGTGTTTCGAGGCAGCGAACTTGGCTGCGAAAAGGCTTTCGCTGGGCATGCGATAGTTGTCCAAATCCGATTCAAATCCGATTTTCACCACTCCATCAGCTATATAAGGAGGTTTTGGACGTGGGGAGAGGGGATGCAGAGCTTGGGAGGATCCAGAAAGAGAAGAAAGAGAAGAAAGAGGAGAGAGAGAGAAAGAAAGAAGGGCGATGTTTTTGTGTTTTAAATCTTATTTTTACTTCTTCCTAATTAATTTATGGATTGCTAAACTTCTTAGCTAAGGCTGAGATGAAGCCCCTAATTTGATTGACTCTTGTTTATTGTTGAATTCATGTTGATTTGATTGATTTATTTCTTTTTCTAGTGTGCTTTCCTGAGATTTCCGTACTTCTCCATTCTATGAGCTCGACCAAAGTATAGATATGGATGTTGTTTGGAATATATATACTAGGTGCTTGTGTCTGACCATGAACAGGTTTCCCATAGAGGAAGAAAAAGGATTTACATCTCTCTATGCCTGACCATGGATGGAAAGATGTGATCCATATGCTTAGAAGGATTATACATTCTGTGTGCCCGACCAAGGACATAGGATGTGCTTTGTTTATTAATTTTATATCAATCTAAATTAGGGTGAATCAACAGGTAAAATAAGGGTTAGGATAATTAGGGGTGGATTCGAAAGTCCTAGTCTTCTCATCGATTGGATTTTATTCACTACTCTCAGTTACTTTTTCATTAATTTTTGTTTAGTTTTCTTAATCATTACCTAAACTCTTTGTTGGATTAGTTAAGAAGAATCGTAACATTCAAATTGTAACAACCAGTCCTCGTGGGAACGATCTCGTAATACGTACCATATCTACATCTGATTCGTATACTTGCAAGTTAAAAATTATTTAAATCAGATTGGTTTAAATTAAAACATCACATATACCAAGGTGAGCCACATCAATGGGCCGCACCAATGGGCCTTATGTTCATTGTAATGGGCCATAACCCATGGGGCTTTGAATACATCACAATGGGCCTCGTAACATGGGCCTTACATTCATATAAAAAATGGGCCTCAACACGGCCTCATACACATCATTGTGAGCCTCAACAATGGTCCATAAATATAACGAGCTGGGCCTAATAACTTGGGCCTTATATATACTAAGTGGGCCTCAATGGACGGCCACAAATAAATCAAGATGGGCCTCATACATATACCAAGGTGAGCCACATCAATGGGCCGCACCAATGAGCCTTATATTCATTATAATGGGTCATAACTCATGGGCCTTAGAGTACATCATAATGGCCTTGCTAAATGGCTGGAAGTATATCACAATGGGCCTTTACCAATGAGCTCTAAGTACATCATAATGGGCCTCAACCACGGGCCACAAATACATCGTATGGGCCTTACATCCACATCAAAGTGGGCCCCAATGGATTACCACAGAGAAATCAAGATGCGCCTCATCATATGGGCCGCATATATATCAAGGTGGGCCTCCTCAAATGGCAAGTGGGCCACATCACATGGTTCGTATGCTTATCAAATGGGCCACACCCAAATATAAGTGGTGGTAATGATTTCCACCATTAAAAAAAATTCCCTAGGCCCACCATACATTTATGCCTCATCTAAAATGATCATAAGGTCTTAAAGACCTAGATTAAGAGGAAAAATAAATATCATAAAGTCCACTTTGGTAGCCCAAAGGTCTAATGGTGGACATTCAAATCCATTGATTTCTATCATGTGATCCACCTAACCCTAGATCTATCTTATTTTTAGTCTCAAGCCTGTGAAACAAGCTGGTCAAAGGGTTGGCCGGTTTGGATGCAACACTTGCATCATGGTGGGTCCCATAAGGACGGACAGTTTGAATGTAACACAGACATCAAGGGTGGGGTCCACTTGGCCGTCCAGCAACCTCATAAAATGGTTGGATGACATATATGAAATGCATGCATCATGATGGGCGCAGCACTTGCTGACGTCTATCAGCTATATAGCTGGTGCGTGATCGCCGAGCCCACCCGTTACCACCATGAGTGGGTCCCATGTGGGTCCCATCATAATGTATATTTGCCATCCAAGCCATTGGTAAGATCAGACAGACCTAGAAGGTGAGGTGAACCAAATTTCATAATGATCCAAAGTCCCTGTGACAACCCAAAAGGATTTCAAGGGAAGATGTTCAATCCACTATTTCTCATGATGTGGGCCATCTGAAACCCAGATCAGCCTGATATTTGAAGAGGGCCCACCTCATGAGGTGGCCCACCATATGAATGGTGTGGATATTAAACATACATTATGGTGGGGCCCACAACTAAAACCGTGGGTCCCTGCCCACGGACGTCCAGCGCACCAGGATGTGCGCCAGTCCTTGCCGCCAACAGCAGCAAACGCTGCTTCTTTGATGTTTGTTTTTTTTTTAAATAAGTATTTTTAAGGTTTTTCATGTGTGGGGCCTGCATCGGGTGAATCCAACCCAATCGTTGGGTCTCATGGCTTAATACAAGCCCAACAAGCCCAATATTGAATATATTTTGGTGCATAGAAACGACAAGTGATGTTTTCAATGGCAACCGCCATAGTTTCCTATGTTATGGCCCACCAGATGCTCAGATCAGCATCATTCTTTGGCTCAACACCTAAAATGATCCAGGGAATGAGATGGACGGCGTGGATTGAATACATACATCAAGGTGGGGCCTATATGAGTGGTCCACATAAAAGCTTAAACCAAGCTTATATTTGTGTTTTCCAAATGACGTCCAGGGTCCAGGGACGCTGGACAGTTTGACATTCCAAGTGCATAGAATGTGGGCCTACTCAAGTGGGCCACCAGATGATGGATGGTGTCGATACAACACATATAAGGTGGGCCCCACTTATAGATGGCTTGGATAAAGTACATACTTCATTTGTAGGGTCCATCCTGGTGGGTCACTTGAGTAGGGAGAGAGAGAGATTGAGAGTGGGACACGCGTGATGGAGGGACCCCGACACTATGGGCCCTCCCTTATAACCAATCATACATCAAGTGGGTCCCATTACACATGGGCCCATTAAATCAAAAATCCAATGGTGGAGATCCCTTCTCCACTAAAATAAACGGTCTAGATGACCCCAGGTATAGAAGAAAAATAAACATCATGATGGGGTCCATGGAGAATGGCCCCATCATGGAATGATCATGATGATCCTAGTGGGCCATCAGCCACATCTTAGGGTCCCAAGTGAGATCCAAACCATTGATCGGTTGGCCTCACTTGGCCCATCTTTAAAAAAAATGAAAACTACTCTATCAAAGCACCCACCATTGATCTTCTTGCTCCCTTGGGTAGCCAATCTCGTTGTGCTTCACTTTGATGGAGAGGATGAGAAATGAATGACTAGGATGATGGGTTTTGGAGTGGGAAGTGGGCCACACATGCACTCTTTTCTCTCATGAAAAACCATGGACGTAAGCCTCTTCTCTTGCTTGGGAAAATGTGATGAGAAATGAGAGAGAGTGAGAGAGGGTTGTAAGGAGAGAGAGTGATAGATGTGAGTGATGGGTGAGGTGATGTATGTGAGGTGAGAGATGGGTTGACTTGGTGGTTTCTTGACTCGTGGAGAAAGAAAGCATGGGTTTCTTATACGTGACATGAGGTAATTGATTGATTGATTGATTGATGGGACATATTATAGAGATTCTCTTGGGATTACAAACCCGCGGCATTTCATCTAAATAAACATCGGCCCACATCTTCCGGCTTGGGTATCAGATCGGTGTGTGAGTCGTGGCATTGAAACCGCGACGACGGTGCGGTCACAATGATACAAGTCTCGGGTTAAGCTGACTCAAATCTACAGGATACGACTTAGGGTCATGCGCAAACTTCGATTACAAGTCACGAATTGCTGGAATTCGACGGGAATGATCGCGAGAGTTGACGGAACAGTTCAGGCTAGGATACAGGTCTTATAGTTTGGGCTCAAACATAAGAGTCATAAACCCACATATTGTGGGGGGCATAATCGACAGCCCATTACTCAAGGCATATGGGCAAATCCTCATGTTTAAATCAAGTGAGGCCTTACATCTCGGCCCAAATACAAGGTTAATTTGGTGGGCAACCAAGGGCCCAATTACTTGTGTTGCTTGACCCATAAACCCATCATAATATGTAGTGAAATATAAGCCCAACGGTCCAATGGATCTATCTAGAAAGTTCCAGCCCAACTGGGCCTAAAGAATCCAACAATTAGCTATGTACATTGATCCAACAAAAACCCAACTGGAGTGGGCCTCAAATGTGCATTAATTAAGCTCAAGGCACATCAGGGAAATGACAAGATATGTGCATAAAGCATCCTTAAATCTGGTGGGCCATGCTGCCCCAAAACATGCCATTAAGGGCAGCCAATTTAGGCCTATTGTTGAAATTCCAGCCCACCTGTTTTCTGGGCTTGTTGGAGTCCAGCAATAATCAATTTATTTAAGTATTTTATTTCTCTGGTGACCCATACATATCACTGTGGGTCCCACCAGATGAGAGGCATCGATGAAAAACATAACTTTAGGGGACCATGCTGCTAGATTGGACATCCAGCAGCGGCCCAATGGGCTGGGCATCCTAAGGTGGACAGTCCATGGGGCTGGGACATCATCCCCCAAAACATATCAAAGTGGGCCCCACATGTGGAAGTCCCACAAGGAGGTGGGCTACGTTCCATGTGGAGCACATCATGGATGAACGGCATGGATACAATGTACATCAAGGTGGGTCGTTGGAGGGTGGATGGTCAGCTATGGCTGGAATGCCAGCCTAGATGGAACGTCCAGCTATGGTTGTCCATCCAGCAACAATGCATGAAGTTCTAGGTGGAAAGGTGGTGGCCCACACCCCCAAGGTGGGTCCCAACATGCTAAGCCACACAATGGGCTAATAAGGAAGCCTAAAGCCCAAGTAAAACATGAAGGAAGCATGAGGACAACAAGGTATAACAGAAATTCTGTTACACAAATATATTGTCGTCCATGCAATGTTTTCCTAAGAAAGTGGGCCCAATCTGAGCCTAGAGGGGGAGGGATGAATTCTTAGTATTTTTCACATGAAATACATCAAGGTGGGGTCCACAAATGTGGCCCACCATTCCAAGAAACAAGCTGGAAATTTTGATTTCCCTTCAATCAACAAGGTTGGACAGTCCAACAAGGTGGACCGTCCACCCCTATGGGCCACTCCTTTTTGGGTCCCATTGCATGGACATTTGAGGTGGGTTCTATCATAGTTCAGAGTGGGGTCCACACCTCCAGTGGACACACTACATCAAGGATAAAAGAGCACAAAAAGATGGGCAATCTCAAGCCTAAAAATCTGCTACAAAGGCCCAATAAAACTATCCAAAATTCTGGGCAGCCATACATGGCTGGATATTCCAGCCCATATCTGAGAATACGCATCTATCCAAGGGTGGCGTGGCCTTCCTTGGTGGACCCCACTAGTGTCCTAATCAAGTCCCAAAGCCAAATCACTTGCATGCATTATTTGAGGTAGCAAATGAGACACCTAAACCATGGTGTAGGTGGGTATGGGCGTCCCACCCTAGATGGACTTTCTGGACGATCCAGGCCCATCAAGTGGGCCACACACATCATCAACAAAATAAAAGAAAGGTGAGAGAAGAGGAAGAACATCCCGACCATAGGGAGAAGGCTCCGCCACTATTGAGCCTTCCCCAACACAATCACATCCACACATTTCATTCACATTCATATTACGTCATGGATCTTCATCATGCATGATCTATATTTAAGATGAATGGTTGGGATGCCATCCCAACCATGATGCAAGGGTCTAGATGACCCATCATACTATGGAATTAGGAGAAACCTCCATGATGGGGTTCATCAAGGAGAAACCCCATGCATGGGACATGCATGCATAAGATGGGCCAAATGGCCACATCTAAGGGGTTTTGTAGGATCTCCACCATTGATTGGTGGGTCCTACATTTCCCAAAAGAAGAAAAGAGAAGATCTAAGCTATGGAAAAAAGGAATGTGTACATTTAGAGGAGCACCCACCTAATGATCTTCACCAAAACTTAGATCGCCAAGCTCCAAATGCTCTAAGGAATCAAGATTGATGGATGAGATGGGAATGGGATGAATGGATTTAGAGAGATTGGAGAAGAAAGGGGCTGGAATGGTGCAAACGTCCCACCCTCTCTAGCCATGAGAAAGAAAATGAGAAAGAGGGAAAATGAGAGGAAGAGAAGAGAGAGGGAGAGGCTTGTAGTAAAGCAATGATGATCTCTCTAAAAGAGACCACCTAGATGTGAGAATTCCATCATTTCTCTCTAGGGAAGAGTAGCTTGGATAGAGAGCTCCATGATGAGCTTGTAAAAGAAAGCCTAATGAAGGCTATAGACTAGGGATGGGTGGTGTTTGGGTAGTCGGCAGTATAGGATATGGAACTTTGGGTGGTGTGTATTGAAAATTGCACAAGAGGGAGTGGGCCACCTTGAAAAATGTGCTCTTCACACTAGGTGGGCCACTTGATCATGATTAAGGGCTAGAAAATGAGATGCATACAACTTATGATCTACACATCAGATGGAAGCATGAGACATGTCATCGGAATCGCAACGACGATGTGAACAAGATGTCATAAGTTTTGCCTCGATCCTAGTCGGGTCTACATGACCGGACTTAAGGACGACCGCAAACATTATTCGAGGGTCACGGGTAATCGGGTTTCCACCTGTAAGACCACGGGACCAAAAGAAATAAAATGCACACTCATACACACACACACATGCACTCGAGTTGGGTCTTACAACCCTCCCCACCAATAAAGAAATTTTATCCTCGAAATTGACCAATCGCATGACAAAATGAAAGGCAAAACACCACCATCATATAACAATCATCATAGAGAAGGCAATACAAACAATCATACATCAATCAATCATTAAATAAATGGGGAAAATGCTCTCTAATTTTGGCCTCACATTCCTAAGACGTTCGGCCTTCAAATGATGACCCCATTGCACCTTTACCATGGGAATGACCTTAGTCTTGAGAATTTGCTCCTTCTGATCAAGAATAAGAATTAGCTGCTCAATATAAAAAGCATCCTCACGGACCTTGAGAGGCTGCCAATGAATCACAAGAATGATGTCCTGTCATGTCCCAAACTCGAAAACCAAGCTCACAAAATTCCTGATTGCCGAATCCGGTGCCGACAGCCTCCATAGTACCCCATTCTCAGCTCGAAGCGTCCATATGCCAGATTCTGATCCTGGGATCCTATAAGGAGGATTTCTAACGTACTTTTGTCTTATAATAAGCATAACCACAAGTTTACTGAAATCACAAAGGTAACATCATCATCACATATCCACTAATATAAACAGTTGAATACCATGCTGAAAGGGAAATACATATGTATCAAAATCGAAGATCTAGAAGTTTGTTACACGCTCCAAGTTCAACACTGCTGCAACCTAACACCACTTGCACGCATCAATCATTTATAAGCTTATAGAAAGCTTAGAGGGTGGTGAAAGTGTGTGCACAAGATAAGTGCAAAGTATACAGATATTAGAGTAAGTAGAAATATTAATAATTTCATAAGTTAAATAATATCAGAGTAAGCAAAAATATATTGGTAAGTCCATGAATGTTATCAGCTGCACCAAAGTTATGTGATGTAAAAACGTAATAAGCCAATATCATATACTGAGAATGCAATGTAATATACCAATCCTAATGAGTCCACAAATACCGTCATCCATATCTAGGCTATACATCAAACCTGTGCGTATCGCGCGATCATGTGGGGGTAACTCCGTCTCACAAGGAGTCCTATATGCATCTTAGTCCAATGACATATGCTCTAATCAATCATCTATTACAATATACATACAAATGATGGGGGCTCATAGAAGGATGACTGATCTAGTCCAAATATCAAGATAAGCTCACTAATTTAAAACACGTCACAATAGTTAAGGAAAGAATCCAACTTATAGCCATCACAACATCTGACAATGCAACCGATGTGGGACAAAGTTCTACTTTCACTGTGTGCATAGTAGCCTGTCAATCAGTAGTAGCTCGCCCAAGCTCCTTAGGCCCCGTCCACATCAGTGTTCGCCATGTGCACCCGCCCACATGTGATCATAGTGATGGAGTGTCATAATATCCCCCACCGAGGGGAGATTCGAGTTTAAGTGCAATAAGTAGGCTTCCTTACCGTCTCTATCGTGCAATAAACTGGACTTCCTTATGGGCTCAATATAAACACAAGGTGGGTTCCAAGGTATAGGTATCATGATGCTATGCTATAACATACTCACAATCGGTATTAATAACCGGCACTGATAATCGGCCTCGACAATCGTCCTCTACAATCGGTCTAGATATTAAGAATCGACCAAACAAGGCTTAAGGGAAGGTCATAATGTGGACATTAAACCATCATTGCCCAACAATGTGGCCATTTAACCAACATTGCTCTCAAGGAGTGGCTCATATAAGGGATTCATACACAACTTAATGGGTCATACATACATCGCATTGGACCTCAACCATAGGCCTTGAATACATCATAATAGACCTCAACCCACAGGCCCTAATACATCATAATGAGCCTCAACCCATGGGCCCCAAATACATCACAATGGGCCTAAACCCACGGGCCCTGATACATCACAATGCACCTCAACCCATGGGCCCCAAATACATCACAATGGGCCTCAACACATGGGCTCCAATACATCACAATGGGCCGTATCACATGGACTTATATATATCAAGGTGGGCCGCAACGGATGCTCCACAAATACATCAAGATGAGCCTCAACATGTCACGCCCCAGACTTGGAAACCGGGCTCACAAAATTCCTGATCGTCGAATTCGGTGCTAATAGCCTCTGTAGTACCCCATTCTTAGCTCCCAACGCCCATTTGCTAGGTTCTGATCCTGAAATACTATGAGGAGGATTTTTAACATCAGTTTAATTCATAATAAGCATAACCAAAGCAATAACCCACAAACAACAACCAAAAACCCCATTACATTTCCACTACGATAAAAAACTTTACAAGTACAATAAGCATAAAGGGAAATACAATAATGATAGACAAAAGCTCCAAGCTAATAGGATATGCGCTCCTGCCTCAGCGCTGATGCGATCCAACGTCACCTGCATGCAATGGTCATGCATAGCTTATAGAAAGCTTAGAGGGCAGTGAAAGTGTGCACAAAGTAGTAATATGATCATGCAATATCAGAGTAATACGGAATATGCTGATAGATCCATGAATACTATTGGCTACACCAAGGCCATGCAATGAGAGGTGCTAATCAAGCATATGAATCCTCATCTAAGTCCACATACCAATACAGCTCAAATCTGGGATATCACCAGAGTCTAGTACACTCTAAACCAGATCGTCGCCCCATCATGCAGAATAAGGTAAGTGGAAGAGACCTCACTATTATCCTGCCAATATCGGGTTCGGCTTGTCGATAGCGGACCCATTCCTCGAGCTGGTCAAACTCAGCCTAGCTTTGCCCCTACTCTAGGGCAGGTAAAACCGTACCCCCTTCCAACCGACCATGACACGGTGAAAAGTGCGACCTCCTAGCAATCGGCACTCGGTACTCCTGTACCCACTAGGTCTAGACGTTGGAGCAACCTCTTGGTACCATAAGGGTTTAGGGACTTTTACCTAGGGATATCTATAGCATCTCATGTAGAACAAAATTTCTGGTATCCAATCCTGCCAACCACGATACGCCTGTGGAGGCTATGATCCTGATGTCGCTAGGGCGTACAGTAACCATGTCACACAATGTGAAATGCATGAATCACACTATCTAGTCATGCAGCCATCCTGTGAGTATCGTGTGCTTATGTGGGGTAACACCGCCTATTCGGGAGCCCCTAAACAATTTTCCTGAAGGCATATGCTATGATAAAACATTCCTCATATCAAGCTACATATGATGCATATAGGCATGAGTCATGGAATTATACTAAGCATGTTATAAAGTAATAAACTATCCTTACAACGCAGATAGGCTTAAATGACCTACACATAATAAGTATGGGCCTACCAGCGGGCCTAGGGAGAGTTATAATGCAGACATTTATCCAACATTATTCTTATAATGTGGACGTCAAACCAACATTGCTCCCAAGGCACGGTTAGCCATAAATATCATTACACGAGCATGGGGAATCACACATTGCATTGGACCTTGTATAAGTATCCCATTGGGCCTTAATTACATCAAATGGGCCGCATCACATGGGCCTTATTTCTTCAAGTGGGCCGCATCAGTGGGTCTTTTATACATTACAATGGGCCATAACCCCTTGGGTCTTGAATACATCAAATGGGCCTAATCACATGGGCCTTATGTGTATCAAATGGGCCACACCCATTGGGCCCCATATATATATCAAATGGGCCTCAACCCATAGGCCCCATATGTATATCAAATGGGCCTCAACCCATAGGCCCCAATACATCCCAATGGGCCTTAACCCATAGGCCCTTAATACATCAAATGGGCCTCAACCCATGGGCCTTACATATATATTAAAGTGGGCCTCAACCATGGGCCACAAATACATCGAATGGGCCTCATAAGATGGGCCTTACATCCATATCAAAGTGGGCCTCAACCATGGGCCACAAATACATCGAATGGGCCTCATAACATGGGCCTCACATCCACCTCAAAGTGGGCCCCAATGGACTACTACAGATAAGTCAAGATGGGCCTCATAATATGCCAAGGTGAGGTCCACTTGGACTATGTATCTGGCTTATTCTCTAGCTCATGCAATAAAATGATCTTTTTAAAGTGGATGGACAGATTGGATGCAGCACCTGCCTCATGGTGGGGGTCCACATGAAGGCCTTCCATCAAGTATATTATATATAATATAAAATATAATTTATATATAGTATATATATACAATATTGTATATACAAAATATTATATATATATATATATATATATATATATATATATATATATATATATATATATACACACACACACCGTCCCACACATGGGGGGTGGGTCCCACCGTCCAGTGTGGACGGTGCGAGTAGAACATATCATGGTGGGGCCTGACCGCTGGGCCAGGCGTGGATAAAACACATACTACACGGTGGGTTCCACCATCCACAGTCATGGACGGCGGGGAAATAAATACATACATCACTGTGGGTCCCACATGAGGCCCACCATAACATTTATTTGACATCCAACCGTGGATAAGGTCGCACGGACCTGGCTGAATAGGAAAAACAAATTTCATCTTGATCCAAAAACTTTTGTGGCCCACAAAAGGGTTTCAAGGGCAGATGTTCAATCTCACTGTTTCCACTAATGTGGGCCACCTAAGCTTTGGATGTGGCTAATATTTATAGGGGGCCCACTGCTGGAAGTGGCATACCATTTGAACAGGTTGAATGACAAATAAACATCACGATGGGGCCCACAGCTGGGGCCGTGGGTCCCTGCTGCCGTCCGTCAAAACGCAGCAGCGTGCTACTGCTGCGTTAGTGGCAGTAGGTGCTGCCTCTTATTATATATAATTTTTTAAATGGGGTTTTCTCGTGATTTTTCATGTGTGGAGTCTGCATCAAATGAATCCACCCTTACCAATGGATTCTACAGTCCATAACCCATCCATCAAGCCCAATATTGGGCATCTTTCGGTGTGTAGAGAAAATCTGGGAGTCTTTAAATGGTGAAGATCACTGTTTGTTAAGGTATGGCCCACCAGATGCTCCGATCCACCTCATTTTTCAACTCAACGCCTAAAATGAGTTGGTATATAGGATAGACGGCGTGGATTGATTACATACACGAAGGTAGGACCTACATGAATGGCCCACACAAATGGCCTTAAACCAATGCTCAATAGTGGTGTTTTCACCCCCACGTCCAGAGACAGCGTCTCTGGACTCTTTTTTTTTAGCATATGGTAATCTTAAGGTGGGCCCTGCTTAGGTGGGCCACCTAATAATAGATGGTGTGGATACAACCCCTATATAAAGTGGGGTCCATCCAAGTGGCCACACAACTACGTCATCATACACAAAGGGAGAGAGAGAGAGAGAGAGAGAGAGAGAGAGAGAGAGAGAGAGAGAGAGGGAGAGAGAGAGATGAGACACGTGTGATGGAGGGACCCCGACACTATGGGCCCTCCCTTGCATTCAATCATACATCAAGTGGGTCCCATTACACATGGGTCCATCAAAAATAAAAATCAACGGTGGAGGTCCTTTCCCCACCAATATGGACGGTCTAGATGACCTATTTAATGTAAGGAAACAAACATCATGATGGGGTCCATGGAGATTGGCCCATCATGGAATGATCATGATGATCAAAGTGGGCTATCGGCCACATCTTAGGGTCCCAAGTGAGATCCAAACCATTGATCGGTATGCCTCACTTGGCCCATCATGAAAACATGAAAAACTAGCCTATAGAAGTACCTACTATTCGATCTTCTTACTCCCTTGGCTTCCTTAGCTCCTTAACTTCTATTCCAATGGAGGAGATGAAGTTTGGATGGTTGAGATGGGAGATGAAAGGGTAGGAAAGGTGGGCCACACTTGTGGCTCTCTTGGAAGAGTTGGAGAGGCTTGGGACGTGTGGATTTTCCCTTACTTGGGAGAGTGGTTTGAGAATGAAGGAGAGAGAGAGTTGTAAAGGGAGAGAGTGTAACACTCTGAAAATCGAGGGTCGAGTATAACTCAACTCCCGAGTTCCAAAACGTCACTTATGCAACAAATATGCTTATGATTTAGATGTTGTCTGAGTTAGTGCATTAACATGAGTGAGATTATACCAAAACTGCAATTCATACTCCAGAGCCAGTAATAAAACGCAAGCGGAAGACTAAAAGATATATAAATCGCTATCTGTAAAACAAAACAATCTCGATCTGTCTCCAAAGTATGAATATATCCTTGAGTCACATATACATATACCAAACCAAAAATCAAATATCATATGGAAGTCCAACTAGCAGAATCCCGCTGATCCAGGCCACCTATGCGAAGCCGTCAGAAAACTGCATGTATGAGAACTCGTCCTGTTCCTTGTAGTAGTCCGGCTCCACATCCTGAATCGCCTCGCTATCTACATCTAAGATAGAGTCTGGTAGGTGTTGCAAACACCGTCCTGTAACGTATGAGTGAGTGATCAACTCAGTAGAATCATAGAGCAAAGATTAGTATGTTATCAAATCAACCACGCGATAATGGTAAAGTAAGAAATCAAACATTCCTAAATACTGTTATTAATGTGAGGATGAAATGACATGATGCGTGCCCTCACCGACATACTCCCTCATGCGACACCATCTTACGTCCGTGACATGCTTTCTTCCCTCAGTGCTCCACATCTTCCAGGCACATGCAGTGCGATATGAATATGATTATCAAGTTGTTATTAGTCCTTTCATATAGCAGTATGGGGAAACTAAGGTACTTCCCTTATATCATTCCCAACAGGATCCTGTCTAGGGTTGTCACTCCTAGTAGTCTCATACGATAATATATTTTTAGGTCGCTGCAAGGGTTGTCAGGGCTGTTGCACGCACTCGTTGCTCCGCTCCCCCATCACCTTATCAATACATACCTAGTTGTACTCTTATTGCTACGAAAGGGTCGTCGCCTCACGTAGACTCAGAATACGCTCGAGGTCACTACAAAGGGCTCGTCACCAATCAGAGTAGGACGACAACTCGAATGTAGTGTCCCATACCACCACAATCGGCTCACGAGTCTGAGGTGCTCACTGGTCACTACGGGGAGGCTCGTCGCCACAGCGTAGGACGACAGCTCGACCACGGTGTCCCATACCTCCATGCCCGGCTCATGAGTCTTAGTGGATCAAGGTACCATGGTTATCAGGGTTATCACTGGTAAGTTCAGTACCCTAGGTTCAAGCAGTTATGACAATACAAGGTGAACATACAATGGTCAGTCGGGTTGTTTGACGAGCTCGACTAGTACTAGCGTACCTTAAGCTGAATGACATGAAGTGTATAAACACCTCATGTGGCCTAACCACTACCATCAACCAAAGTACGACTCGGGTTCATCGACGCGTCCTCCGTGGCGAATAAAATCCAACCACGCATTCATATCTGTTACCAACAGCCTAGACTATAGCATAGCCCCAAACACTTATAACCTAAATAAATAATCATATGAAAGAGACAGAATTGAAATACAAGTAATTGCAGCATGTTATCAGTATGTTATAACATACATCATAAACAGTTATCTAAACACGAGCATTTCACACATAAGGTAACCAATTCACATACAACAAACATGGAGGAAAATCATATACATCATCAAATCAATTGAGAATTCAATCTCAACGCTAAACTACAACACCATTTACCCAATACTTACTAATACATTCATTTATACAAACACTTAGTCTACACACATTAGTCTACATAACATATGTCGGCTAAAAGTGTGCATTAGGGCGAATCTCTTCGCCAAACAGTTCATGCACGCATAACTAACATAGGTACACGACAAATACTCATGGCAATCATATTAGCAAACTACGTACGTATACAGTAATTTCTATAAATACCTAAAATACCCTAAATCTCATATTTCTCGTACGTATTCGAAATGAAAAATAGATAGCATGTTCTACATGTCAAATAACATCCTAGTCATTAATCTACCATTAAATGATATTGAAAGCTTTGAAAATAGGTAACCTAAGTATCTAAAATCCGTACCTTACGCCGTAGAAGCGTAATGAATCGAATAGGAACTCTATGCTTCGTCAACGTCGATATGACAACCTAATACACAAGGTAAGTCAGCTACTTCGCTGATTGTATCGATAGAAACCTTGAAACAGGTTAGGGTTAGGATTTTCTTACCTAGAATGAAGTCAGAATCACCGGAAGAGTGATTAGATCGTGATGGTTAAGTACGTGTAGTAGTAGGATAGAGTGGCAGGAACTTTCTATCACAATTCTCACACAATCTCTCTCTTTTCTCTCTTCTCTTTCCTAGGGTTTTTCTCAAATTCGTAGGTGAGGGATGTGAGAGGGTTTAAAACCCTTATATAGGCTCAAAACTCACCTATTTAGACTTTAAACTAAGGTATACTTAGGTTTTAACCAAATCGGGTCTTTTTCGATCCAAAAGAACACTTCTGGAGGTCTCCTGACCGAATGCGGTCAGATTTAAGCTCATGGATGCTGGATCTTGATCACATTAAGTTTTCAGTCCGATCGGATTTCCAGATCGTCCGTGGCGGACTAGTTTCAATTCAACGGTTACCGAACCTAAATCAGGACTACAAGTTTCATGACATGAAAGGGCCAATTTTCCTGATCTGAGGGTGAAATTTGGTTGAATTCTGATGGTCAGAATGCTTAAAAATAATGCACGAGTGAACGTGCCAGATTTAGAATTTCTTTTCTAAATCTTTTCCTTTTCCCACTCTCTTCATTCCGAACTCAGTAAAATAATGTCAGGACATCAATTGGGCTTGATTTTTGAAACGACTGTCAAGTCCAACTAAGCGGTCATAATGGTCTAAGATTGTAGATATTGGACTTTCAACGCGCGGTCTAGATCCAATACAAAGTTACTAAACATACCCTAGAACAACTGGGTTTAGAGTTGGACCCTAGATTTCAGGGTATTATAGTGTCATTGATTCTACAAGTTTTAGGTCTTGCAGAACGTATTTAAAGCGAACAGTACTAATTTCACAGCTAATCTAGCTTAGCGCTAGTTAATTTATGCTTAGTTTATAAAGGAATTAATCCTAAGTGATTTCTGATAAAGGTAGTACTCGGGTCTTGGCACGGGATTTTTCGGGTCGTTACAGAGAGAGAGAGAGTGATGGGTGATGGAGTGATGGATGTGGTGAGTAATGGGTGTAAGAGACTTTTTGATTTTGTGGTTTTTAGTGTAAGAAAGGTATGGGCTTATAAAAAACTTATTAACTTTGGGGGGTTGCTTGGGGATGGGTGAAAGGTGACGTGTACTTGACATGTACTTGACATGATGGGATTGATGGATGTAACAAGTTGTAGATATTCTCTCAGAATTCATACACGCGGCATTTTTCTTGCACCGAATGTTGGCCCACATCTCTTGACCAAGGTATCGCATTGGTGCGCGAGTCGCGGCATCGGAACCGCGACGACAGCGCAGTCGTTATGGTACAAGTCTTGGGTTGAGTCGACTCAGGTTGACAGCGCGTGAATCAGGGTCACGCGTAAATACCGGTTAAGGGTCGAAGGTTGTCAGAATTAGACTAGAAAGACCGTGAAAGTCTCTAGAATGGTACGGTATAGGATACGGGGCCTACAGATCTTCCCTCCTAATAAAAATTTCATCCTCAAAATTTACACAATCATCGCAACTAGGCATAACTCATGAGGAAGAAGAAACATGACATCACCATATATAATCAGAGATAACATATAAAATACAACACAATCAATCATCAAAAAGGTGGGGATAACGCTCACGAATCTCGACCTCACGCTCCCAAGAAGCCTCCTCAACAGAATGGTGACCCCACTGAACCTTCACCAATGGAATGACCTTGGTCCTGAGGACCTGCTCCTTCTGATCAAGGATATAAACTGGCTGCTTGATGTAAGAAGCGTCCTCACGAACCTCTATTGGCTGCCAATCAATAACAGGGATGATGTCTGACCCACACTTCCTCAACATGGAGACATGAAAAACGTTGTGGACACTAGACAACTGAGGTGGCAAGGTAAGCCGATAGTCCACAGCGCCAATGCGCCTAGTGATCTTGAAAGGTCCTATGAATCTCAGGGCAAGCTTTTCCTTCGTTCTAAATCGAACTACACCCTTCATGGGTGAGACCTTGAGATACACATGGTCCCCTACATCAAACTCCAAGGGATGATGCCGATGATCAGCAAAACTCTTATACCGACTTTGAGCTATGCGCATCCTCTGCCTGATGATATCAATAGCCTCTGATGTCTCCTGCACAAGCTCGGGACCTAGGAGACGACGCTCTCCAACCTCGGTCCAACAACTCGGTGATCTGCATGGTCTTTCATATAGTGCCTCAAAAGGAGCCATGTCGATGGTTGCCTGATAGTTTTTGTTGTACGCCAACTCAGACAATCACAGATGCTCATCCCAACTACCCCTGAAATCAATCGTGTAGGCCCAAAATATATCCTCAAGGATCTAGTTGACCCTCTCTGTTTGGCTATCAGTTTGCAGATGGTACGCGATACTGAGCTATAAATCAGTCCCCATTGCTCTTTGGAAGCTCCCCCAAAACTAAGATGTGAACCTCGAATCTTTATAAAAAATGATCGAGAATGGAATGCCATGCAGTCTCATAACCTCCTCGATAAATAACCTCACAAGTTGGTCCATAGACCACGTCGCACACATCGCAAGAAAATGTGTCGACATTATCAGACGATCCACAATAACCCAAATGGCGTCATAACCACACTGAGTTCTCGGCAAGCCCATAATGAAATCTATCGACACGTACTCCCACTTCAACATCGGGACACTCAACGGCTGTAATAGACCAGGGGGTCTCTGCTGATGGGACTTGACACACTGGCATGTGTCACACTCGGTCAAAAAACTGGTGATCTGGAGCTTCATCCCCACCTAAAAATACTGTTGCCTCATGTCATGGTACATCTTCGTCGAGCCAGGGTGGATAGAAAATTACGATCGATGTGCCTCGGTCATAAGATCTCTGCGTAACTCAGGAATATCCGGGACACATAATCGGCCTCTGAAGTGAAGTCCACCATCCATACCAATCTTCCAATCTACCTGACTCTCAGATGCCACCTCCGCCATAAAACTCTACAATGACTCATCAGCCTGTTGGGCCTCGATCACCCTTGCAATAAGAGAGGGTTGAATCGACAGGCTCGATAACTGCATGATAGAAGACTGTAGGCCGAACTCAAAATCATACTCTGCGATATCCTCAAGCATCCGCCACTCCTGAATCATCATATGCGCCACTAGGCCTCGTGGCTGACGGGTGAGGGCATCTGCCACCACGTTCACCTTACCCGGGTGGTACTGAAGATCGAAATCATAGTCTTTCAGGAGCTCCATCCACCGCCTCTATCTCATGTTCAACTCAGACTGCTAGAAGAGGTACTTCAAGCTTTTGTGATCAGAGGAGCTCAAACCTAACCTCATAAAAGTAGTGCCTCCACACCTTCAATGCTAAGATAACTGCAGCCGCTCCAAATCATGCGTAGGGTAGTTCAGCTCATGGACCTTGAGCTGACGAGACGAGAAGGCCACTGGTCTCCCGTGCTGTATCAGAACAGCATCCAAACCAATATGCGAGGCATCGGTGAATATAATAAATCCATCACTCCCAGAGGGAAGAGTGAGGACTGGAACGGACGTCAGACGGTCCTTCAACTCCATAAATATTCGCTCACAGGTGTCACTCCAAATAAACTCTATGCCCTTCTGAGTCAACCTAGTCAGCAGGGCTGTAATACGAGAGAAGCCCTCAATGAAACGCCAGTAATAGCCCGCCAAACTAAGAAAACTGCAGATCTTAGACGTGTTTGTTGGCTGGCCCCACTGACGTACTACCTTGACCTTTGAGGAGTCCACTACGATGCCCTCCTTCGTCACCACATGACCAAGAAACTTCACTTTCTCCTGTCAGAACTCGCACTTCTCTAGCTTTGCATACAGCTAGTGTGCACGGAGGGTCTGAAAAGTAATCTCCAAATGCTGCTCATGCTCCTTACAGGTCCTCGAATAGATTAGAATGTCGTTGATGAATACTACAACAAAGTGATCGAGATATGGGTGGAAGACCTCGTTCATCAGCTGCATGAAGACCGCAGGTGCATTGGTCAGTCTGAAGGACATGACCTGGAACTCAAAATGACCGTAATGCGTCTTGAATGTTGTCTTCGGAATGTCCTCATCTCGGACCCGAATCTGATGATAAACGGAACGCGGGTCGATCTTCGAAAAGAACTATACACCCTGCAGCTGATTAAACAAATCATCAATCCTCGGGAGTGGGTACTTGTTCTTGATCGTGACTTTGTTGAGCTCATGGTAATCCACGTAGAGCCTCAATGAGCCATCCTTCTTCTTCACGAAGAGTACTGGCACTCCCCACAGTGAACTGCTCAGACGGATAAAGCCCAACTCACGCAACTCTTCCAACTGCTCCTGCAGTTCCCACAACTCCAATGGTGTTATGCGATAAGGGGCCTTCAAAATGGATGTGATACAGGGCACGAGATCAATCTGAAACTCAGTAGGTCAGCGAGGCGGTAATCTAAGAATCTCCTGAAACACATCGGGAAAATTACAAACCACGGGCAACTAGTCGATGCTCACCGCTGTGGGCTCCTCTATGGCACACGACATTAAACAAGACAACGGCTCTCCTCTAGGCTCTGCAATGAACTGAAACTACTGTACGTCGGGTATACAGAACGTGACTGTCCTCGCGGAGAAGTCTAATATGGCATAGTACTCAGCAAGCCAATCCATGCCCAGGATGACATCGAATTCGGACATTGGTAATGCAAACAGATCAGCAGGAAAAAAGGTATCCCCTACTAGAATGAGGTAAGATGATCAAAATCGACCCAACACTGCAGTCTTCCCCAAGGGAGTCAATACTGACAAACCCTCACGAGTAGACTCCAACAGCAAGCTAGTAGATCGGCAGAAACTCTCTGCCACAAAAGAATGTGATGCACCAGAATCAAACAATACACGTGCAACACATACAGAGACTAAAAGCATACCCTCGATGGCCCCTCCAGATAACTGCGGATCCTGCTGAGCCTCGTAGAACCTAGATTAACCTGGCTAGGGAGGTGCCTGTCCCCTCTAAGCGTGCTGCTGCTGCTGTTGGGGTCGCTAAGGCTGTCAAAACTGCTGCCTCTACTGCCGTGGCCTCGAAGGTTGGTGCTGATGCTGCTATTGAGGTGGCCTCTGTGGTGGGGGCTGCTATTACTGCTGTTGTGGGGGTCTCTGCTGCTATAGTGGTAGAGGCTGTTGTGGACCTCTTTACTGCTGCTGCTACTGCTGGGGGCGGGGACACTCCCATACACAGTGCCCCGTCGCTTCGCACCCAAAACAGGTACCGGTGAACTACCTCTGAGGTGGTGCTGGAGGTGCTGCTGGTGCTCGGAAGGCTGGGCGACCTGTATACCTCTGCTGCTGTAGTCGACGTTGTTGGGAGTCATCGGAAGGAACCCGTCTCTTCTGATCTCTCCTCTGACCGTGATCAGACTGAGAACCGGCCCACTCAATCTCAAAAATCTGGGCCTTCCATACCACCTCCTCAAAAGTTATGAGCTCATGCCCAATAACACGGTCCAAAGACAGTAAAGTAAGCCATCCTCGAAGTGGCAGGCTCTCCGTTCCTCGTCATCTACCAGATAGGGTACAAATCTGGATAGTTCTACAAAGCGAGCCGCGTACTGTGCCACCGTCATATCACTCTGCACCAGGGCCTCGAAACTCCAACGCTCGTTGTCGTCGAATGTGATTAGGGAAATACTGTCGGTCAAACTGATCCACAAAATCCTCCCATGTCCATACAAAATTGGTACTTGCTACTCGGGAGACTGATGTCCACTAGTGCTTAGCCTCACCATGGAGGAGAAATACTACTAATCAGACTAGTCGCTCAGCCGTACATCCCATCATCTCGAATATCTTCTCCACATTGGAGCGCCATCTCTAAGCTACTATCGGGTCTGGCTCGCCCTGGAAACGCGGGGAATCGAGCCGTCGAAACTCTCAAAGAAGGGTACTACGCACTCCTGCTCTGCCTGGGCCGATGAAATAACGGGGTGCCTACCCTGCCCCTAGAGTGCAGCTGTCATAGCCTGTAACATCTGTTGTAACTGGAAGGCATTCATGGATACGGTCAGGTCCGCACCGGTCTCTGGTGGAGGAGCTGCATCTATAGGCTGGGCAGTAGGAATCTCCGGTGGTGGAGTGGGGATCGTAGGTGGTATGGTGGGAGCCACAGGTGGTGGAACGAGAGTGTCAGGTGGTGATGCGGGAGTCAATCGGGTCACTCTCCTAAGCATCTTGTCCTACAAAAAGAGAAAAGGTGCCTATCAACTTTGGAAAACTCTCAAAGGCACGCACGTTAAGGGTTTGTAATTAAAGATTGCTAAGCTATCCAAACTTCGAGACTTAGTCATTCTAAACTCATAGAAGACATGTAATGTTGTTCTTGGTCATTCCTAAGTTACGCTCTAATGCCAACTTCTATCACGCTCCAAACTTAGAAACCGGGCTCACAAAATTCTCGATCGTAGAATCCGGCCGACAGCCTCCATAGTACCCCATTCTCGGCTCCCAGCACCCATTCGCCAGGTTCCTATCCTAGGATACTGCGAGGAGGATTTTCAACATTAGTTTGATTCGTAATAATCATAACCAAAGGCATAACCCACAAATAACTACCAAAAACCCCATTACATTTTCACTATGATAAAAAACTTTACAAGTACAATGAGCATAAAGGGAAATACAATGATGATGACAAAAGCTCCAAGCTAATCTGATGTGCTCCTGCCTCGGTGCTGATGCGATCCAACGTCACCTGCATATAACGGTCATGCATAAGCTTATAGAAAGCTTAGAGGGTGGGGAAAGTGTGTACGCAAGGTAGTAATATGATCATGTAATATCAGAGTAATGCGGAATATGCTGATGGATCCATAAGTACTATTGGCCGTACCAAGGCCATGCAATGCGAGGTGCAAATCAAGCATATGAATCCTCATCTAAGTCCACATATCAATACAGCTCAAATCTAGGATATCACCGAGGTCTAGTACACTCTAAACTAGATCACCGCCCCATCGTGCGTAATAAGATAAGTGGAAGAGACCTCACTATCCTCTTGTCAATATCGTGCTCGGCTTGTCAATAGCGGACCCATTCATGGAGCTGGTCAAACTCAGCCTAGCTTTACCCCTTACTCTCGGATGGGTAAGGTCGTACCCTTTTCCAAATGACCACGACACAGTGGAAAGCGTGGCCTCCTGATAATCGGTACTCGGTGCTCCTGTACCCACTCGGTCTAGACTTTGGAATAACCTCTTGGTACCATAAGGGTTTAGGGACTTTCACCCAGGGATATCTATATCACCCCATATAGAACAAGATTTCTGATATCCAATCCTGCCAACCACGATACGCCTGTGGAAGCTATGACCCTGATGTCGCTAAGGTGTACAGTAACCATGTCACACAATGCGAATTGCATGAATCACACTATCCAGTCATGTATCCATCCTGCGCGTATCGTGCACTCATGTGGGGTAACACCGCCTATTTAGGAGTCCCTAAATAATCTACCCAAAGGTATATGCTATGATCAAACATTCTTCATATCAAGCATACATATGATGCGTATGGGCATAAGTTATGGAATTATACTAATCATGTTATAAAGTAATAAACTATCCTTACAACACAAATGGGCCTTAATATGTATGCTTGATTTGCAAGTACGGGCCTACCAGCGGGCCCTAGGGAGAGTTCTAATGTGGACATTTAACCAACATTATTCTTACAATGTGGACGTCAAACCAACATTGCTCCCAACCCCATAAATATCATTACACAAGCATGGGGAATCACACATTGCATTAGACCTTGTATATGTATCCCATTGGGCCTTAATTACATCAAATGGGCCGCATTACATGGGCCTTATTTCATCAAGTGGGCTGCATCAATGGGCCTTTTGTACATTGCAATGGACCATAACCCCTTGGGTCTTGAATACGTCAAATGGGCCTAATCACATGGGCCTTATGTGTATCAAATGGGCCACACCCATTGGGCCCCATATGTACATCAAATGGGCCTCAACCCATAGGCCCCAACACATCCCAATGGGCCTTAACCCATGGGCCCCTAATACATCAAATGGGCCTCAACCCATGGGCCTTACATATATATCAAAGTGGGCCTCAACCATGGGCCACGAATACATCGAATGGGCCTCATAAGATGGGCCTTATATCCATATCAAAGTGGGCCTCAACCATGGGCCACAAATACATCGAATGAGCCTCATAACATGGGCCTTACATCCACCTCAAAGTGGGCCCCAATGGACTACCATAGATAAGTTAATATGGGCCTCATAACATGCTAAGGTGGGGTCCACTTGGACTATGGATCTGGCTCATTCTCTAGGTCATGCAATAAAATGATCTTTTTAAAGTGGATGGACAGATTGGATGCAGCACCTGCCTCATGGTTGGGGTCCACATAAAGGCCTTCCATCAACTATATTATATATAATATAAAATATAATCTACATATAGTGTGTGTGTGTATATATATATATATATATATATTATATACACATACAATATTGTATATACATAATATTTTATATATATATACATACATATACACACACAACGTCCCACACGTGGGGGGTGGGTCCCACCGTCTAGTGTGGACGGTGCGGGTAGAACATATCACGGTGGGGCTTGACCACTGGGCCAGGCGTGGATAAAACACATACTGCACGGTGGGTTCCACCGTCCACAGCTGTGGACGGCGGGGAAATAAATACATACATCACTGTGAGTCCCACGTGGGGCCCACCATAGCATTTATTTGACATCCAACCATGGATAAGGTCGCACGGACCTGGCTGAATAGGAAAAATAAATTTCATCTTGATCCAAAAACTTTTGTGGCCCAGAAAAGGGTTTCAAGGGTAGACGTTCAATCCCACTGTTTCCACTGATATGGGCCACCTGAGCTTTGGATGTGGCTAATATTTGTAGGGGGCCCACTGCTGGAAGTGGCCCACCATTTGAATAGGTTAGATGACAAATAAACATCACGATAGGGCCCACAGCTGGAGCAGTGGGTCCCTGCTACCATCCATCAAAACGCAAAAGCATCTTGTTGCTGCGTTAGTGGCAGCAGGCGCTGCCTCTTATTATATATATATATATATATATATATATATATATATATATATATATATATATATATATATATATATATATATATATATATATATATTGAATTGGAGTTTTCTTGTGCTTTTTCAAGTGTGGGGTCCACATCAAATGAATCCACCCTTGTCAATGGATTCTACAGTCCATAACCCTTCCATCAAGCCCAATATTGGGCATCTTTCAGCTTGTAGAGAAAATCTGGGAGACTTTAAACGGTGGAGATCACTGTTTGCTAAGGTATGGCCCACCAGATGCTCCGATCAACCTCATTTTTCAGCTCAACACCTAAAATGACTTGGTATATAGGATAGACGGCGTGGATTGATTACATACACCAAGGTAGGACCTACATGAATGGCCCACACAAATGGCCTTAAACCAATGCTCAATAGTGGTGTTTTCACCCCCACGTCCAGAGACAGCGTCTCTAGACTCATTTTTTTTTAGGGTATGGTAATCTTAAGGTGAGCCACCTAATAATAGATGGTGTGGATACAACCCCTATATAAAGTGGGGTCCATCCAAGTGCCCACACAACTACGCCATCATACACAGAGAAAGAGAGTGAGAGAGAGACATGGGACACATGTGATGGAGGGACCCCGACATTATGGGCCCTCCCTTGCATTCAATCATACATCAAGTGGGTCCCCTTACACATGGGTCCATCAAAAATGAAAATTAACGGTGGAGATCCTTTCCCCACCAATATGGATAGTCTAGATAACCTATTTAATGCAAGGAAACAAACATCATGATGAGGTCCATGGAGATTGGCCCCATCGTGGAATGATCATGATGATCAAAGTGGGCCATCGGCCACATCTTAGGGTCCCAAGTGAGATCCAAACCATTAATCGGTATGGCTCACTTGGCCCATCATGAAAACATGAAAAAAAAGCCTATAGATGCACCCACTGTTCGATCTTCTTGCTCCCTTGGCTTCCTTAGTTCCTGAACATCAATTCCAACGGAGGAGATGAGGTTTGAATGGTTGAGATGGGAGATGAAAGGGTAGGAAAGGTGGGCCACACTTGTGGCTCTCTTGGAAGAGTTGGAGAGGCTTGGGACGTATGAATTTTTCCTTACTTGGGAGAGTGGTTTGAGAATGAAGGAGAGAGAGAGTTGTAAAGGGAGAGAGAGAGTGATGGGTGATGGAGTGATGAATGTGGTGAGTGATGGGTGTAAGAGACTTTTTGACTTTTGTGGTTTTTGGTGTAAGAAAGGTTTAGGCTTGTAAGAAACTTTTTGACTTTGGGGGGTTGCTTGGGGATGGGTGAAAGGTGATGTGTACTTGACATGTACTTGACATGATGGGATTGATGGATGTGACAAGTTGTAGAGATTCTCTCGAAATTCGTACGCGCTGCGTTTTCCTTGCACTGAACGCTGGTCCACATCAATTGACCAGGGTATCACCTCGGCGAGCGAGTCGCTGCATCGGAACCACGACGACGGAGCGGTCGCTATGGTACAAGTCTTGGGTTAAGTCGACTCGGGTTGACGGCGTGTGAATCAGGGTCGTGCGCAAATACCGGTTAAGTGTCGAAAGTTGCCAGAATTCGACCGGGAAGACCGTGGAAGTCTATGGAATGGTACGGTCTAGGATACGGGGCTTACACATCACATGGGCCTTATATATATCAAGGTGGGCCTCAATAGACGGGCTAAAAATAATTAAGATGGGCCTCTTAAAACATCATATGGGGCCTCGTCAAAGGCCATAAATACATAACAGATGGGGCCTCAAATACACACATAGGCCTCATCCATGGACAAATCGGATCAAACACGTACATCATGTGAGGGCCACATGGACGGCGACAATAACATATATATCGTGATGGGTCCTACTATAATGTGGGTGAGGGTTTGGATTACATCTAACATCATTTCAATAGTTGTTGGTGTAACATGTGTATCACACTACACTATCATTCCATGCGGCACATGGCCCACTAATGATGATCAGTACTGTCCAAACACCGTCCATACTGTATGGATGGAATAAATACATCAGGGTGGTCCACTAATGGATGGACGGTTTGGATTTAACACAAACATCATGTACGGGGCCTACATAGGCTGTTGATGACATACAACAGCTATATAACTGGTGCTAGGTATACCAACCGAAGAACATCCACCATCCAGCAATATTGGACGGTGTGGGTATTCACATATATCATGATTGTCCCCCACACATGTGGCAGGAGGTCCCACCATCCAGAGTACTAAATGGAGAGGATTACAACATACATCGCCCTATGACCCATCGTCCATCCATCTGGATGGTGGGGATTGAAAAACAGGTGGACGGCATGGGTTTAAAAGGATGGGCAACATTGATAAAAACACATGCCTCACATGGGGTCCTCTATAATGCCATGAAAATTGGGGGTCAAGTATAACTCAGCTCCCGAGCTCCAAAACATCACTTATGCAACATATTTAGAGATGGATGTATGTTGTCTGTATTAGTGCATAAAACATGAAGTAGATTAAGCCAAAATAGCAAACATAGTTCAGGGACTGTCTAAGAATGCAAGCAAAAGACTGAAATATATATATAAATCAACATGAGTCCTCAAGGTATGTATGCTCTGCCAAGTCATAATTACAACTCGTGTCTCAAAATACATATAACAGAATGTGATAAATCGCTATAATCATAGCCCAGAATCCCCGCCAACCAGGACATGGCTCACATGAACCCGCTTGAGAACTACATGAACGAGAATGCCTCCTCGTCCTCATCGAACTCTGGCTCCGCCTCGCAGGCATCACCATCACCTGCATCTAAGTCAGAGTCTGGTTGGTGTTTAAGCACCATCCCAGAACGTGGGAGTGAGTGATCAACTCAATGGAACTAGCAAAGGTTAACATGTTATCAATTCAATCAAGTAGTAATGATAAAGCAGTACAATCAAACATGTCCTAGATACTCTTGTTAATGCAAGAATGGTATGAGGAAATGATGCATACCCTCACCACAATTTCCCTCTTGCAACATCATCTAACAATTGCGGCATGAATCGCTGCCACTCTGCTCTACACCAACTCCAATGGCACATGCAGTGCAATGTTATGAGCATGATTATCAAGTTCTTATCAGTCCTTTTCATATAGCCAGATTGGGAAGCTAAGGTACCTCCCCTATACCAATTTTCAAACAATGATCCGTTCTTGGGTCGTCAGTCCTAGTAAATCTTATACGATATTACTGTTCTAGGTCACTGTAAAGGGCTCGTCACCAATCAATACAGGCCTAGTATACCTTAGATGCTGTAAAAAGGCTCGTCGCCTGTCCGCAGTGTTAAGATATGCTCAAGGTCACTACAGAGGGCTCGTCACCAATCAGTGTAGGCCGACAATGCAAATATAGTGTCCCATACCACCATAATCGACTCACGAGTCTAGGTTGCTCACTGGTCACTATGGGGAGGCTCGTTGTCCCAGCGTAGGCCGACAGTAAGGCCACGGTGTCCCATACCACCATGTCTGACTCATGAGTCTTAGGGGATCGAGGTACCAAGGTTAATGGGATTTCACTGGTAAGTTTGGTACCCTAGATTTAAAAAATAGCGTCCAAACATGGTGAACATTCATCGGTCAATCAGGTTGTTTAACGAGGTCAATTAGGACAAGCGCAAGTTGAGTTGATCGACATGGAATGCATAAGCACTCCGTGTGGCCTAACCACTATCGAACATCCCAAGTACGACTTACAGTCGTCGAACACATCCTGCGTGGCGTAAATAATTCCAACCACCAGTTCAAGAACAATTATCGATTACCTGGACTGTAATATAGTCCCAATCACGTACAAGCTCAATAATAGAAATTTGATTCATATTCTACTTCCAAATGAACATGTTATGAAATATAACTTAAACATAAATACAGTACATGAAGAAAATCATACACACAGTTAACATGAATAAATTAGGCTAAATAATTCATGGAGAAAATTATACATACAAGCAGGATAATTGAGATTCATATCTCAACAACCTTAAAAATTACACTTTACTAAATACTAACTTATTCAGGCATTTATACAAACACTTAGACTACACTATTCAACATACATTACGTATGTCGGCCATATTACATATTAGTGCAAATCCTTTCGCCAAGGAGTTGTCGCATACATAACAATCATGTACTAACAATAAATAATCATGGCAATCACAACATCAGATTTCATACGCATACAGATAGTCTAACATATACATGAAATACTCTATTTACAGCATAGGTTATACATATACGTAAATCAAAATAGATAGCGCATTTAGCATGTGTAATAGCGTCCACATCAAGAATAAATCATTATCTAACATTGAAAGTCTTGAAAACCATAACCTAAACATATATAGTCCGTACCTTAAGCCAAAAAATGTGATACGAATATGATTTAGACGATAAGTCTTCGTCAACGGCGGATAGGCAACCTAAGACATGAAATAGATAAGCTACAAAAACCCTTAAAATATCCTAAGCTCCAAAATAGGTTAGGGTTTGATTGACTTACCCAAAAATAGAATTAGAATCACCGGAATAATGATTCAGATACGATGGATTGATGCGTAGAGGAACTGGGAAGAATCCCAAGATAAAACACTAACTTCACACTCACTTTCTCTCTCTTTTCTCTCTCTTATATTAGCTAGGGTTGGAAATTCGTATGGGACTTGTGAGAGAGGGTTTAAGGCCTTTATATAAGCCCAAATTTGACGGAAATAGTCCTAGGGCAAAGGTATACTTAGGTTATAACCAAATCGGGTTCTTTCTGATCCAACAGAATACTTTTGGAGGTCCTCTTATTAAATGCGGTCGGACTTAAGCTCACTAATATTGGATCTTAAGCAAGTTAAGTTTTCAGTCCGATCGGGTTTCCAGATCGACCGTGGTGGACCAGCTTCAGTTCAAAGGTCACCGAAACTCGATCAGGGCCACGAGCATTTAGGCATGTGTGGGCCACCTTTCCTGATCCGAGGGTGAATTTGGGTCAAAAACCAACAGTCAGAATGCTTATAAATGACATGCAAGCGATATGACTCAGATTACTTAAATTCATATTTAATTTCTTAAAAATCTTCACTTTCTCACACTCTTCACTCCGGACTCAAGAAAATGGTCTCAGGACATCGTTTGGGCTTGATTTTTGAGGTGATAGTCAAGTCCAACTAGGCGGTCATAACTGTCTAAGTTCATCGTTATCGGACTTTCGACGTGCAGTCCAGGTCCAATATGAAGTTTCCAAATGTTCTCGAAAGCAACTAGGTTTAGAGTTGGATCCTAGATTTTAGGGTAATGTAGCGTTAACAATTCTATAGGTTTTGGGTCTTACAGAACATATTTAAAGTGGTTGGTGCTAAATTCACAAGTAATCTAGTTTTGCGCTAGTTAACTCACGTTAAATTTCCAAAGGATTTGGTTCTAAATGATTTCTGCGAAAGGTGATACTCGGGTCTATGTATGGATTTTTTCAAGACGTTACATCCTTACACACGTGGGTCTCACAGCTGCTGATGCAGTAAGATAAAACACATATATCACAGTGGGCTGCACCTACCACTGTCCAAATACAAATGATGTGAATATAAGATACTTACATCAAGGTGGGTCTCACCTTCCCACACATGTCACACACGTGTGGGGTGGGCCCACACCTGGAAGGTGTGAATAAACACATACATCACAGTCGTGGGGTCCATGTCCCCAAACAGACGGATGGACAGTGTGGGTTACCCCATAGCTCATGATAAGACCCCCATAACTTGCTGACTTCGATACAACAATTAAATGGCTGTGTGCGGTCACTAGCTAATCCGTTTACAACAAGTGGGTCCCACGTGGGGCCCACCATAATGTTTATTTTCCATCCCTTCTGTTAATATGGTCACAAAGACCTAGATTAAGAGGAAAAAAATAGATGTAAACATTCAGCTCACCACTGTTTCCTACTGTGTGGGCTACCTGAGCTGTGTTACGGCTGATTTTAGGGGTGGCCCACGGCTAGAAGGAGGCTCACCAAATGCACGGCGTTGATGTTCTACACACATCACAGTGGGGCCCACGGCTAAGACCCACGGTCCTTGCTCACCGTTTCATGTAGTAGGACACTGCTGGCGTCCTCTGACGGTCAGCAGCAGCAGCGCCTGCTGTGGCTATCTCTCTCATTTAAAAAAAAAATAAATTCTTGGGGATTTTCTTAGGTGAGACCTGTATCAGTAAAATCCACCCCACCCATTAGATTTTATGGCTCGAGACAGACCAAACGAGCCCAATATTCAAGGTATTTTGGTGTATAGAAATATCAGGGCAGATTTCAATGGTAAAAACACTGTTTTTTATGCTATGGCCTGCCAGATAGTCGGATTGGCTTTATTTTTCGGTTGAATGCCTAAAATGATCTAGGGAATGGAATGGACAGCATGGATTGAATTCATACATCAAAGTGGGGCTTGCATGAGCAGCCCACCCCAAGCTTTGAAATCAAACTGATATCTTTTTCTTTTATTTGTCATCAGTACATCACAACGTCAATTCACACATCACTATGCAGCCACGTCCAGCGTCCTTAGACGCTGGACGGTTTGGGTAACACATATTTAAGGTGGACCCCACCCACAGACATGCTACCAGGGTGGGCCACCAAATGGTTGGATGGCTTGGGTAAGACACACATCAAGGTGAGGTCCATCCAAGTGGGCCACACAGCCTCCTCATATCACAAAAAAATGAAAAGAGAGGGAGAGAGAGAGAGAGAGAGAGAGAGAGAGAGAGAGAGAGAGAGAGAGAGAGACGTGATAATGGAGGGACCCCGGTACTATGGGCCCTTGTATGATTTATAACATACATCATGTGGGTCTCATTACATATGGGCCCACCAATCAAAAATCAAGGATGGATATTACCTCTCCACCAAAATGAAAGGTCTAGATGATCTCTTTAAATATAGAAAGTATACATCATGATGGGGTCCATGGAGATTGACCCCATCATGGAATGATCATGAGAATCATAATGGGCCATCGGCCACATCTAGGGTTCAACGTGAGATCCATATCATCAATCGGTAGGCCCCACTTGACCCATCGTAAAAACATGAAATTTATGCCTATAAAACACCCACCTCAAGATCTCTTCTTCATTCTTCCATCAATGCGTTCTATAGATCCAAAGAATGTGATCCAACGATTGAGATGAGGCTTGGATGGTGGAGATAGGAGATAGGAAGGTGGGCCACGCATGGCTTCTCTCATGGAGATAGCTTTGGACGTTGGGTTGTTTAGGGTTTTGCTTGAAAAATGGAGAAAATGAGAGAGAGAAGATGGGATGTAAAGAGAGGGGTGGGTGAGTCAGTGATAGGTGATGTGTACTTGACATGTAAGGGATGGGTTGTTTTGACTTTGAGGTTGCTTGGGGATGGGGTGTGAAGTGATGTGTACTTGACGTGTTCTTGACCCTTGATGGGATTGATTGATGATTGATGGGACATTGTGTAGAGATTTTCTTAGAATTGTAAATGTGCGACGTTCCTCGAACTGAATGCGGGCCTAAATCTCCTAACCTGGGTATTGCCTCGGCCTGCGAGATGTGGCATCAGAACCGTGGCAACGGCGCAGTCACTAGGGTACGAGTCTCGGGTCAAGCCGACTCTTGAATATGGGACACGACTCAGGGTTGCACATAAATGCAGATAAAAGATCGCGAGTGGCCAGAATTGGACCGGGAGGATCGTGGAAGCCTACGGAAAGGTACGGGCTAGGATACGGGTCTGACAGCTCTCCCCTCCTAATAAAAATTTTATCCTCGAAATTTACAAAACAGACAAGGGATGAAGTATATATGTGAAGGCACAATCAATCTACAAAATGATGAGGATAGTGCTCTCTAATCTCAACCTCGCCCTCTCAAAATGCATTCAATCAACACTATGGTGATCCTAATGAACCTCGGACCCTGGATCAGAGACGATCAAAACTGGAATACTATGTAGCCTCCTAATCTCAACGGTATGGAGCTATATCAGAAAATCTCTAAGTTATTCGAACTCAGAGACCTAATCATTCTAGGTTCTCAACAATCATAGAGTGAAGGGTACCTATCAGCAGATATGTGATGTTATCTTAAGGTATTCCCAAGTTATGCTTTGATACCAACTTCTGTCATGCCCCAAACTCGAAAATCGAGCTCATAAAATTTTTGATCTCCGAATCCAATGCCGACAGCCTCCGGAGTACCCCATTCTTGGCTCTAAGCGTCCATATGCCAGATTCCGATCCTGGGATCCTACAATGAGGATTTTCAATGTACTTTTGTCTCGTAATAAGCATAACCATAAGTTTACCCAAATCATAAAGGCAACATCATCATCACATATCTACTAATATAAACAGTTGAATACAATCTGAAAGGGAAATACATATGTATCAAAATCTAAACTCTAGAAGTCTGCTGTACGCTCCAAGCATAACGTTGTTGCAACCTGACGCCACCTGCGTACATCTATTGTGCATAAGCATATAGAAAGTTAGAGGGCAGTGAAAGTGTGCGCGCAAGATAATTGCCTAGTATACAGATATCAGGGTAAGCAGAAATACTAATAATTTCATTAGTCAAATAATAACAGAGTAAGCGAAAATGTATTGGTAAGACCATGAATGCTATCAGCTGCACCAAGGCTATACGATGCAAAAACTTAATAAGCCAATATCATATACTGAGAATGCAATGTAATATACCAATCCTGATGAGTCCACGAATACTGTTAGCCGTATCTCGGTGATACATCAAACATGCGCGTATCACGTGACATGTGGGGGCAAATCCATCTCACAAGGAGTCCCATAACATCTCAGCCCATTGACATATGCTCAAATCAATCATTGAAATGGCTAAGCTATATGTCCTAGAGGGGGGAGGGGTGAATAGGACTATGCCAAATTTAAAATAAATAAAGCGAAATTAAAGAAAAATATTGCCAAAAAAAACAAGAGATCACAATCCACAATGCAATATGAAATGCAACCTCAATTCAAGTCTTGAGAGGCTGATACAAATTACGTTCTAAGGACAACCTTACACCATAAAAATAAGATTCATGGTAGGACAACCTTACTAAAACAATTAATATCAATATCTCAAACTGAAGATGAATAAAGAAATTAAAGTTGGAATAGAAATCCTAAATTATTACAACATTCTCCACGGCGCTTGAAAATAAAAATTACAGCATTTACATCCACATATACATCCCACAAATGAATAATCAAAGATAGGAAAATAAACCACACAACCACAAAACACAAGGGATTATAGTGGTTCGCTTGTGTGTACACCAACTGTTAATAAATAGCCACATAGCTACTCCACTCCTAATATCCTCACATAGTGGATATTAGCATTCATTATCAATATAGGTTTTCCAGGTTCACCTAAAACCTTCACAATTATGTCTTTTTCTGTGGGCTTACATAATTAAAAAACCCCATTTCTGAGTTTTACTGACTTCCTCAGATAACCAACAAAATGATATTTTTCTGGCAAATCTCAAATGAAAACCAAATAAAGTAAATTACAAAAAATGTAAAATACCTGAATTTCTCCATTATTGTAGTAGCCCGGAAGAACCAAGTTGGAGTAGAGGTTCGAATGTCAAAGTTCAATGTCCAATACTCACTTTGTAATGGTTCTAAGTTCTAATTGATTTTAAATTAAACCGATTGGCTAGAAAAAGGAAAATAAAACTTCCTCTCTTCAGATTAGATTGGAATACAAGAAACAAAATCAATTTAAAAATCTAAAGAAATATAATATTAAATATGCACACTAAGCTTAAATGGAGCACAGACTTATCTCTTAGAAGGCTGGATTAAAATTGTTTGAGTTCTCTACAATATTTTGAGATTTGTGCTCTATTTATAGGTGAGTAAATCACATCTTCGACTGGTCCAGAGGTCGCTACGACTGGTCGTAGGACCAACGAATATTTGAAAATTTGAGCGCGATAAGATAAAGTAGTTTCACAACTGGTCGAAGGTCAGATTCGCCTGGTTGTAGGTCGCTCACCACTAGTCGAAGCCAAGCAAAATTCAACGCTGTAGTTTAAGTCGTAGGATCACAACTGGTCGAAAGAGCAGTCGACACTATTCATACGACTAGTCGAATAGACCCCAGGACTGGTCAAAGCTTAACAAAAAATTCTGAATTTTTGCAACAAACTTATGACTAGTCTAGGAAATTCTTAGATAGGTCAAAGCAGTGCTAGGACTAGTCGAGCAAGGTCGAGGACTAGTCTTAGAACAGACCAAATTCTTAAATATACAACATTTGTATTATGTATCCGAAATGACCTACTCTAAAGGTCAACTTAAGGTCAAACATACCTTAATAGTGAAGTAAGGACATTGAACCCTTAAGATATGTAACCTTTAAAGAAAATGAAGCTTAAAATCCTGATGTACCTTATCCTTAAAAGCTTCAATTACACAATCTTGAATCTTGACTTGTAACTCATGATTTCAGTTGAACATTCTCGAGTCTTGACTTGTAAACTTATCATATCTTTTGAAGTCGATCTTGCGAGACAATGTTGTGGCTTGACATATCTTGAGTTGAGCATTATGCTTCACTGATGTAGTCAACATCTAAACACTGTGACTCGCTTCAACCATACAGGCTTCATCCATACTGTGTTTCGAACATGTATGCAATTTCATAAAGTACAACTAGTGTTTTTGGCACCACAAATTTGTCAACATAAAGGGGCTTTCAACCATCACACTTACAATCTCCCCCTTTGTTAACTTAGTGACAAAACACACTTTCAAGATATAATACATAAAGCAGAATATCTAGTTAAAGAGTCATGCACCAGTTATTATCAACCAGCACACATTTATAATATCATGAACCTGCAAATCAATTAAACTTATAGTCAAATCAATTCAACATATAGTAGTCCACCTCTGCACATACTCCCCCTGAGTAGCATGCATTATGCAACTCCCTCCTCATAACATAGACATCCATTCTCCCCCTTTTTTTCATGATAGGACAAAGGAAGCAATGAACAAATGGCTGAGGATATAAGAGATAATAATGTACATAATCCATAAACAAAGATAAGTCAAAAGTAGCAGCAATCTCACAAACAGAGAGAGCAGACGAGTAATAATGTTATTACAGTCTTGTAAAATAAAAAGAACTAATTTGAGCCAAATGAAGGAGCAGGGATGGAAGGATCAAGTTGATGCATGCCCTTTTTCAAGTGCCTAAGATATTTGCGCATATATTTGAACTGTATATCATGGGCAATATTCATATTGTCTACCTTAACATTTATATTTTCTACCTTCTCCTCAAGTGCTCGCAGACGCACATCAAACTCAGATGGTTCATAATCAGGATCATTAGTAAAACAGACTCATTTTCTTTAAAAATATCATCCATGTTAATGTCATCAGGAGGAAGATCACTGACTTCTTCCTCAATTCCAGCTTTAGCACCACCATTACCATCACCTTGTCCAGGAAGCACATTCAGCTTCATTTTATTAAGGTTAGCATTGTTAAATATCAGATGATAGATAGGGGCCTCTCCAACAGGCATGTCGACTAATATATGTGTAGCCAGCATAGTCATCAAATAAGAAAATGGGATATCACTGTGACCTGGATGGAGTCGAAACTGAATAATGGAGTTACAAATCAAGGATGATAAACAAACATGAATACCTCTGGCAATAGTATGAAGAACATGAACCATGAAGGACATCAATTTAGATTTATTACTCGATCGAGGATACAAGTTGGACACAAAAATCTTGTGAAGAACTCTGTATTTGGGTAACAAATACTTTGAGGAGAGTGTATTCCCTTTATGTGTCCATTGTACGTCCAAATTACATAAGGCTCTAGTGAGCATATGTTTTTCAGTTTCTGAGGATTTTTCAAATAAGGTATGAATGGGAATGCCCTCATCATTCATAGGAATTTCCATAAGAGTTGAAATCAAATGACGATCAACATCAAACAGTCCTTCTCTTGTGGCTATTTTAAAAGTTAAATTTTTCATTGAAAAATCACTTATGTAAGATAACATGGACAGGCTAATGGACCGGTATGCTGGCCCACCCCAACGCAATAAGTTATCCCAACCTTCAGTTTCAAGAATAGGAAGGATATCATACGGAGCAATATGATTTATATCAATAGGACGTTCTATAACAACATTCCTCAATCTAATGTCCCGTACAAAAGATGGATCATCTTCGAAGGATCGAAGATGACGCTTGGTAATAGGAGTAGATCTGGAAGAAGATGGACCACGAGATGTTGTCTTTCTTCCTCTAGATGCCATATGCAACAAGGATTTGAAGGAAATAAAGTGTTGCAAAGGATTGAGAAATGGGTTTTCTCAAATCAGATTTGGGTGAAGAAAAATCCCAAATCTCAATAAAACTAGAAATAGACAATTTCAAGAAAGAGATAGAAGCAAACTTGACACAAATTCACAAGAAATAAGCAAATGGAGCACTAACCTTGACGGATTTGGAAGGTGGGTTCGACTGGTCGGGCATCAGCTTGTCGGAGAGGGAAGTTGAAATAAGGAAGAAATGAAATTTTCCCCAATATAAGTCAATCAGCGCGATTTATGACTGGTCACGAGCTTTCTTCAACCGGTCGTGCCACGATAGGTTGAGGAAATCCTCGACTAGTCGAGTACCACCAAAAATCTGATTTCCTGCATATTTCACACAAATTGAAATCTAAACTAGCAAATATATATACTATGATACAAATAAGCATAAATAATCATTTTAGAATGCACATGCCAAGATCAAATTTCAATTTGTTAAACCTTCTTTTGTCAAAAAGTTTAGTGAAAATGTCAGCATGTTGATTCTTGGTAGGGATATATTCGAAAGATATAAGTTTTTCTTCTACCAATTCACGAATATAATGAAATCTAATGTCAATGTGCTTAGTACAAGAATGCTAAATTAGATTTTTTAAAATATTTATGGCACTGGAATTATCAAAATATAATAACATAGAATCCTATTTAATTCCATAATCACTTAGCATATGTTTCATCCAAACAAGATGCATACATGCATTATCAGGTGCGATATATTCAGCTTCAGCAGTTGAAAGGGATATAGAACATTATTTCTTACTAAACCAAGAAACTAAACAGTTTTTGATATAAAATCAACCACCACTGGTTGATTTTCTATCATCAAGATTACCAGCCCAGTCAAATTCATAGCATATTTAGATTGAGAGATGAACATTCCACCAGGTTGTTATTTTACTTGCAACCCAAAGAAATAATTCAATTCCCTAACCATGCTCATTTCAAACTGAGATTTCATCAAATCTGCAAACTCAATAGTCATGTCAGTACAGGTAGATCCATAAATGATATCATCAACATAAATCTATACTATTAAAATGTGATCATTATGTTTTTTTAATAAACAGAATTTTATCAACACATCCCATTTGAAAATTATGGCTTAATAGAAACTTTGTTAGTTTCTCGTACCATGCCCTAGGAGCTTGTTTTAAACTATAAAGTGCCTTTTTAAGGCGATACACATGATCAACATTTTTGGGGTCTTCAAAATCCATCGGTTGTTTAACATAGACTTCCTCACTTTTCACATCCATTTGGTAAATCTTAAACTTTCTCAAACATGCAATGGATATAAAAAGTCTAATTGATTCAAGAGGTGCTACTGGTGTGAAGGTTTCATCATAATTAATACCTTCAATTTGAGTGTAACCTTGTACCACTAGCTTAGTCTTATTTCTAATTATATTGCCAAGCTCGTCAGACTTAGTTTTGTAAATCCATTTGGTTCTAATGATTTGTTTATCTTTAGGTCTAGGTACGAGATACCAAACATCATTTCTCACAAATTGGTTAAGTTCTTCTTGCATCGCAACAATCCAGTATTCAATAGCAAGAGCTTCTTTTACATTAGATGGTTCTATCTGGGATGTAAAACATACGTAATTATATATATCCTCAAGTTGTTTACTGGTACAAACACCAATGAGAGGGTTTCCAAGAATCTGTGTGGATGGATGATCTTTAACAGTCTTCAGATCAGAAGTAGTCTGATTAGATGGAGTATCAGGTTTATCATTTTAAAGGACTTCATCATTATTTAGACTTGAGACTGGTGTGTTTAAGTGATCATCAAAGACCACATTGATGGACTCTTGAATCACACTGGTCCTTTTGTTCAGAACCGTATAAGCTCGACTATTTAAAGAATATCCTAGAAAGATCCCTTCATCACTCTTCATATCAAACTTTTTCAGATTTTTACGATCTCATAAAATATAGCACTTACTGCCAAAAACTCAAAAGTATTTGACAGTAGGCTTTTTATCGAACCACATTTCGTAAGCCATTTTATTATTACCTTTACTAGTGTAAACCCAGTTAATGACATTAGAGAGCTTCATGTTATTTAACATGACATTAGCCATTTCTTGAAGCACTCTATTTTTCCTTTCAACTATACCATTTTATTGTGGAGTTTTAGGCACTGATAATTCATGTAATATTCCCTAGTCACTACAAAACTTCTCAAAACTGCTATTCTCAAATTCGGATCCATGATCACTACGAATCTTACTGATTTGAGAACCTTTTTCAGTTTGAATCCTTTTGAGAACTTTTCTTACTTCTACAAGGGTTTCAGATTTGTCCATCAAGAAGACTACTCAAGTATATCTGGTAAAATCATCTACAATTACCAGGATATATCTTTCGCCACCTCGACTTTCCGTCCAAGTAGGTCCTATAAGATCCATATGGAGAATCTCGAGTGGTCTTAATGTGGCATTGAAATTCACCTTTTTGTGTGAGTTCCTTGTTTGTTTGTCAATCTGGCATTCGCCAAATAGTTTATCTATTTTTTATAGTTTGGGTAGACTTCTTATAAGTTCTTGTTTGCTTAATCTATATAGATTTTGGTAGTGTACATGTCCAAGACATTTGTGCCACAAAACAGTCTCTTCTATATGGACCATGCAATATGATTGATTAGATGAGTTGGATTCACTAACAAGATAGCAGTTTTCAGACGTTTTACGTCCAGTTAGTATTACTGAACCCTTGTTGTTTAGAATCTCATAGCTTTGATTGGAAAACTTTACAATGTGGTTATTGTCGCATATTTAAGATATGCTTAACAAGTTATGTTTTAATCCTTCAACATATAAGACATTATTGAACAAAGGAAGGTTATAAATTTGAATCGTACCTTAAAAAATAATCTTGCAATTACTGTCATCATTAAAAGTGATTGAACCATCAGTCATATCTTTAAGATCAGTGAATAAACCTTTATCACCAGTCATATGCCTTGAGCATCCACTGTCTAGGTACCACTTTGAATGGCTTGTAGCTTTGAAAGCTGTGTGGGCAAATAAGCAGGTACCCTTTGGAACTCATTTCATAACCATTTTTAGTTTAGGTGGATAGTTGGTCTTCTTTTGTTTGTAAGAGTTATAAGTATGACCTAGTGAGTTTGACTTTAGAAGCTCCTTAAGTAAATCAACTATCTTTTCAGCCAAAGGACTTTGGTTTTTCTTTTTATAGTTGATATGGTTTTTAAGTTTTTAAAATGATTCAGAGTTTTTAAAAAACCGTTTGATCTTTCCCTTTTGATTTTAAGGTCTCTCCCTTTACGATCTTGGAAGGAGTATTCTTCGGTTTAGGAGGAACACTCTTATCATAGCCCAGATTGGATCGATAGCCATATTTTCTCGATCCTGATAAGATTTTTTTCTAATTTAGGATCACCTTGGGCATATTTCCAGGTTTCTTTTAAACTCAAGAGTGAAGAGACTTCATGTTTTAGTTAGTCGTTTTAAGATTTAAAATTTTCTATCTGGGAGGTTTTAAAATCCAAATCGCATTTTGTCTTTTCAAAACATTCTGAAATGTAGGACTTTTCTAAAATAAGAGATTCATAAATTTCTTTAAGTTTAAAAAATTTCTCTTTTTGAAGTTTCAGTTTCATAACAATTTTACAACTTTCCTTGTATAGGGCATTATATGCGTCTTGAAGATCATCTTCATTTTCACATTCACTATTTAGATTTTCTTCACTAGTCAAGTCATCATTATCTGAAAAAGTGAATTTGGCTATAGTCATAAGGGCCTTAACCTCACTACTCGACTCGATTTCAGAATCTTCTAATTCAGGGAAGGCTTCAGAATCAGAGGACTCATCCCATGTAGCCAACACACTCTTCTTCCTGGGTTTGTCCTTTTAAGGACACTTATTAGCCAAATGTCCACATTCATGGTAATTATAACACTGACTGTCTTTTAAGGATTTTCTTGATTTAGGTTTAGGTTTTTTTTTTTAACATTTGCCTTTTGAAAATCAACCCTCTTTTTATTTTTAAAAATCTTATAAAACATTTTTGCCAAAAGGGCCATATCATCTTCAGAGTTTTCTAAATCAGAGTTTAAATCATTTTCTTGAAAACCATTTTTAGAAGTTTTTAAGGCAATAGATTTACCTTTTGGAGCTTTAAAGGTTAACTCATAAGTCTGTAATTAGCCAACTAATTTCTCATCCCTTATATTGTCCGTATCACAAAGTTCTTGGATTGCCTTTACTTTAGAATTGAACCGTTCCAGAAGTGAGTGTAGTATTTTAGCACATATTTTGCTTTCAGGGATTTTATTGCCTAAACGCCACATAGAGTTTACCATGTCATTCAATCTGGTATAGAAGTCCATGAACATTACATTTTCTTTCATATGTATTTCTTCAAATTTAGTTGTGAGGATTTCTATCTTAGATTTCTTGACAATTGAAGTACCCTCATGTGTCATTTTCAATATATCACAAACTTATTTTGCAGAATCACATGATATAATTCTTTTGAATTCATCTGGTGATAATGCACAAGTAATTGCATTTAGTGCCTTAGCATTTGCACTACTCTCATTTTTCTGAAGTGTGGTCTAAGAAAAATATGGTGTAATTCTCATAGATTTTGAACCATCAATCCCAGTTACTTCAGTGGTAGGGGGATCCATTCATTTACTATGGCTAGCCACACACTTTCATCCATGGATTTGAGGAAGATCCTCATCCTGACTTTTCAATAGGCATAATTGGTGCCATCAAAAGGTGACGGCTTAGTAACTAAAAGGCTATCAAAATTTGACATCTTAAATATAGCTTAGATCAATTAGCTCAGGAATTGAATCCAAATAAATAAAAAGAGATCTATTAGGCTCTGATACCACTTGAAATGGCCAAGCTATATGTCCTTGGGGGGGGGGGGGGGGGGGGGGAATAAGATTATGCCAAATTTAAAATAAATACAATGGAATTAAAGAAAAAGATCGCCAAAACAAATAAGAGATCACAATCCACAATGCAATATGAAATGCAACCTCAATTCAAGTCTTGAGAGGCTAATACAAATTATGTTCTAAGGACAACCTTACACCATAAAAATTGAATTTATGGTAGGACAACCTTACTAGAACAATTAATATCAATATCTCAAACTGAAGATGAATAAAGAAAATAAAGCAGGAATAGAAATCCTAAATTATTACAACATTCTCCATAGCGCTTAAAAATAAAAATTACAGCATTTACATCCACATATACATCCCACAAATGAATAATCAAAGATAGGGAAATAAACAACACAACCACAAAATACAAGGGATTAGAGTGGTTTGCCTGTGTGTACACCAACCGTTAATAAACAGCCACACAACTACTCCACTCCTAATATCCTCACATAGTGGATATTAGCGTTCACTATCAATATAGGTTTTCCAGGTTCACCTAAAACCTTTACAATTGTGTCTTTTTCTGTGGGCTTACACAATTTTTAAAAAAAAAACACTTCTGAGTTTTACTGGCTTCCTCAGATAACCAACAGAATGAGATTTTTCAGGAAAATCTCAAATGAAAATCAAATAAAGTAAATTATACAAAATGTAAAATACCTAAATTTCTTCTTTGTTGTAGCAGCCCGGAAGAACTAAGTCAGAGTAGAGGTTCGAATGTCAAAGTTCAATGTCCAATACTCACTTTATAATGGTTCTAAGTTCTAATTGATTTTAAATTAAACCGATTGGGTTAGCTTTAATTGATTTTGATTACGGAAAAAGGGAAATAAAGCTTCCTGTTTTCAGATCAGATTAGTATACAAGAAACAAAATCAATTTGAAAAGCTAAAGAAAGAGAATATTAAATATGTACACTTAGCTTAAATGGAGCAGAAACTTATCTCTCAGAAGGCCGGATTAAAATTCTTGAGTTCTCTACAATATTCTAAGATTTGTGCTCTATTTATAGGTGAGCAAATTGCATCTTCGACTAGTCCAGAGGTCGCTACAACTAGTCGTAAGACCAACAAATATTTAAAAATTTGAGCGCGATAAGATAAAGCAGTTTCACGATTGGTCGTAGGTAGTCTATGACTACATTCGACTAGTTGTAGGTTGCTCATGAATAGTCGAAGCCTATGACTACATTCGACTAGTTGTAGGTTGCTCATGAATAGTCGAAGCCAAGAGAAATTCAACTCTGCAGTTTGAGTCATAGGATCACGACTAATCGAAAGAGCAATCGGCACTGTTTGTACGACTGGTCGAACAGACTCCAGGACTGGTCGAAGCTTAACAAAAAATTTTAAATTTTTATAACAAACTTACGACTGGTCCAGGAAATTCTTAGACAGGTCAAAGCAGTGCTAGGACTAGTCGAACAAGGTACAGGACTAGTCTTAGAATAGAACAAATTCTCAAATATAAAATATTTGCATTATGTATCCAAAATGATGTACTCTAAAGGTCAACTTAAGGTTAAACATACCTTAATAGTGAATTAAGGACATTGAACTCATAAAATATGTAACCTTTAAAGAAGGTGAAGCTTGAAATCTTGATGTAGCTTGTCCTTAAAAGCTTCAATTATGCAATCTTGAATCTTGACTTGTAACTTGTGAATTCAGTTTAACATTCTCGAGTCTTAACTTGTAAACTTGTCTTATCTTTCAAAGTCGATCTTGCGAGACAATGTTATTTCTTGACATATGTGGAGTTGAGCATTGTGCTTCACTGATGTAGTCAACATCCATACACTGTGACTCACTTCATCCATACTGTGTTTCGAACATGCATGCAATTTCACAAAGTACAAGTAGTGTTTTTGGCACCAAAAATTTGACAACATAAAGGGGATTTCAACATAACACTTACAATCTTCCCCTTTGTCAATAGTGACAAAACACACTTTCAAAATATATTATATAAAGCAGAATATCTGATTAAAGAGTCATGCACCAGTTATTATCAATCGGCACACATTTATAATATCATGAACCTGCAAATCAATTCAACATATAGTCAAATCAATTCAACATATAGTAGTCCACTGTCACGCCCCAAACCTGGAAATCAGATTCATAGGAATCCCGATCGTCGAATCCGATGCCGACAGCCTCCTTAGTACCCCATTCTTGGCTCCTAGCATTCATATGCCAGATTCCGATCCTGTGATCCTACAAGGAGGATTTTTTTTTTAAAATGTACATTTAACTAGTAATAGCATAACCATAAGATTACCCAATTCACAAAGGCAAAATCATCATCACATATCCACCAATATAACCATTTGAGTACAACATTGAAAGAAAAATACATAAATAAAAAATCAAGCTCCAGAAGACCACTGCACACTTTAAGCTCAACACTGCTGCAACCTAACATCATCTGCACGCATCTATCGTGCTTAAGCTTATAGAAAGCTTAGAGGGTGGTGTAAGTTTGTGCGCAAGGTAAGTGTCAAGTATTCAATACAATGTCATAATCATATAATATCGAAAAACTGGTAATCCATAAACCATACAATGTCGGAATAAGCAGAAATACTGATAAGATCATAAATTATTAGAGTAAGCAGAAATACTGTTAAGAGCAGGAATTATCAGCGTAAACAGAAATACTGATAAGATCATAAATCATACGATAATAGAATAAATAGAAGTATGGACAAGTCCATAAGTCAATCAATTATCAGGATATCTAATATAGAACATCTATGTAATAAGAAGTCATAATAAGCCAAATATTAGATGCCGAGGATGTAATGCAATATGCGATGCAAATGGAATGACCATGCTAGAGTGTGAAGTCGGGATGATAGTACGTAGTATCGCAGGCTACAGGGTCCACCACAAGGGACTTCTATCTAAAACAGTCTTATACCTAAATTTGGATAGTGAGACTCAACGTGGTAAACTCCTGATCTCAGGTTAGTCGTGCGCCCAACTGAAATCCTTATCATAACGAAGGTACACAACAATTAGTTACGCACCACCAGCCCAAGTGGATAGTGAATGAATGAATGATTGAGTATGCAACTCCTACTCAATAAGTCCACATATCAGTACGGTTCCTCTCTGAAAAATCACCGTGGTCTAGTACACTCTAAACTAGATCGTCGCCTCATCGCGCGCAATAAGGTAAGTGGAAGAGACCTCACTATCCGTCTGCCAATATCGGGGCTTGACTGTCGATAGCGGACCCATTCCTCGAGCTGGTCAGACTCAACCTAGCTTTGCCCCCTACTCTCGAGCAAGTAAGGCCGCACCCCCTTCCAACCGACCACGACATAGTGGAGAGCGCAACCATCTGGTAATCGGCACTCGACGCTCATCTACCCACTTGGTCTAGACGTTGGAGCAACCTCTGAAATCAAGAGGGTTTAGGGACTTCACCCAGGGATATCTATAGCACCTCATGTAGAACAGATTTCTGGTGTCCCATCTGGCCATCCACGAAATACCTGTGGAGGCTACGACCCTGATGTCGATAGGGCGTACGATGGTTATGTCACACAAATGCAAGATGCATGAGTCACACAGTCCAATCATGCCTCAATCCCGCGTATGTCGTACTCTCATGCGGGGTAACTCCGCCTATCAGGGAGCCACATGAACAACCTGTCCTATGACATATGCAATAGTCAATCACATCTCATAACAAGCATGCAGATGATGCGTATGGGCATGAATTATGATGCTATACTATCACATACTCATAATCGGTATCAATAACCGGCATCAACAATCAGCCTCGACAATGTGGACATTTAACCAACATTGCCTCCAAGGAATGACCACATAGAGCCAAACATATAATGGGCTCACAGCCTCGCACAACGGCCTAATATACAACACAATGGGCCTTACTCAAGGGCCACATATACACAACAGGCGGACCCTACTCATGGGCCTAATACATATCACAATGGACCTTACCCATAGGCCATGAACACATCACAATGGGCCTTATATACATCAAGTGGATCGCATCAATGGTCCGCATCAATGGACCTTAATAATCATATGGGCCTTAACATACGGGCCTTAAACATGGGCCTAATATTCATCACCATGGGTCACGACCCATTGCCCTCAAATACATCACAATGGAGAAAACACCCACAAATGCACCCTAGTGGGCCTCATCACATAGGCCTCATATACATCACATTGGGCCTTAATCACGGGTTGAATGCACATCACAACAGGCCTCAAATACAGGTCGCATATATATCACAATGAGCCTCGACAATTATCCTCGATATTCGGCCTCGATATCCGGAATCGGCCTATATAATCGGCCTTGACAAATCAGTCACGTCAATCGAAATTGGCAAGCGGTCATGACAATCGGAATCGATTGATAATCAGAATCGAAAAATCGGTCATGTCAATCGAGATTGATCGATAATCAGAATCGATAAATCGGTCACGTCAATCGCACCGATAATCAACAGATAAACAAAATGGGGTTCATAGATGATCAGCCGATCAACTATAGTATAAAGACCAGCACTCGGTCGTGGTTATATCAAATCCGATAACACGGAGTCATCCATCTACGGCGAATGGGACCCACTTATTTGGGTTAACCCACTAAGGGAATGATGAGAAAGGGCCTAACAAGGCCTAAGGGAAGATCAAAATGTGGACATCCAACCATCATTGCCCAAACAATGTGGACATCTAACTAACATTGCTCCTTAGGAGTGACCCACATAGAGCCATACGAATAGTGGCCCATGGCCTCACACAAAGGCCTAATATACATCGCTATGGGCCTTACTCAAGGGCCTTATGTACGTCACAATGGGCCGTAATACATGGGCCCCATATATGAGAAATGGGATGCAATATATATGGGCCGAAAAATACATCTCATTGGGCCTTACCAAATGGGCCGGAAATAGATCACAATGGGCCTCATCAAATGGGCTAGAAATACATCACAACGGGCCTCATCAAATGAGCTGAAAATACATCACAATGGGCCTCGTATACATCAAGTGAGCCGCATCAACGGATCGCACCAATGGGCCTCATAAATATCAAGTGGGCTGCATCAACGGGTGGCACCATTGGGCCTCATAAACATCAAGTGGGCCACATCAACGGGTGGCACCATTGGGCCTCATAAACATCAAGTGGGCCACATCAACGGGTGGCACCATTGGGCCTCATAAACATCAAGTGGGTCGCATCAACGGGTGGCACCAATTGGCCTCATAAACATCAAGTGGGCCGCATCAACGGGTGGCACCATTAGGCCTCACAAACATCAAGTGGGCCGGATCAATGGGTAGCACCAATGGGCCTCATATAAACAACAGGTGGGCCCTACACATGGGGCCTAATATGCCTCAAGTGTGGGGTCCACGTCCTCAGATGGACGGTGAGGGTAAAACCCATACATCAAAGTGGATCCCACGTCCTCAAATGGATGGTGAGGATCAAACTCATACCTCATGATCAGTAAGGCCTCCATAACTTGCTTATTTGGTACAGCAGCTACATAGCTGGAGTGAGGTACACCAGTAAATCTACTCACATCAGGTGGATCTCATGTCCCTGGACAGATGGACTGAATGGATATAGAATAAATACATCAAGGTGGGCCACTCTGGACGGCTTGAATGAAACATATATACCAGGTGGGCCCACACATATGGGACCCACCAAAAATGAATGGACGGGGGGAATATAACATATACCTGGTGGTGGGATCCACCGTCCACATGGCTGGACGGTGTGGTTCTCACATGCCACATGGTGGGCCACAAAGCTTGCTGACGACCTGCAGTGGGACCCACTGCTAGACAGTGCAGATAAAACCCATACAGCATGGTGGGCTCCACGACCATGTGACTGGGCTGGAAGGTGTGGGAAAAACACATACATCATGGTGTCCCTCACAACACACATAAGTGGCCACATCTCAAAAAAAATGGATGGACAGCGTGGATAAAAGCATATGTAAGGTGGGTTCCCACCGTCCAACAAACTGGACGGTGGATATGCTATACATACATTGTGGTGGGGTCCACCGTGATATGAACGGTGTGGATGTAAACCGTAAATCCTGGTCAGGGCCCACCTGGCCTGCTGATGTCTTTGGGTTGCAGCAGCTGTCCGCTGCATGGGACCCATGGATCCAACACATGCCTCACGTGTGGGTCCCACATACCGGCATCATACAGCAGTTATATTCCTGATTTGAGACATCTAGCCAATCCGCTACCCACAGCAGGTGGGTCCTACGTGGGCTATCACATAATATAATATTATATATTTAATATTAATTATTATTATTATCATTATTATTATCTGGACACTGGACGGTGTGGATTTAATACATGCATCATGGTGGGTCCCATATACGTGGCCCATCAGAATTTGGATCTGCCTCACGTCCAGATGGATGGTGAGGAGAATACATATGTCAAGGTGGCTGCCACACACGTGGCCCACCACAGATTTGGATCTGCTTCGATGCAGTCCCAAGCCATAGGACGAGCTCACTAAGAGAATGGACGGTTTGGATATAGCACATCCCATCCCTCACTCAGTAGCAAGAGGGGTCCATGGCTGGACAGAGTGGATATAGAATAAATGCTTCAAGGTGGAGCTCCACCGTCCAAGTAGTGGACGGTGTGAATAATACACAAAACAAGGTGGCTGCCACCGTCCAATACACCTGGACGGTGCAGGTCAGATACATAAATCAGGGTGGGGCCACTTCTAGACGTTGGAAGGTCTGGGTACAACACATACATGGGACCCACGTCCATGCAATAAACAACATGGATATACATCACCGTGGGTCCAACACCGTCCACAAGCTGCTGGACGGCATGGTAACACCACACATAAACATATATATCAAGGTGGGTCCCACCCACACGTGTGGGGTGGGAAACGTCCTGGATGGACGATCTGATATAACATATACCTCATAATCAGCCCACATAGCTGATGTTAAAGTAGCTACAGTGGCTGCTGGCCGTCCAACATATGGACGGCCCATATACATACATACATATATATATATATATATATATATATATATATATATATATATATATATATATATATATATATATATATATATTGAGGTGGGTCCACACGTGTGGGACCCACCAGCTATGAATCTAGCTGATATATATATATATATATATGTATGTATGTGTATATATATATATAGAGGTGGGTCCACACGTGTGGGACCCACCAGCTATGAATCTAGCTGATATTTGTACTTCTACTCCATCTAGACGCCCTGGATGTCCAGAGGACGGGTGGTCTAGATGGAAGGCGTCATCAAGGTAGGTCCACATTTGGCCAGGGACGGGTGGCGTGGATACAACGCACCCATTAAGTGGGTCCCATGGATGGCCCACCATGGGTTGGGTCAAACTGATATTTATATTTTCCTTCACCCAGGATCTACCCAAAAAGGGGCAGCAGTAGGGTAGGCCTCACGATCGGACGGCACGGATAAAACGTACATTATAGTGGGTCCACATTCGGTATGGATCTAGTGGGCCACATGCATCACAAGAGAGAGATAGAGAAAAGGGAGAGAAATCAAATGAGGTGAGAGGAGCTCCGCCATTATGAGCTCCTCCTTGATACAATGCTTAGATCAAGATGGTCCCACCATATGTGGGCCCTCGAACCACAAAAAAAAAAAAAGAAATCAAATCATAGGAACACCCACCTTAGATCTCTTCGTCCTTCTTCCATCAATGCGTTTTATAGCTCCAAAGAACGTGATCTAACGGTTGAGATGAGGCTTTGATGGTGGAGATGGGAGGTATGAAGGTGGGCTACACATGGCTTCTCTCATGGAGCTTGGACTTGGGTTGCTTGGGAGATGGGTTTGAGAAATGAGAGAGAGAGAGAGGGTTGTAAGAGAGAGATGGGAGAGTGATGGGTGAGAGATGGGTGATGGGTGATGGGTGATGGATGTGTACTTGGTTGTAAGAGAGTGTTGACTTTGGGGTTGCTTGGGGATGGGTGAAAGGTGATGTGTGATGTGGTACTTGATTGATGGGATGTGATGTGATTGATTTAAAAGATTGTCTTGGGTTTGCAAATGCGCGGCGTTTTCTTGAACTGAATGTGGGCCCACATCTTCTGGCCAGGGTATCGCCTCGGCGCGCGGCATTAGAACCGCGGTGATGGCGCGGTTGCACAGGTACAAGTCTCGGGTCGAGTCAACTCAGGTATACAGGACATGACTCAGGATCACACACCAATGCCGGTAACAGATTAAGGTTCGATGGAATTCGACCGGGAGGATCGAGGAAGCTTACGGAACGGTACGGCCTAGGATACGGGTCTTACATCCACCTCTACACATACTCCCCCTGAGTAGCATACATTATGCAACTCCCTCCTTATAACATAGACATTCATAGGACATCCATTCTCCCCCTTTTTGTCACAATAGGACAAAGGAAGCAATAAACAAATGGGTGAGGATATAAGAGATAATAATGTATATAATCTATAAACAGAAATAAGTCAAAAGTAGCAACAATCTCACAAACAGAGAGAGCAGAAGAGTAATAATATTATTACAGTCCAGTAAAATAAAAAGAACTAATCCGAGCTAGATGAAGGAGCAGAGATGGAAGGATCAAGTTGATGCATGTTCTTGTTCAAGCGCCTAAGATATTTGCGCATATATTTAAACTGTAAATCATAAGCAATATTCATATTGTCTATCTTAACATTCATATTTTCTACCTTCTCCTCAAGTGCTGGCAGACGTGCATCAAACTCAGATGGTTCATAATTAGGATCATTAGCAGAATCAGACTCAATTTCTTCAAAAATATCATCCATGCTAATGTCATCAGGAGGAAGATCACTAGCTTCTTCCTCATTTTCAGCTTCAGCACCACCATTACCATCACCTTGGCCAGGAAGCACATTCAGCTTCATCTTATTAAGGTTAGAATTGTTAAATATCAGATGACGGATAGGGGCCTCTCTAGTAGGCATGTCGACTAACATATGTGTAGCCAACACAGTCATCAAATAAGAAAAGGGATATCACTGTGACCTAGATGGAGTCGAAACTCAATAATGGAGTGACAAATCAAGGATGGTAAATAAACATGAACACCTCTGGCAACAGTATGAAGAACATGAACCATGAAGGATGTAAATTCAGATTTATTGTCCGATCGAGGATACAAGTTGGATACAAAAATCTTATGAAGAACTCTGTATTTGGGTAACAAAAACTTTGAGGGGAGCGCATTCTCTTTATGCGTCCATTGTACGTACAAATTACATACATTTTGATGCACGTCATCATTCACAAGAACTTTCATAAGAGCTAAAATCAAATGACGATAAACATCAAATGGTGCTTCTCTTATGGCTATTTTAAAAGTTAAATTTTTCATTGAAAAATCACTTATGCAAGCGAACATGGACTAGGCAATGGACTGGTATGCTGGCCCACCCCAACGTAATAAGTTATCCCAACCTACAATTTAAAAAATAGGAAGGATATCATATGGAGCAATATGATTTATATCAATAAGATGTTCTATAATAACATTCCTCAATCTAATGTCCCATACAAAAGATGGATCATCTTTGGAGGATCGAAGATGACGCTTGATATTAGGAGTAGAAGTGGAAGAAAATGGACCACGGGATGTTGTCTTTCTTCCTCTAGATGTCATATGCAACAAGGATTTGAAGGAAATAAAGGGTTGCAAAGGATTGAGAAATGGATTTTCTCAAATCAGATTTGGGTGAAGAAAAATCTCAAATCTCAATAAAACTAGAAATAGACAATTTTAAGAAAGAGATAGAAGCAAACGTGACACAAATTCATAAGAAATAAGCAAATGGAACACTAACCTCGATGGATTTGGAAGGTGGGTTCGACTGGTCGGGCATCGGCTTATCAGAGAGGGAAGTTGAAATAAGGAAGAAATGAAATTTTTCCCAATATAAGTCAATCAGCGCGATTTATGACTGGTCGTGAGCTTTCTTCAACCGGTCGTGCCACGACAGATCGAGGAAATCCTCGAATGGTCGAGTACCACCAAAAATCTGGTTTCCTCCATATTTCACACAAATTGAAGTCTAAACTAGCAAATATATACAATATGATACAAATAAGCATAAATAATCATTTTAAAATGCACATGCCAAGATCAAATTTCAATTTGTTAAACCTTCTTTTGTCGAGCAGTTTAGTGAAAATGTCAGCACGTTGATTCTTGGTAGGGATATATTCCAAAGATATAACATTTTCTTCTACTAATTCACGAATATAATGAAATCTAATGTCATTGTGCTTAGTATGAGAATGCTGAATTAGATTTTTTTAAATATTTATGGCACTGGAATTATCAAAATATAATAATATAGAATCCTATTTAATTCCATAATCACTTAGCATACGTTTCATCCAAACAAGTTGCGTACACACATTACCAGTTGCGATATATTCAGCTTCAACAGTTGAAAGTGATATAGAACATTATTTCTTACTAAACCAAGAAACTAGACAGTTTTTGATATAAAAGCAACCACCACTTGTTAATTTTCTATCATCAAGATTATCAGCCTAGTCAGCATCCGAGTACCTAGCTAACTGAACATTAGTCTCATGTGGATACTAGAGACCAAGATTAACAGTACTTACAACATATCACATAATCCGCTTGACAACAGTTAAGTGCGATTTTTTAGGATCAGAGTGATATCTAGTGCAAATATCAACACTTAGAGCGATATAAGGTCTACTAGTAGTTAAGTACCGTAAACTACCAATCATACTCCGATATAATTTTGGATCCACATTTCTACCTGCACAATCTTTTAAGAGTTTCAAAGTTGTACTCATAGGAGTATCAAAATTTATACCATTCTCAAATCCAAATCTCTTAATCAAATTCATAACATATTTATATTGAGAGATGAACATTTCACCAGGTTGTTATTTTACTTGCAACCCAAGAAAATAATTCAATTCCCAACCATGCTCATTTCAAACTGAGATTTCATCAAATCTACAAACTCAATAGTCATGTCAGTATAGGTAGATCCATAAATGTCATCAACATAAATCTGTACTATTAAAATGTGATCATTATGTTTTTTTAATAAACAGAGTTTTATCAACACATCTCATTTAAAAATTATAGCTTAATAGAAACTTTGTTAGTTTCTTGTACCATGCCCTAGGAGCTTGTTTTAAACCATAAAGTGCCTTTTTAAGGCGATACACATGATCAACATTTTTGGGGTCTTCAAAACCCATCAATTTTTTAACATAGACTTCCTCACTTTTCACATCCATTTGGTAGATCTTAAACTTTCTAAAACATGTAATGGATACAAAAAGTCTAATTGATTTAAGACGTGCTACTGGTGTGAAGGTTTCATCATAATCAATACCTTCAATTTGAGTATAACCTTGTACCACTAGCCTAGCCTTGTTTCTAATTATATTGCCAAGCTCGTCAGACTTATTTTTGAAAATTCATTTGGTTCCAATGATGTGTTTATCTTTAGGTCTAGGTACGAGATGTCAAACATCATTTCTCACAAATTGGTTAAGTTCTTCTTGCATTGCAACAATCCAGTTTTCATCAGCAAGAACTTCTTTTACGTTAGATGGTTCTATCTAGGATGTAAAACATACATAATTACATATATCTTCAAGTTGTTTACGAGTACGAACATCAATGAGAGGGTTTCCAAGAATCTTTGTGGATGAATGATCTTTAACAGTCCTCATATCAGAATTAGTCTGATTAGATGGAGTATCAGGTTTATCATTTAAAAGAACTTCATCATTATCTGGACTTGAGACTGGCGTGTTTAAGTGATCATCAATGACCACATTGATGGACTCTTGAATCAATTGGTCCTTTTTTTCAGAATCTTATAAGCTTGATTGTTTAGTGAATACCTAGAAAGATCCCTTCATCACTCTTCGTATCAAACTTTCCCAGATTTTCACGATCTCGTAAAATATAGTACTTGTTGCCAAAAACTCGAAAGTATTTGACAGTAGGCTTTTTATCAAACCACATTTCGTAAGACGTTTTATTATTACCTTTACTAGTGTAAACCCGGTTAATGATATAACAAGCTGTATTGACTGCTTTAGCCCAAAGATTCTTAGTGAGCTTCATGTTATTCAACATGACATTAGCCATTTCTTGAAGCACTCTACTTTTTCTTTCAACTATACAAGTTTGTTGTGGAGTTTTGGGCGCTGAGAATTCATGTAATATTCCCTGGTCGCTACAAATCTTCTCAAAACCACTATTCTCAAATTCGGATCCATGATCACTACAAATCTTACTGATTTGAGAACCTTTTTCAGTTTGAATCCTTTTGAGAAATTTTCTTACTTCTACAAGGGTTTCAGATTTATCCCTTAAGAAGACTACCCAAGTATATCTAGTAAAATCATCTACAATTACTAGGATATATCTTTTACCACCTGGACTTTCCGTGCTAGTAGGTCCTATAAGATCCATATGGAGAAGCTCGAGTGGTCTTAATGTGGCATTGGAATTCACCTTTATGTCTGAGTTCCTTGTTTGTTTGCCAATCTGGCATTCACCACCTATTTTATCTATTTTTTGTAGTTTGGGTAGACTTCTTATAAGTTCCTGCTTGCTCAATCTATATAGATTTCGGTTGTGTACATGTCCAAGACATTTGTGCCACAAATCAGTCTCGTCTATATGGACCATGTAATATGATTGATTAGATGAGCTGGATTCACTAAAAATATAGCAATTTTCAGATGTTCTACATCCAGTTAGTATTACTGAACCCTTGTTGTTTAGAATCTCACAACTTTGATTAAAAAACTTTACAATGTGGTTATTGTCGCATATTTGAGATATGCTTAGCAAGTTATGTTTTAGTCCTTCAATATATAAGACATTTTTTAAAAAAGGAAGGTAATAAAGTTGAATCATACCTTGGAAAATAATCTTGCAGTTGCTGCCATCACCAAAAGTGATTGAACCATCAGTCATATCTTTAAGATTGGTAAATAAACCTTTATCACCAGTCATATGCCTGGAGCATCCACTACTTAGGTACCACTTTGAATGGTTTGTAGCTGTGTGGGCAGCCAAGAAGGTACCCTTTGGAACCCATTTCATAACCGTTTTGGGTTTAGGTGGATAGTTGGTCTTCTTTCGTTTGTAAGAGTTATAAGTATGACCTAGTGAGTTAGACTTTAGAAGCTCCTTAAGTAAATCAACTATCTTTTCAGTCAAAGGACTTTGGTTTTGCTTTTTATAGTTGATATGGTTTTTAGGTTTTTGAAAAGATTTATAGTTTTTGGAAAACGTTTGATCTTTCCCTTTTGAGTTTAAGGTCTCTCCCTTTACAAACTTGGAAGGAGTATTCTTCGGTTTAGGAGGAACACTCTTATCATAGCCCAGACTGGATCGATTGCCACATTTTCTCAATTCCGATAAGAGGTTTTCTAATTTAGGATCACCTTGGGCATATTTCCAGGTTTCTTTTAAACTCAAGAGTGAAAAGACTTCATGTTTTAGTTGGTCGTTTTCAGATTTAAAATTTTCAATCTGGGTGGTTTTAAAATTCAAATCGCATTTTATCTTTTCACAACAATCTGAAATGTAGGACTTTTCTAAAATAAGAGATTCATAAATTTCTTTAAGTTTAGAAAATTTCTCTTTTTGAAGTTTCACTTTCACAGCAATTTTACAACTTTCCTTGTATAGGGCATTATATGTATCTTGAAGATCATCTTCATTTTCAGATTCAATATTTAGATTTTCTTCACTAGTCGAGTCATCATTATCTAAAAAAGTGAATTTGGCTAGAGTCATAACCTCACTGCCTGACTCAATTTCAAAATCTTCTGATTCAGAGAAGGCTTCAGAATCAGAGGACTCATCCCAAGTAGCCAACATACCCTTCTTCTTGGGTTTGTCCTTTTTAGGACACTTGTTAGCCAAATGCCCATATTCATAGCAGTTGTAACACTGACTGTCTTTTAATGAATTTCTTGATTTAGGTTTAGGTTTCCATTTATCATTTACCTTTTGAAAATCAACCCTCTTTTTACTTTTAAAAATCTTATAAAATCTTTTTACCAAAAGGGCCATATCATCTTCAGAGTTTTCTAAATCAGAGTTTAAATCATTTTCTTGAAAACCATTTTTAGAAGTTTTTAAGGCAATAAATTTACCTTTTGGAGCTTTAAAGGTTAACTCATAAGTTTATAATGAGCCAACCAATTCCTCATCCCTTATATTGTCCGTATCACGAAGTTCCTGGATTGTAGTTACATTAAAATTGAACCGTTCCAGAAGTGAGTGTAGTATTTTAGCACATATTTTGCTTTCAGGGATTTTATCTCCTAGACCCCACATAGAGTTTACAATGTCATTCAATCTGGTATAGAAGTCCATGAACATTTCATTTCCCACCATACGTATTTCTTCAAATTTAGTTGTGAGGATTTGTATCTTAGATTTCTTGACAATTGAAGTACCCTCGTGTGTCATTTCCAATATATCCTAAGCTTGTTTTGCAGAATCACATAATATAATTCTTTCAAATTCATCCGGTGATAATGCACAAGTAATTGCATTTAGTGCTTTAGCATTTGCATTACTCTCATTTTTTTGAAGTGTGGTCTAAGAAAAATATGGTGTAATTCTCATAGATTTTGAACCATCAATCCTGGTTACTTTAGTGGTAGGGGGGATCCATTCGTTCACTGTGGCTAGCCACATACTTTCATCCATGGATTTGAGGAAGATCCTCATCCTGACTTTCCATGTCACGCCCTAAACCCGAAAATCGAATTCACAGGAATCCCGATTGCTGAATCTGGTGCCGAAAGCCTCCGTAGTACCCCATTCTCGGCTCCTAGCGTCCATACGCCAGGTTCCGATCCTGTGATCCTACAAGGAGGATTTTTTTTATACATTTAACTCGTAATAAGCATAACCACAAGATTACCCAATTCACAAGGCAACATCATCATCACATATCCATTAGTATAATCATTTGAGTACAATGTTGAAAGGAAAATACATAAATCGAAAATCAAGCTCCAGAAGACCACTGCACGCTCCAAGCTCAACACTGCTACAACCTAACCTCACCTGCACGCATCTATCATGCATAAGCTTATAGAAATCCTAGAGGGTGGTGTAGGTGTGTGCACAAGGTAAGTGTCAAGTATTCAATACAATGCCATAATCATACAATACCAGAAAACTGGTAATTCATAAATCGTACAATGTCTGAATAAGCAGAAATACTGATAAGATCATGAATTTTCAGAGTAAACAGAAATATTGATAAAGTCATAAATCACACGATAGCAGAGTAAGCGAAAATACTGACAAGTGCATGAGTTATACAATATCAGGGTACACAATGCAAATCAGCTATGCAAATGAGGAGTCAAAGCCAGCAAATATTAGATGGTAAGGATACATTGTCATAAATCATATAATATCAAAATAAGTGGAAATATACTGACAAGTCTATGAGTGTCATCAGCCATACCAAAGCTATGTGATACAAGGCATGAGTACTAACGGCCATATTGATGCAGAAACATGGTAACCCAAAATACTAAGTACTGTAGATGCAATGTAATATGCGGTGCGAATGAAATGAACAAGTTGGAGTGAAGTCAGGATGATAGTATATAGTATCGTAGGCTATGGGGTCCATTACAAGGGACTTCTATCCAAACCAGTCTCATAACTAAATTTGGATAGTCAGACTCAATGTGGTAAACTCCTGATCTCATGTTAGTCGCGCGCCCAACCGAAATCCTGGTCATGCGAAGGTACACAACAATTAGTTACGCACCACTAGCCCGAGTGGATAGTGAATGAAACAAATGTATGAGTATGTAACTCCTACTCAATAAGTCCACATATCAGTACAGTTCCTCTCTGGGAAGTCACCGAGGTCTATTACACTCCAAACCAGATTGCAGCCCCATCATGCGCAACAAGGCGAGTGGAAGAGACCTCACTATCTGCTTGCCAATATTGGGCCCGACTCGTCGATAGTAGACCCATTCCTCGAGCTGGTCAGACTCAGCCTAACATTACTCCCTCCTCTTGAGCAGGTAAGGCTGCACCTCCTTCCAACCGACCATGACATAGTGGGAGACGCATCCTAACAGTATACAGCCCTCATGCGTTCATGCATCCACTCGGTCTAGACGTTGGAACAACCTCTGAAATCAAGAGGATTTAGAAACTTTCACCCAGGGATATCTATAGCACCCCATGTAGAACAGATTTCTGGTGTCCCATTTGGCCATCCACGATATGCCTATAGAGGCTACGACCCTGATGTCGCTAGGGCATACAATAATCACAACACACAATGCAAGATGTATGAGTCATACAATCCAGTTATGCATCAATCCTATGCATATCATGCGCTCATGTGAGACAATCTCCGCCTATCAGGGAGTCTCATAACAACCGGCACTATGACATATGCAATGGTTAATCATATCTCATAACAGACATGTAGATGATGCGTATGGGCATGTACCATGATGCTATGCAGTCACATACTCATAATCGGTATCAATAACCAGCATCAACAATCAGCCTCAACAATGTGGACATCTAACCAACATTGCCCCAAGGAATGACCCTCACAGGGCCAAACACATAATGGGCCGATGGCCTCACACAAAGGCCTAATATAAAACACAGTGGGCCTTGCCCAAGGCCTATAGATACATCACAATGGGCCTCAACTATGGGTCACATATACATCATATAGGTCTCGGTAATTGGTCTTGGCAATCAAAATCAGAATCGAAGTAGGCCTTAGTAAATGAAATCGGTCACGACAATCAGAATCGTCAATCGGCCACGACAATCAGAATTGATCAATAATCGGCCTCGATAATCGGAATCGACAATCGGTCACGATAATCAGAATTAATCGGTAATAAGAATTAGCAAATCGGTTACGTCAATCAGAATCGACAATCGGTCACGATAATTAGAATCAGCAATCGGTCACGTTAATCGCACCAATAATCAGCAGATAAACAAAATGGGGTCCATAGATGATCAGTCAATCAACTATAATATAAAGATCAACACTCGGCCGTGGTTATATCAAATCTGAAAACATGAAACCATCCGTCTATGGAGAATGAGGCCCACTTATTTGGGTTAACCCACTGAGGGAATGATGAGAATGGGCCTAACAAGGCCTAAGGAAAAGTCACAATGTGGACATCCAACCATCATTTCCCATCAATGTGGACATCTAACCAACATTGCTCCCAAGGAGTGGCTTACATAGGGCCAAACATATAGTGGGCCTATGACCTTACGTACAATCATGATGGGCCCCATTTACGTCACATAGGCCTCGTCATATGGGCCAACATACATCACATCTGGCTTCAAATACACAACAGGTGGGCCTCGAATACAACTCAATAGGCCATGCCAAAAGGGCCATAAATCCACAATAAGTGGGCCCTACACATGGGCCTCATCACATCAAGTTGGGCCTCGAATATACATTACAGGTTGGCCTTAAATACATATCACATCGGGCCCCAACATATGGGCTGGGTATACATCATATTGGCCTCAAACATGGGCCACAAACACATAACAGGTGGGCCTTGCATATGGTCCCTAGGCCACATCACGTGGGCCAAAAATATAAATAGGTGGGCCCCGTAAATGGGCCAAAAATACATCATGATGGGCCCCATGGATGGGCCGCACCAATGGGCCTCAAATGGGCTTGGACCACTCCAGAAATCATTTCAATAGTTGCAGGTGTACATGTGTATCATGTACACTCATTCCATGAGGCATATGGCCCACTAATGATGATCAGCACCATTTAAATGTTTCCCCTGTAAATCGGCACCATCCAACCATTGTCCACATAAATCAGCACCGTTCAACCATTGTCCACGTAAATCAACACCATCCAAACATTATCCAACAATGAATTATATTAAAAGATCATCTGGACCGTACCATAAATAATAGTGGTGATAATGATTTTCATAGTTAAATTTCTAGTGGGCCCACTATAGTATTTATTTTCCATCCACACTGTTCATAAGGTCACAAGGACCTGAACAGGGAAGGAAAACAAATATTATATTGAATTAAAACTTTTGTAACCCAAAGGGGTTTCAAGGGTGGGCATTCAACACCACTGTTTTATGTACGGTGGTCCACTTAATATTAGATTTGCCTTATTTTTAGTCTTAAGCCAAGGACGAGCTCACCAAATGTATAGACGGTTTGGATAAAACACATGCGGCATGGTGGGCCCACGTCCAATCTGATGGACAGCTTGGATATCGTGGCTGTTGCACCATCCAGCAAATGGACAATGTAGATGCAACATACATCATGGTGCGGTCCACGTAGTGGGCCACCTTAACATATATAATATAATATAATATATTATCATGTATTATAATATAATATATTACATTATATTATAATATAACATGACACAGAGAAAGCCACCGTCCAGAGAGTAGTATGGTCTGGACGGTGTAGATTTGATGCATATGAGGTGGTGGGTCCACACGTGTGGCCCACCAATATGATATTATTAATATATTATATATTATATACATTATATATATGCAGATTTGTATATAAACGTGTGTGTGTGTGTGAGAGAGAGAGTGCAAGGGCCAGCGTTGAATGGAAAATGTGTATCACGGTGGGATTGCCCAGATAAAATGAATGGACGGTCTGGATATACTTCACATGCATTATGGTGGGACGTCCACACCTCAGTTGGACTGACGGAGTTGATATAAAACACTTCCCTCAAGGTGGGTCCCACCAAACTTGCCGACCTCAATACACCAGCTGGAAGGCTGGTGTGGGACCCGTATAACTTGCTGTCTATAATACAGCAGCTGTATAGCTGTGTGTGGTACACTACCCAATCCGTTTCCATCCAAGTGGGTCCCACGTGGGGCCCACCATAACGTTTATTTTACATCCAATCTGTTGATAAGGTCGCACCGACCCTGATGAATAGGAAAAATAAATTTCAAGTTAATTCAAAGCTTCTGTGAACCCAAACAGGGTTTCAATGGTAGGTGATCAATCCCACTATTTCCTATGATGTGGGCCACCCGAGTTCCAGTTTGGGCTGATTTTTGGAGAGGGCCCACTTCAGGAAGTGGCCCACCCAATGAACGGTGTGGATATTAAACATACATCATGGTGGGGCCCACGGCTGGGACCCATGGTCGCTGGTCAACCGTTCATGCAGTAGCATAGTAGCGCCTGCTGTACGTCCACTAGACGTCAGCGGCAAGGCTTTTGCATGTATATATTTTTTTTGAACAAAAATTCTTTCTCGTGATTTTTCGCGTGTGGGGCTGACATCAGAAGAATCCACCTCACGCAATGGATTCTATAGTCTATAACCAACCTATCAAGTCCAATATTGGGCATTTTTATGTGTGTAGAAAAATTTAAGTGAATTTAAACGGTGAAAATCACTGTTTGCTAAGGTATGGCCCACCAGAAAGTTGGATAGGCCCCATTTTTTGGCTCAACGTCTAAAATGGTCTGGAAAAAGGGATGGACGGTGTAGATTGAGTTCATACATCAAGGTGGGGCCTGCATGGGCAGCCCTTCCCAAAAGTTTTCAACAAAAGTTGATATTTGTGTTTTCATCTGACATCCAGCGTCCTTGGACGCTGGACAGTTTGGGCAAACCTCGAGGGCCTTGCTTAGGTGGGCCACCAAATGGTGGGTGGTTTGAATACAACACACATATAAAGTGGGCCCCACTTATAGATGGCTTGAATGGAATACATGTTTCATGGTGGGGTCCATCCGGGTGGGCCACACAGCCACATTATTACACAAAATGATAGAGAGAGGGAGAGAGAGAGAGAGGAAGAAGCACCCACCTTTTATTTTCTTGGATTTCTTCTTCCATCAATGTATCTTAGAGCTCCAAGGGAGGCATTTGAATGGTGGGGATTGATTTTGGAGAGTGGGATTGGGTGGTAGAGAGTGGGTCACACCAAGCTTCTCCATGGAAGCCATGGATTTGGGTTGCTTAGAGAGAGGAGCTTGAAAAATGAGAGAGAGAGAGAGAGAGAGAGAGAGAGAGAGAGAGAGATGAGAGAGAGAGAGAGAGGTGTAAGAGAAGTGATGGGAGAGGATGGTGAGGTGATAGGAAAGTTGACTTTTTGGTTTGCTTTTTGTACTTGGGAATGGGGAGAGTAATGAGTGTACTTTTGACAAATGAGGTGATTGATGTGATGGATTCTCTTGGGATTTACAACGTGCGGCGTTTTTCCTTGAACTGAACACGGGCCCATAGCTCCTAGCCAGGGTATCGCCTCGGCACGCAGACACTGCATCAGAACCGCAGTGACGGCAAGGTCGCTAGGGTACAAGTCTCGGGTTGAGCCAACTCGAATTGACAGAACTCGGCTTAGGATCGGGCGCAAACGTTGGATAAAGGTCGAAGGTTGCCTAAATTCGACCGGGGAGATCGCGGAAGCCTACAGAATGGTACGGTCTAGGATACGAGGCCTACATTCTAATAGGTATAATTAGTGTCATCAAAAGGTGGAGGCCAAGTGACTAAAAGACTATCAAAATTTGGCATCTCAAATATAGCTTAGATTGATTAGATCAAGAATTGAATCCAAATAAATAAAAAGAGAGCTATTAGGTTCTGATACCACTTGAAATGACCAAGCTATATGTCCTTGGGGGGGGGGGGGGGGGGGGGGGGGGGGGGGTTAATAGGACTATGCCAAATTTAAAATAAATACAGTGGAATTAAAGAAAAAGATAGCCAAAATAAATAAGGATCACAATCCACAATGCAATATGAAATGCAACCTCAATTCAAGTCTTGAGAGGCTGATACAAATTATGTTCAAAGGACAACCTTACACCATAAAAACTGGATTTATGGTAGGACAACCTTACTAGAACAATTAATATCAATATCTCAAACTGAAGAGGAATAAAGAAAATAAAGCAGGAATAGAAATTCTAAATTATTACAACATTCCCCATAACGCTTGAAAATAAAAATTACAGCATTTACATCCACATATACACCCCACAAATGAATAATTAAAGATAGAAAAATAAACCACATAACCACAAAACACAAGGGATTATAGTGGTTCGCCTGTGTATACACCAACTGTTAATAAACAGCCATACAACTACTCCACTCCTAATATCCTCACACAGTGGATATTAGCGTTCACTATCAATATAGGTTTTCCTGGTTCACCTAAAACCTTTACAATTGTGTCTTTTTTTGTGGGCTTACACAATTAAAAAAAACCCCACTTCTGAGTTTTACTGGCTTCCTCAGATAACCAAAAGAATGAGATTTTTCTGGCAAACCTCAAATGAAAACCAAATAAAGTAAATTGCACAAAATGTAAAATACCTGAATTTCTCCTATATTGTAGCAGCCCGGAAGAACTAAGTCGGAGTAGAGGTTCGAAAGTCAAAGTTTAATGTTTGATACTCACTTTATAATGGTTCTAAGTTCTAATTTATTTTAAATTAAACCAATTGGGTTAGCTTTAATTGATTTTAATTCCAGAAAAAGAAAAATAAAACTTCCTCTTTTCAAATCAGATTGGTATACAAGAAATAAAATCAATTTAAAAAGCTAAAGAAAGAGAATATTAAATATGTACATTTAGCTTAAATGGAGCACAAACTTATCTCTCAGAAGGCCGAATTAAAATTCTTGAGTTCTCTACAATATTCTGAGATTCGTGCTCTATTTATAGGTGAGCAAATTGCATCTTCGATTGGTCCAAAGGTCGCTACGACTGGTCGTAAGACCAACGGATATTTAAAAATTTCAACACGATAAGATAAGGCAGTTTCACGACTAGTCGTAGGTAGTCTACGACTGGTCGAAGGTCACCTTCAAGTGGTCGTAAGTTGCTCACGACTAGTCGAAGCCAAGCGAAATTCAACGCTGTAGTTTGAGTCGTAGGATCACGACTAATCGAAAGAGCAATCGACACTGTTCATATGACTAGTCCAATAGACCCTAGGACTGGTCGAAGCTTAATAAAAAATTTTGAATTTTTACAACAAACTTACGACTGGTCCAAGAAAATCTTAGACAGGATGAAGCAGTGCTAGGACTAGTCGAGCAAGGTCCAGGACTAGTCATAAAACAGAACAAATTCTCAAATATAAAATATTTGCATTATGTATGTGAAATGACCTACTCTAAAGGTCATCCTAAGGTCAAACATATCTTAATAGTGAAGTAAGCATATTGAACCCTTAAGATATGCAACCTTTAAAGAAAGTGAAGCTTGAAATCTTGATGTAGCTTGTCCTTAAAAGCTTTAATTGCACAATCTTGAATCTTTACTTGTAACTTGTGAATTCTATTAAACATTCTTGAGTCTTGACTTGTAAGCTTGTCTTGTCTTTCGAAGTCAATCTTGCGAGACAATGTTATGGCTTGACATATCTTAAATTAAGCATTATGCTTCACTGATGTAGTCAACATCCATACACTGTGACTCGTTTCATCCATACTGTGTTTCGAACATGTACGAAATTTCACAAAGTACAAACAGTGTTTTTGGCACCACAAATTTGACAACACAAAGGGGTTTTCAACCATAGCACTTACAATCTCTCCCTTTGTCAAATTAGTGACAAAACACACTTTCAAGATATATTACATAAAGCAGTATATCTGGTTAAAGAGTCATGCACCAGTTATTATCAATCGACACACATTTATAATATCATGAACCTGCAAATCAATTCAACATATAGTAGTCCACCTCTGCACATACTCCCCCTCAGTAGCATACATTATGCAACTCCCTCCTCATAACATTGACATCCATAAGACATCCATTCTACCCCTTTTTATCACAATAAGACAAAGGAAGCAATGAACAAATGGTTGAGGATATAAGAGATAATAATGTATATAATCTATAAATAGTGATAAGTAAAAAGTAGCAACAATCTCACAAACAGAGAGAGCAGAAGAGTAATAATGTTATTACAGTCCAGTAAAATAAAAAGAACTAATCTGAGCCAGATGAAGGAGCAGGGATGGAAGGATCAAGTTGATGCATGCCCTTGTGCAAGCGCCTAAGATATTTACACATATATTTGAACTGTAAGTCATGGGAAATATTCATATTGTGTACCTTAACATTCATATTTTCTACCTTCTCCTCAAGTGCTCGCAGACGTGTATTAAACTTAGATGGTTCATAATCAGGATCATTGGTAGAATCAGACTCAATTTCTTTAAAAATATCATTCATGTTAATGTCATCAGGAGGAAGATCACTAGCTTCTTCCTCATTTCCAGCTTCCGCACCACCATTACCATCACCTTGGCCAGGAAGCACATTCAGTTTCATCTTATTAAGGTTAGAATTGTTAAATATCAGATGATGGATAGGGGCCTCTCCAACAGGCATGTCGACTAATATATGTGTAGCCAACACAATCATCAAATAAGAAAAAGGGAAATCACTGTGACCTAGATGGAGTCGAAACCGAATAATGGAATGACAAATCAAGGATGGTAAACAAACATGAACACCTCTGCAACAGTATGAAGAACACGAACCATGAAGGACGTCAATTCAGATTTATTACCTGATCAAGGATACAAGTTGGACATAAAAATCTTGCGAAGAACTCTATATTTGGGTAACAAAAACTTTGAGGGGAGCGCATTCTCTTTATGCATCCATTGTACGTACAAATTGCATAAGGCTCTAGTGAGCATATGTTTTTTAGTTTCTGAGGATTTTTCAGATAAGGTATGAATGGGAATGCCCTCATCATTAATAGGAATTTTCATAAGAGCTGAAATCAAATGACGATCAACGTCAAATGGTCCTTCTCTTGTGGCTATTTTAAAAGTTAAATTTTCTATTGAAAAATCACTTATGCTAGTGGACATGAACTGGGCAATGGATTGTTATGCTGGCCCACCCCAATGCAATAAATTATCCCAACCTACCATTTGAAGAATAGGAAGGATATCATATGGAGCAACATGATTTACATCAACAGGACGTTCTATAATAACATTCCTCAATCTAATGTCCTGTACAAAAGATAGATCATCTTCGGAGGATCGAAGATGACGCTTGGTAATAGGAGTAGATCTGGAAGATGGACCACGGGATGTTGTCTTTCTTCCTCTAGATGTCATATGCAACAAAGATTTGAAGGAAACAAAGTATTGCAATGAATTGATAAATGCGTTTTCTCAAATCAGATTTGGGTGAAGAAAAACCCCAAATCTCAACAAAACTAGAAATAGACAACTTTAAGAAAGAGATAGAAGCAAACTTAACACAAATCCACAAGAAATAAGAAAATGGAACACTAACCTCAAAATATTTGGAAGGTGAGGTCGACTGGTCAGGCATCGGCTTGTCGGAGAGGGAAGTTTAAATAAGGAAGAAATGAAATTTTCCCCAATATAAGTCAATCAGCGCGATTTACGAATGGTCGTGAGCTTTCTTCGACCGGTCGCACCACGACAGGTCGAGGAAATCCTCGACTGGTTGAGTACCACCAAAAATATGATTTCCTACATATTTCACACAAATTGAAATATAAACTAGCAAATATATACAATATCATACAAATAGGCATAAATAATCATTTTAGAATGCACATGCTAAGATCAAATTTCAATTTGTTAAACTTGCTTTTGTCGAGCGGTTTAGTGAAAATGTCAGCACGTTGATTCTCGGTACGGATATATTCTAAAGATATAACCTTTTCTTCTACTACTTCACGAATATAATGAAATCTAATGTCAATGTGCTTAGTATGAGAATGCTGAATTGGAAATTTTAAAATATTTATGGAACTGGAATTATCACAATATAATAACATAGAATCCTGTTTAATTCCATAATCACTTAGCATATGTTTCATCCAAACATGCTGCGTACACGCATTACAAGCCGCGATATATTCAGCTTCAACAGTTGAAAGTGATATAGATCTTTGTTTCTTACTATACCAAGAAACTAAACAGTTTCTGATATAAAAGCAACCACCACTGGTTTATTTTCTATCATCAAGATTACCAGCCCATGTTTCGAACAAGAAACAAATGCATTTCATTTGGGTAAATTCATTCATTTGAATAGATTACCAGAAGAAGACAAGAAAGACAATCACTTCATTTATATATTCTGGATTCTTCACATCCCTTTTCTCCTTTGATTTCAAATAGAATACTCATGAATTATAATATACAATCAAGATTTAACACTCAGATTATGTAGAAATGTATGAAACATTTAAACATAAGCCCTTGTGCACTGACGAAAGCCGTCGTGCGCTAGAGGGAACTGTTGTGCGTTGGCACCCTCATTATACACTGGTTTCCATTGTGCACCAATTCTTGTTGTACACTTGCACTCGTTATACGCCAGCTCTTGTTGTACATTAGCACTCGTTGTGCGCTGGCACTTGTGCGCCAGTAGTGTTGTGTGCTGCACAACGGCTGTTCCGTACAATAGTTACAGACTCTACCTTTCTTCTCCTGTAAATTCTTCTCTTCGCAATTGGTTGCTAATGACCCCTTTAGAAGGGTTAAGGGGTATAAATAGCCTTCTCACACATGCAAACGTGCCATATGGTCACTGTGCGGTCCCCTTTGCGCTAACCACCTTTGTACGGATTCCATTGTGTGGACGACTTGATGCGGATTACCTTATGAGCTATCCTTTATGCGGAACTCGGTGTGCACTCAAATCAACTGCGTACAATGATCATTCCACACAACGACCACTTTTCCCACACAATACTTTCTTTTTCATCAGAATACTCTTTTTGGCCATCATGTTTACGCACAATGCTTTTTTCTGTTGTCTTTCTCTCTTTTTATGCGTCAACAGATGCCCCCTTAATCCTACATTTTTATTTTTATACCTATAAAATAATCATGCAGGATCAATAACAATTCTTTTAAACATTTGTTTTGTTGATCTCCTTCATCGTGCATAGATTTTCTTTATTGTGCGCTGACTGATCTACGCACAATGAATTTCGCGTAACGATTTATCCATAACCATTAGCGCACAACAGCCGGGATTCTGCTTATAAATACAGGACTTGTCTTCATTTACCTCATCTCTCTCCGTTGCCTCATACTGTTTCTTCATCCAACTACACCTTTGTGTGCAACCGTTGTGCATTACACAACGCCTGTCCCGCACAAACCCTTTTGCACACAAACCCTCTTGCGCACAACATCTGATCCCGCATAGAAAGATTGACCATGCAACCCCCTTTTGTACTTAGTCAATATTCAACCCATTATAGGTAGCGCACAACTCTTCTTCGCTCAGCACTTTGTGCATAACAAATAACGCCCAACAGTGTGCGCACAACATTTTGCATTGCGCACAACAATTGTTCCGCACAACAGATTTGCACATAATACTTTTACGCCCAATACATTATGCACAATCTTTTACGCACAATGACCTATACTTAGACATATTTTAGTCCTCGAATTAACTTTGTTCCTTCTTCTCAGCAACCTTCTTTGCTTCCCTTTAACTCAATGACCTTTCCTTTCTGACTTTAATTTTGTTCACTGAATCTTGTATAGGTTTCTAATGGTGATCTCAAAAAGACCTCTCAGCTCCCCAAACACTGCTGGACCCTCTGATCCGAAAAGGCCTCGCTCCGGTGAGAATTACAACTCTTTCTTCAAAGAGCCGTCTCCTGTCATCATGAAATTTGTTGATCGTATTCAACGCTTGTCCAAGCATATCTGCCTGGCCATAATCATGAAGGAGATAGAGCCCCCCCCCCCCCCCCCCCCCCCTTTCAGGACAAGAAGTCGATTGGGAAGATTGGTTAAAATGCACGGCTAACTATCGCACTGATGACACCCGTCCTTCCGCTACAGAGGCTTCCCCTTCTCCATCGGTTTCGAAATGACCAAGAGAGAAGAGCCAAGACGAAACTTTCCAGGAGAAGATTCGAGAACATAACCGAAGACGCTTTCAAAATGCTTGGGATTCAGTCAAGCTGGCTACTAAAGCAATCAAATTTCGTAACCCGTACAAAGATGAGACCATCGCTCTTCCTCTACAACTTCAGCGTCACCGATCCATTCTTGAAAGTGAACCAAGAGACTTCATGATTCAGAATAGGCTTTTGTATATATAAAATTGGGTTATCAAAGAGCCACACATCCTTGAAGGCTACCTTATAGATAAACGCTTAACTCAAAAGACTGGACAAGTGAGATACATGCGTTTTCTTGCACCGTACTATGATCCCCATTCTTTGTATCCTACCCAGTTTTTTGAAACACTTCAACAATGCTTCTGTCATGGCAATTCTTTATGGGGCAAGGACAAATTCAGAACACGGGGTCTCTGGACGACCCGTCCATACTATAGTTCTTGGACAAAAGCGATTTTATCAAAGTATGAAAATGCTTTACGTGCAACCCAGATTTATAATGCTATAGAAGTCACTTCTGAATTCTTTCACAAAGATATGATGATATATAAAGGCTTCCTGAAACACTGGTCTTCAGTCACAAACTCGTTCCATCTCCTAATAGGAGAAGTGAGTATAACATTATGGGATCTCAATAGAATGGCCGGCCTGCCTATCTCAGGATCCTTCCTTAACGAATATGTTCCTTAAAACCTGGAGTTTGCTTATGTTGGATCTAATAGAGTGCCTAGAATAACAACATCTACTATTGATCTTTTTGACAAAACATCTTACTTTGCTAATGTCCACAAGATCTCTCCTCTCCAATGGCTAGCACACTTTTCTCGCTATTTAATGTAAGTATCTTAACCTTTCCCTTTCTTCTCAAAAAATGTTTATTCGTAAGTCAGAAATTTCTTATTGAAATATGATTCATCTATTTATTTATTTATTATTATCATCATCATTTTTTTTTCAGATTCTCCGGTAGCCACTGCATTGATTTAGAAGCTAATTGTAAGAAAATAAAGGGTCCAGCTAATTTTACTGCCAAAATTGAGCTAACTACTTTCCTGGCTTACTGGTTGAGCTTGGTTGTGCTCCCCAGTTTGAAAAGTTTAGACTCAATTCGACCATATTTATTCGTGGCAGTAGGAGCAATGGCAGAAGGCAGAAAGAAATATTCTCTAGCACCCTTGTCTTATGTTCACTATACAGGGCTTTTGGTCATGTCGCGGTGCATTGCTCAAGCCTGACAATAGGAGTTACATCCACTTTTACTCCGTGGCATTATTTCTCCAGATGGCTTGACATTTATTTTCCTTGGACGTATAATGTCCTAGAGAAGGCTTACGTTCATCCAAATCATCTGCCTCTGTGGTATTTTTTGAAGAAGAAAATGATAAAGAAGAGTTATTAATGGATAACTGAAAAAATTGATGACATAGAGTCTATTGATTTCTTCCCTTTTTATTTAGATTATCAAGCCGAAGATAGAGATGTGGTTAATACCAATGACTTAGATCCCCTTGAAAGAACCTTCTTTCTCCGCATTCGCTCTTATAATCTTCCACTGAGAGAGGGACTAGAGTTCTGGCGAGAACCGTATTATCCAAATCAATTCGCTAGACAATTCGGCTATGATCAAACCGTTCCTGACGCAAGTAATGAAGTTATTAGTTGAGGAGTTATGGAGTTGGTCCTTATAACTGGTCCCTAATATGGAAAAAACTCCTAGCAAGAAATTTTGGCTCTCGGTTTGTGCTTCCCGGATACAATCACAGAGTAACAGCTTCATATTCTTGGATGCGATGGTGGAGTCATATCATCTAGTATGCAACTATTTTCCAATGGATCGTCCTGTCTGGATTCCTCCCCCGTGTTTGAGGAATTACAGACTAGAACAAGGAATTGGATACTTTTATGAAAGGGATCATGTCGCCACTCCTGAATAGTTTTGCTGTAAAATTTCTATCGAAGAACCTATTAGAGAATTAAAACCCTCAAACACTTTAAAGGGCTGGATTGCTTTTGGTTCTCCTCTAAACTTATTAAATCAAGAAGCGAGATCGGCAGGCCCTACAAGTGAATTTGAAATAATAGGGAACATTCTGCCTTCTCCCACTCCAGAAGGGGAAGTTCAGCTTGCACGTCCTACCCCTGTCATACCCCCTGTTATGGATCCTTCCACAATCTCTCAGCCTGTTGATCAAGTAAATACTTCAGTTACCCCTACAGTAAACCTTATAGAAACCGCAACCCATCATACTACAGTAACAGCTTCTCCTATTGTGCATTGAATCATTATTAACACATCTCCCATGACTCGCTCCCATACCAAGTTACTATCTCCCGAATTTCTGGTGCAACCAACCCCTTCTTCTCCTTAAGGTACACGTCTTCTTCCTATGAAGACTGCTTATAAAGGGAAACAGACCATATCAGATGAAGATAGCTCCTCAGAATATTCAGCTAATACAACAAGCAAAGATACGTCTACCCCCACAAGTCTGACTGATGAAGGGATTGATTTACTTAATACAGATACTGATGCTGAAGTAGATGTTGGAGAAGAAGGTAGTGATGCTGGAGCTCGGTCTCCTCTCCTTGATGCTCCAGCCACTTAACTTAACACTTCTCAACCTAACACCTCTCAACCTTTTCTGAAAACTTCATTAGATAACGAGGAGCAACTTGATTAGGGGGAATATGGTGGTACTCCTGGCAGAAATATTTTCATTTCTTTTAAAGCTTCGTATTCCCCTTGTATTATAGAAACTACTGATGTGGCTACCCATGAAACATTAACTTCACAAGATATAGAAGTTCGGTTATCAGAAACTCAAACAGTAACAGGGGATATACTTCCGCTTCCCGGTCCAGAAGAGTTTAGACCACTAGTCCCTCACTCATCTAATGTTCCAGTTCAAGTCGACAACTCCCTTATCACGCGCCCTTCTCTTATTCAAGCGGTAGCTTGAAGCTTGGAATTTCTTTCTGATCCAACAGATGTTCCAACACCTAGCACTTTGAATTCAAGCACTGCAGGAATTTAAGAACTTTCTCTTAATGCCGTCACAATTGCTGAAGTTCCTAGTTCCATAGCTCTCGCAACTCATTCTGCTTTAGTTACTCTTGCTCCTACTCCTAGTACATATATGTTTTCATTTCTAAGTCATCATAATAGATACATGTATATACTCTCATTTTAAACTTATACTTCCCTATTTATCTTTTAGTTTCGATCACACCAACTCCTAGTGGATCTGAAGGATCTAATTCTGTTACTATGGCTTTCGAAAAACTTTCTCTAGAAAAGGTGCCACCTCTCATGTTGGGACTCTTTAAGCATGCAATCTCTGTCATTGCCAATACCTTAAAAGATCCTAGTTAATAACCCTTTTTGGATGGTCCTCTAGTAGTTCTTGTTCCTGTAGCTCGCTTAGCACGTGTCAATGTTCAAGGTCTTTATACCTCTTTGCCTCGATTTTGTGACTCTACAAAGACTTTGGAAGCAGCCTAAAATATGGTCGTGGCTCCTGAGATTCTAAGTCGTCAGTAGGAATTGGCACTTCTTAGAAAAAAGCTCTCTCAAGCAAATGATACCCTTGCTGATCATAATGTTATCAATCAGTCCCTCCAGGAGAAATTGAAGGTTTCCGAGAGAAACAAAGCAAACATTATCGATTAGATTACCGTTCTTGAGAAAGAAATTTTATCACTCAAGAGTCAATGGGAAGCAAAAAATTCAATTGTCTGTCAGATTCAAGAAGAACTTGAGACAAATACTCAATTAATCAATGCCATACAAGCTGACCGGTTAAAGAATGAAGAAGTCACTACTTCTTTAGCCTCTGAATTAACTGGTGTCTCAGACTAAGGTAGCTTGATCCTTGAAGCCGAGCATGCAACTATTGTATTACAGTCTTAGTTGAAAGAAGAATTGTAACCTTGGAAATTTTGAACATAACTGAAGATGTATAGACATTGTTTGTAAATATTTTTATTTTTATTTTTTTGGCTACTAAAGTATATAATCAACTCGCATAATTGTATTATTGCAAAGCTACAACATGAAGTGTCTTAAACATGCTTATTTATTCAACAACATGACAAGCATATTATAATTGTTAGTATGGGATTCTCCTATATGATCTCTCTTTGATAGGCAATGTTATATTTCAGTTCGATTAGATAGTAACACACCGTTTAAACTCTTGAGTAGTTGGAGCGATCACTACCGTGAATGGGATTTACACATTGGGATGGCCACAGTAACGCTTTAGAGTTCGCAGGGCTTTACCAGGCTACCTTAGGTACCAAATCCAAGGTTGTTAGTCCATCAATGAGTAGGTTTTTTTTATCCTTTCTCATGAGTTAATACTGAAACCAAACTGAGGATTTAAGTTTCCTTCGTTTGTGAGTTCGGACCCATTCTTGAGAGGGTATTTTCCTCCTCTTCCATGACACTGTCAGAGAGCTCACAAACGGTACTAGTCTTATGTGTGACTTCCCCTTTTTTATCGTTGGCTTTTTATTGCCAGCTTTCTTTGAGAAATAAGCTGTCATCACTGTCATCAACTTTTGATGTAGTTAACTGTATAGCTCATTTTACTGCCCAAATAGATGAATCAATAATTGATATTTCACCATCACTGAAAATGTTCTAAGAACATCCATATTTGGTTTGAAATAGCAGAGCAACATTTTGTAATAACAAGTATTCTGCAATGATAGCGATAGTTGTCAGTCTTTGGTAATGATAATTGACAATAATTGCTGATATCAGTGATTATCATCAATACTTGGAGTACCCATCAACAGCGGGGTAACTATCAGTAGTGGCAATCATTCATGCTCCTGATATATATGCCTGAACAACTTTTACTTTAATAATTTGTGCCTTTATTCTTTCGCATAAGGGAGAGTACATGACTTTGTCTTTTTGCAGATCTTTTACTCATGAAGATAGAATACAAGGCCATACCTGCCAAGGCCATTTCATCCCTTCATTTGTAATTGCCCCCTTTTGATATAGAAGAATTATCCTAATAATCTTCTAAATCAAAATTCCTTCCATTGTCAAGCATAATACTTCTTGAGGAAGCGAGCATTGATCGGTATACTGATGCTTCGTTCGTCTTGATTGGTCACCCTATATACCCCATTGGAGTAAACTTCAGTTACTATATACGGACCATCCCATTTAGGATCAAATTTTCCCCATCTTTCGAGTAACTACTATCGGCCTTTTCAACATCAAAACCAAATCCCCTTTCTTGAAAGATCAGTGCTTAACCTTCTTATCAAAAGCGACAGAAACTTTGGCCTAATATAACTGTAATCGCTGTTGAGGTACCAGTCTCTTCTCATCAAGCATATCTAACTCCCTAAGTTGTATCTTTACATTTTCGTCATCCGTAATTGATTGACACACTGCCACTCTTAGTGAAGCGACTTGTACCTCAATTGGTATAACCACCTCCACACCATAGACTAACGAATACAGGGTAGCTTGTGTCGCTGTATGATACGTTGTTCTATAGGCCCACAAAGCTTCCTGCACTTTTTCATCCCAGTCGCGCTTATTCTCACCCACTGTTTTCTTCAAATTTTTTACAATCGTCTTATTAAATGCTTCAGCCAGACCGTTGGCTAGTGGATAATAAGGAGTTGAGAAGGATTGATGAATATTGAATTTCTGGCATAACTTCTCCACTCCCCTATTTTTGAAAGGAGTATCATTGTCTGTAATAATCTTCTTCGGGATACCATGGTGATATATTATCGCATGCCGAATAAAATTAACCACATCTCTTTCCTTTACACTTCACAGCACAACTACTTTTGTCCATTTGAAGAAATAATCCATTGCTGCAAATATATACTGCTTTCCTTTAGACGACGATGGATTTATAGGCCCGATGACATCCAGTCCCCATGCAGCAAAAGGCCAAGAAATAACCAACTGATGAAGATCTTCAGGAGGAACATGTACAATATCCCCGTGGACTTGGCACTCATGACATCATTTTGCATATTCGATCACATCCTTAAACATTGTCGGCCAGTAGTATCCCATCCGATGCACTCGGTGGAACAAATTTCTCCCGGCTTGATGTCCCCCCGCATTCTCCAGAATGAGCTTCCTACAGGACTTTGCGTGCCTCATCTTCATTGAGACATAGCAACAATATTTCATTATAAGATTTTTTATACAATTCCTCACTACACATGATGAATCTCTTTGCTTTCTGCTTGATCTGCGATTTCTCTTCTGGATTGTCTGGTAAAATATCTGTAACACCCCGAATTTTTGCCAACCTAGGGTTAGACGTCCTTAGGCTATGGGTCAACCTTATCACTTTCAGAGCTCAATCCCAAAGCCAAAGAAATTTCTTTTCAATCCATTTTCTTCAAAACTCACCTTTCACCACCTCATTCTTCAAATTTCTCCAACTACTTTCATATTAAACACGACTCCTCAAGTTTACATAGTAAAGAACACCAATCCTAGGGTATTAACGATGAAGAACAATACCGAATCTAAAAATTACCGTGAATAGTAAATAAATAGGTAAAATGGGTTTCGAGCCTTAACCTTTTGGAATCTAACAAAATAGATAGGTTAGTTGGATAGATTAGCGTCTCCTATCCTAAAATAATATGCTATACGTCATAAAAATTTATTTCGGTTTGCAAACTGGCCCCGAAACACCTTAAACGGAGTCGTGGGCCCACCCACGCTAATCCACAATGATCCAAGGTGGGCCCCACATATTTTTGGGACTTAGGGGACAGGGGGACCATGCCCCATGTGGCCGGCATCGCCAGTTTGTAATTTGACTGGCGAGGGCTCGCTGTACAGTGGGCCCCACTCGGGTCGGGCTTCGGGCCGGAGGTGTTTGGGGGTTAGGGTAGCCCCCTAGTATGTGGGTCGTCCCTTATAACCTCCCCGATCAGGTACTTCTTCACAAAGTGACCCTCCAAGCTTTCCTTTCTCACAAAAATGCCTGATTTTTGGCAAAAACCACCCCTCCAAACTCTTCCTTCTTCCGTTTCCAAACACCCTCGCTCCACCCTTCAAATCTCATCTCAAACAAAAATCAATAATGGCTACTTCCTTTATTAATCCAACGAGAATCAACTAGCGTTGCACTAGATGACCTGTGAAATTCTCACCAATCACTTTCAATATGATCTGCTAGATTCAAAACGTATAGGATAGGTGACGCTACAATACCGTAAAACCTAGGATCAAACTCTATTCCCGATTACTCTCGGGAGTACCTTGAAACTTTGTATCGGCTCTGGACCGCACGTCGGAAGTCCGATTACCCCGAACTTAGACAATCCTGACCGCCTAGTTGGACTTGATAATTACCTCGAAAATCAAGTCTAAATGATATCCCACAATGATTTCCTTGAGTCCAGAATGAAGAGTGTGAGAAATGTTAGAAATTAATAAAATTTATGAAATCTGGCACATGTCGCTTGGGTGACATTTTCTAAGCGTTCTGACCGTCAGAATTTGATCAAATTTTACCCTCAGATCAGGATAGGTGGCCCTTACATGTCAACGCACTTGTGGCCCTGATCGAGTACCGGTAGCCGTTGAACTGAAACTGATCCGCCACGTGTGATCTGGGAACACTACCGGACTGAAAACTTGATGTGAGCAGGATCCAGTATCCATGAGCTTAAGTCCGACCGCATTCGGCTAGGGGACCTCCAAAAATGCTCCGTTGAGACGGAACAGTCCGTATTTGGACATAAAATAAGTATACTTTGGCTCCAAGTCTATTTTCGTCGCTTTTGGACTTATAAAAAGGGCTTAGACCCTTACTCTTTCATTCCATACGAATTTGGAGAGAGAAGAGAGAAAAGAGAGGGAGAAAGAGAGAGAAAGGGAGGGAGATTTGGAGCTCTCTCCTGGGATTCTTCCTTACTGCTCCATATTCCATAGCCGCCGCTTCTGCACCGCCATTCTGATGTTTTCAGCTCCATTCTTAGGTAAGAAATCCTAAACCTAACCTAATTTGAAGATTAGAATAGTTGTAGTGTTGGTATAGCTAACCCATTTCATGCCATAGGTACCGTACCCGCCGTTGACGAAGACTTATCGTCTGAATCAACTCCGTTTCACAATTTCTGGTTTAAGGTGCGGATCTTAGATGCTTAGATTACCTGTTTTCAAAGATTTCAATGTCGTTTAATGGTAGATTGTTGATAAGAATGCTATTTGACATGTACAACATGCTGTCCATTTTTCATTCCGAATATGTACGAAGAATATGAGATTTAGGGTATTTTAGGTATTTGTAGGAAATACTGTATATGTACGTATTTTGCTGATATGATTGTCATGGATATTTTCTATGTATTTATACTAGTCATGGATGTATGATCTGTTTGGCGAAGAGATTCGCCCTAATGCACATATTGGCCGACATATGCTATGTAGACTAATGTGTGTAGACTAAGTGTTTGTGGAAATGCCTAAATCAATATGATTTATGCTTGCCACATGTTTTGAATGTAAGAACATGATTGTTGTGTATTAGATATCTCCTTGATATAAGAATCTGTCATCTTATATGTTGAAATCAACATACGTCAAGTACGTTGGAGTTGTGTAGTCTAAGTGTTTGTATAAATGTTTGTATAAGTAAGTATTGAGTAAATGAGGGTGTAGATAAGCGTTGAGATAGAATTCTCAACTCTTTGGGTGAAGTATATGATTTCCTCCATGTTTGTTTATTTGAATTGATTACCTTATATATATATATGAAATGCTTGTGTATGGTTAAATTGCATATGTTGTATCTTATAACATGTTGCTAACATGCTTGAATCACTTGTTATTCAATTCTGTCTATCTCATATGATTACTGATTCACATTTCATGTGCTTGGGGCTATACTCTAGTCCAGGCAGTCGGTAACAGTTTAGAATTCGTGGTCGGATTCTATTCACCACGAAGGATGTGTATGACGAACTTGAGTCGTACTAGAGTCGTCGACAGTGGTTAGGCCACAAGAAGTGCTTGTGCACTTCATGTCGGTCGATTCAACGTGCGATCATGCTAGTCGGACTCACCAAGTAACCCGACTGACTATTGTATGTTCACCTTGTATTTGTCATAACTGCTTGAACCTAGGGTACTGAACTTACCATTGAAAACCCTATTAACCATAGTACCTTGATCCATAAAGACTCATGAACCGGGCATGGTGGTATGGGACACCGTGGTCGAGCTGTCGGCCTACGCTGGGGCCACAAACCTCTCCGTAGTGACCAGTGAGCACCCTACTCTGAGCAGATTATGGTGGTATGGGACACTATATTCTTGCTGTCGGCCTACATTGATAAGGTGATGGGGGAGTGGAGCAATGAGTGCGAGCAATAGCCCTGACAGCCCTTTGTAGTGACCTTGAGTTTATCCCGACACCGCATGGGGGCGACGAGTCCTGATGCAGTCTTTAGGATATAAACTAGGCCTGTATTGATAAGGTGATGGGGGAGCGGTGCAACGAGTGCGTGTAACAGCCCTGGCAGGCCTTGCAGCGACCTAGAAATATATCATCGTATGGGTATTGATATAAGGAAGGTACCTTCGACAGGATCGTTGTTTGGGTATTGATATAAGGAAGGTACTTTAGTTTTCCAATCCTACTATATGAAAAGGACTAATAACAACTTGGTAATCATTATCCATATCGCATTGCATGTTCCTGGAAGATGTAGAGCACTGCGGGAAGAAAGCATGCCGCGGACGCAGATGGTGCCGTATGAGAGAGTATGTCGGTGAGGGATCTATCATGTCATTTCATGCATGCATTAACAACAGTATCTAAGAATGTTTGATTGTTTGCTTTACTATTAACGCGTGATTGATTTGATAACATGCTAATCTTTGCTCTATTATTCCACTGAGTTGATCACTCACTCCTACGTTACGGGACGGTGTTTCCGGACACCCACCAGACCCGGTTGTAGTTGCAGATGATGGCGCTGCTTGTGAAGCGGAGCCGGACTTGTATGATGATGAGGAGGACTTCTCCTCCGTGTTTTGATCGATGGGATTACAGGGAGGTTGATTAGACGCCTTGACACTTGTCATTATATATTTTTGGAGCACTCATCTATATTCTTTTCTTTCCATTTTTGGAGTATACATGTATTTAATTAACCTGGTAACATGTTCACACTCTGGAGACTTACAATCAATTATATATTTTATGTATTTATCACAGTCTTCTGCTTGCTGATTTAACTGTCTCTGGAGTATGATATGCTGTTTTGGCTTAGTCTCAATATTGTTTAATGTCATTCTACAGACAACATGCATTTATCATTATCTATGTTGCATAAGTGACGTTCTAGAACTCGGGAGTTGGGTTTCTACCTGACCTCTGATTTTTGGGATGTTACAGACGGTATCAGAGCATGATTTGGATTAAACCGGACCTGGGTTATGGTAACACAATGCACACCTACGCACTCTGACTTAGGAAGGGGGCAATGGAACCTAAAAACTATATTAGAATCCCAAGTTTCACTGACGGGCGAGATTAGCTACCGAAGAATAGATGCAAGTGTAAGGTATTGCCCCTAGATTAGGTGTATCCCATGATTTTTAATACCATGTTTAGAATGTATATAATTAGAAGTAAATCCCAAGATTTTTCTTTTGAATTACACTTAGAAATTCTTTATCTTGGGATTTGGAAATCCCATCTCCTACTTCCCAACACAAGACTCATTTTCCAAAGTCTATGAATCGATTTTAATCCCCTCCCACCCTCCTACCAATCATGTCATTCCTAATCCCGAGGTGGGATTAGCAACGTTATCCATTTAATACAATTTCATACCACTAGCCCAAATAGGCCCTTAGAATTTTGGACCTAGAGTTGGTATTCCTAGATTTAGAAAGATCTGACAGTATAGGAAATCAAATAAATTAATGATGTAAACCCTAAGACCTCCTTAGTTGATATGAGCATATGTGTAGTGCTCGAGTGCAGTTATGTTTAGGTTTGGGCAACTCAATTCCAATTAGGTGACCTTTCACCCTAAGTGATAAAATAAATTCCGTGTATCAGAAATGATATCAAATCATCTCGCTTATGAGCGTAGACTTTAGATTACAACTAGTGGATTACCATTACCCATAAGTTAAGACTAGGCTACTAGTTACTAAGGAATGTAAAAGACTGATTTTGCTAAGATAAGTGAAATATAGACTTAGTCGGCTTGATTAGGTTGAAGTGAGACATCATTCTTTCGTTGAATCCCCATAATACTTATAGGCTTCTTTAATAACTCTTAGGGAGGTTGTTTGATTAGAAACTATTCACGCTTGGAGAGAACTTATAAATCCCTTGGAATTAGTAATAGGTCAAATCAATACACCCCCTTAGAATTGTCTTCCCAAGGACTTATTACATTCGGGAACGCGGAATAAAGGAACTGCACATATAAGCGAAGTATTCGCGGTTTGAATTGACTTCTCAATCCTGGTAGTTGCCAATGAATCCAATGCTCTGATCAAGCAGAAGATCGGCATCGGCTAGGATTAAGAACTGATACGACGAATTTTCTGTCAGAGTCTAGGCAGAAAGTCTATGTATCCGGCTCAGACCCACTATACAACTTTTCTTCCGTGTTGGCCCGACCACCTACAACCAAAAGTTTGTTAATTCGCCCTTGGAAAGTATTAAGAACATTTATCCGATGGGGTATAGATATCTTACCACAAAATCACACCCGACCCTGGAATTAACCACAACACCCAAGAGAAGTCCTAAATTCTGCCTTGTTCCGACATACGCATCAGGACATGGATCCTTGAGCCTTTAGAGTAGAAATAATTTTTAAGGGGGGTAGAACCTTATGAGCCCAATCTAGTAAGGTTAGCTAATACAACAGTTGAGTTAGAACTGCGCAGCGAAGCGTGGTTGGCCCTCTCCCCACTGGCCCAGGATGGAAAGAAACTGGTCCAGGTTAGACGAAAAGGTAGTCTAAACAAGGGCAGCGCCTTCTGCCTCTTATACGGCAGCAGCACGCTGCTGCGTGTAATGGGCGGGCGGACGCCACCCACGGCTCTAGCCATGGGCCCCACCATGATGTGTATTTTTCATCCAATCCATTCATTTGGTAGGCCCCTTCCGAAGTGGGCCCCCCTCCAAAGATTAACCGCATCCAAAGCTTAAGTAGCCCACATCATAGGAAATAGTGCGGATGAACATCTGCCATGAAAACCCATTTTGGGTCCACATAAGTTTTGAATCAATATGAAAATTTTTTTTCCTCTTCGTCTAGGTCTCTATGACCGTATGGACAGATTGGATGGCATACAAACATTGTGGTGGGCCCCACATGGGACCCACAATGATATATGTGCTCTATCCCCACCGTCTAGGTGGAGGTGGAGTCCACAGTGATGTATATGTCTCACCATGTCGTCTAGCCATTTTTCAGGCTGCTGGACGGCTAGTGGGAGCCACCATGATGCATGTGTTGCATCCAGTCCGTCCACCCATTTTGAAAGCTCATAACATGAGCTAAAGAATGAGTCAGATCCTTAGCTCATGTGGACCCCACCATTGTTTCCACTTCATCTATAAATATGTAAGTTAGGAAAAGGTTGGATGGGAAACATATTCATGTTGGGCCTTAGGAATTTAATGGTAGAAATCATTACCAACACTTATGTTTGGGAGTAGGCCCATTTAATATATATATATATATATATATATATATATATAAGGCCCATGGGATTAGGCCCATTTTGATATATTCCAAGGCCCATTGTGATGTATTAGGGGCCCATGGGTTAAGGCCCATTGAGATGTATTGGGGCCTATGGGTTAAGGCCCATTTGATGTACATATGGGGCCCAATGGGTGTGGCCCATTTGATACACAAAAGGCCTATGTGATTAGGTCCATTTGATGTACTCAAGACCCAATGGGTTATGGCCCATTGCAATGTCCTTAAGGCCCATTGTTGTAGCCCATTGATGTGGCCCACTTGATGAATATAAGGCCCATATGATATGGCCCATTTGATGTATTTAAGGCCCAATGGGATGTACCTAAGGTCCATTGCAATGTGTGATCCCAATATGGTTTATGTAATGATGTTTACGATGAGCTATACCTTGGGAGCAATGTTGGTTTGACATCCACATTGCGAGTATAATGTTGGTTAAATGTCCGCATTACAACTCTCCCTAGGGCCCATTGATAGGTCCGTACTTATCGTGAGTAGGTCGTCTAGGCCATCTGCGTTGTAAGGATAGTGCATTACTTTATAACATGTTTAGTATAGTTCCATGAATCCTGATCATACGCATCATATGTATGCTTGATATGAGAAGTGACTGATCATAACATATGCCTTCGGGCAGATTGTTTATGGGCTCCCGGTTAGGTGGTATTGCCCTACATGAGCGCACGATACGCGCAAGATTGCTACATGATTGGATAGTGTGATTCATGCATTTCGCATTGTGTGACATGGTTACTCTACGCCCTAGCAACATTAAGGCCGTAGTCTCCACAGACGTATCGTGGTTGGCAGGATTGGATACCAAAAATCTTATTCTATATGAGGTGCTGTAGATATCCCTGGGTGAAAGTCCCTAAACCCTTATGGTACCAAGAGGTTGCTCCAACGTCTGGACCGAGTGGGTACAGGAGTGCCGAGTTCCGATTACCAGACGGTCGCACTTTCCACTGTATCGTGGTCGGTTGAAAGGGGGTGCGGCCTTACCCGCTCGAGAGTACGGGGCAAAGCTAGGCTGAGTTTGACCAGCTCGAGGAATGGGTCCGCTATCGACGAGTCGAGCCCGATATTGGCAGATGGATAGTGAGGTCTCTTCCACTTACCTTATTGCGCGCGATGGGGCGGCGATCTAGTTTAAAGTGTACTAGACCCCGATGATATCCCAGATTTGAGCTGTATTGATATGTGGACACAGATGAGGATTTGTATGCTTGAGTTGCATTTCACATCGTATGGCCATGGTATAGCCGATATCATTCATGTCTTGCATCGCATAGCTTTGGTACGGCTAATGGTTTTCATGGATCCATCTGCATATTCCGCATTACTCTGATATTGCATGATCATATTATTACCTTCCGCACACACTTTCACCACCCTTTAAGCTTTCTATAAGCTTATGCACGACCATTGCGTGCAGGTGACGTTGGATCGCAGCAGCGCTGAGGCTTGAGTATGTGACAAATTATTTTAGAGCTTTTGGTCTATCATCATTGTATTTCCTTTTATGCTCATTGTACTTGTAAAGTTTTTTATCATAGTGGAAATATAATGGAGTTTTTGGTTGTTGTTTGTGGGATGCCTTTGGTTATGCTTATTACGAATCAAACTGATGTTGAAAATCCTCCTCATAGCATCCTAGGATCGGAACTTGACGAATGGGCGTTGGGAGCCGAGAATGGGGTTGTACGGAGGCTGTCGGGACCAGATTTGGTGATCAGGAATTTTGTGAGCCTGATTTCTGAGTTTGGGGCGTGACACTAAAATCCAAGAGATATAAGGTATCAACATTAAGTATCTTGTAATTCTAATTCATGGATTAACTTTGAGATCACTTAAATTTGCAGAAATGTTAGAAAATATTCTCAATTTTTCACAATTTTACCTAAAGATAGAAAATACCTAACTAGCCTGCCTAATCCACACCTCAAACCTAAAATCTGCATTGTCTTCAATGTAAAAGAGACAAGCATTCAATGCAAATGAGGCAACGAAAAGAAAAGGGAAGTGGTGGAAATGTAGTACCTGAAGAAGGAATTGTAAGGTTTTTTTTTTCAAAATATCTCAATTTAAAGATGGGTTAGCACAAGAATTAAACCATCAGAAAGCAAACTTTCCTAAATAGAAAAAAGCAACTATCCTAAATGGCGAAAAACAAATTATCCTAATCCTAAATTCTTTGAAAGCAATAAACCTAACTAGGAAAACATGGGAAAGCTACTTAGTCATGCCGCAAGGTTCCTTCTCCGACCAGTATCTTGATAATTTTCTTAGTAGGTTTCTTAACAAGATCTTCCAAAAGCCCTTTTTGCAATAGGCTTGGATGCCCTGGAGCATGATTTTTCAGAGAAATTTATGGGCCTCAAAAAATCATCAATGAATTGCCTGAGGTATCCAAAGTATATATGATTCACCTGTGCCAGACAAATTTTTAAAGTTAGAGCAATATGGTGAATCATAGATTACAAGTAAGTGAAATTCAAAATAATTCTCAGTAAGTGATGTAGCCTCAACACATTCCAAAGTTTCAAACTTTGGTTAAATTTTCAGCTTCTCTGCCTTTAATGGTAAACATTCAGGATTTATGGAAGGAGGTTCTTTAGAGTAAGGCTTCTCTCGGTCAATAACAACTACTGAGGCATTGTTCTGCAAGGCATTCATTATTTCTTTTATTATAGGGTGATTTGAATCTACAAAATATGCCAAGTAATCTTACAGAGAGTTGATGTAACACCCTAAATTTCAAGAACCTGAGTACATGACTCCTATTCCCAAAACCCAGATGTTAACTAATGAACCATGATGATTAATAAGAAATCAAAGTGCAAGTGGTGAGAAGCAACCATAGCATAAATATAAGTAACGTGTGAACAATATCCTGGCCCACTCAGCTGAGGGATAATATATAAAAAATCCTTAAATATAGAAATGATAATTCCAAACATCTAACATAATTGGAAACTATTGATTTAAGCCGTAATATGCAGCCGCTTCCTGATACGGCTTTTCATCGCAAGGCTCCTCCTTGACTATGGCCTCCTCCTGATCCATCGTGAGTCCATCTACCCCTGCATCCTCTGTATGGTTGAACATTGATGAATGAGTGGCCAGCTCAGTGTGATCTCCCCTCAAGATTACACACCATCGCCATAGATAAGAAATAACATAAAACATACCGGCAGTCCAAAACATAATGAATGTAGTCTTATTATGTGCATGGATGTATGAATGCAATCATCGCCCCGAGGATGCTCCTCCGTTTAGTCAGTGGGTTCATCACCCATGTAATCATTGTCTTGGTAAAGACATCCAGACAGACATTGGGCTCGTCACCCGTGTAATCATTATCCTGGGAAAGACATCCAGATGGACATGTAGTCACATATAATAGCAATAGATGCTGGTTTGTGCCATGTATGTATGATTAACCATCCATTATTAGTCCGATTATAATCAGCTAGTTTAAATAAGCTCACAGTCACTATGGGGAGCTCATGGCCCAGCATAGGCTGACAACTCGGGCATAGTGTCCCATGACAATCATCCCCAGCCCACAGACTACCGCCTTAGGGTGTTTGTAGTACCCACCAACATGTGGTCAATCAATTCAGTGTAAAGGTCCCACCACCAATGCTAATTGGGGATGAAATGTTGAAATTACTATGTACGATGATTAAAACATGACGACATGAATGGTTGAAAGATAGGTAAACAACGGTATTTAAAAGGTTGCAAAGTTCATCCCAGTCAGTTAGGTGAAACTACACATGGATGGTAAACCCCATACTCAAATGTCAACAACCAAAATCTCCATGTCAGGGGCCTACTTGTATTACAATTAGTCTAGTTACACCCTAAGCACGGACTCTCCTTTGTTAGAGTTTCCCATGAAGAGATTTTAACAATGTGTGTATCATAACAGTAGCATAGAACCTACTATGAGTAAGAAATAGGTAACAACGCTTGCATTCCTTGATATTACAATTACAAGTTAAATGAACTAACACATAACGCATGTAACGAATAGCTAATTTAATCATTTCGATAATCCAATACACATCTTCAAGCAAACTAAGCAAGCATAAAGCATGAGAGACATCAATTTGAATAAGCATATCAATTAAATACAGTCTATTCCCACATAATTCATTATAACTTTGACTAGTTAGTAGATTACTGTAACAACTACTTCTAGTCTAGTTGGAAGTGAAAAGCCTAAGGGGAAGAAAATCATCACCAGACAAGTTGTAGGGCATCCCTTAATGTGAGTTCCCTTGAGAAGCTAGTGGCTCCACGTCACTCAAATAGTTCCCTAAGGATTTGTGGTGTTACACAGCAAGTCCTAAAGCTTTAAGTGCATGGAAAGTTGGTGGGGGTTTGAAAGGTTTCATGTATTAGGCTATTTGGGCCTAACTTAAGGTAGCTGGGCCCATTAGACTCTTGTTAAAACCGGCGACCTGGCTTTGGGCCCAAACCCATTATTCACTAAGAGCCAAACTGGGCTTAGGCTAGGCCCACCCACTAGCATGTAGCAGTGACCATGAAAATAGGCCTTTACTAGGCTAGATTTGGCTTGTCAGCTAATAACGTGTGGCCAACCTACTGTTAGTGTGTGGCCCACCTATTATTAGTGTGTGGCCCTCCTATGATTAGCATGTGGCCCACCTACTATATGGTGAGGCCCTTAGCAAAGGGGCCTATTGCACCTCATGGAGAAGCCCACTGAACCTTTGGTGCGGCCCACCTTTGTATATAGTGAGGCACACTCATTTTAAAGGTACGGTCCATTTGGGCTATAAGGTGTGGCCCACCTGGATTTTTAACCAAGGTGAGGCCCACTGCTGTTAGTGTGTGGCCCACCGTTATATATGGTGCGGCCCACCTGGATTTTTAACCAAGGTGAGGCCCACTGCTGTTAGTGTGTGGCCCACCATTATATATGGTGCAGCCCACCTATTTCAAACAAGGTGCAGCCCACTGCTCTGCAAGATGCGGCCCACTACTCTGCAACAGGGTGTGGCCCATTGCTTTGCAAGGTGCGACCCACCCGTTTCAAACAGGGTGCAGCCCATTATTTTGCAAGGTGCGGCCCACCTGTTTCAAACAGTGCTGCCCACTGCTCTGCAAGGTGAGACCCGTTGTTGCAACAGGTGAGGCCTACTAATGTATGTGATATGGCCTACCTACTGTTGTTGTTATCGGCCTAGTTCTGGGATGAATTTCAGATTGGTCCAGGGCCCATGTCGAAATCCATGCACTGGTTTTCAGCAAAGCCAACTGATGTATGCTTTTAGCCACATCAAGGTCTGCTTGAGGCCCAGTTTTTGGGTCTTCTTACACAGTTGGAATGGCAAGTGTTCAGCCCATTGCACAGCCACGACAAAGACTGGAACAGGGCCCCGATTCTGATTTAAACCATGGCCCACTCGCTGGCCATTTTCACCTTAATACACAGCTCGATTGGGAGCCTATTTTTTGCCACAATATTGACCTAAAATTTGGCCATCATTTGGCCTATCTGAGCACCGAAACTTCGCTCTAACTAGGTCTGTTTCCTAGCACAATTCCAGCCTAGAGTTCAGCCACTGTTTGGCCTGCTCTCGACCTGAAACAGAGCTGTAGCTTTGGCCTTGTTTCAACCTAAAATGCAGCCATTGATGGATTAGCATGGTTTTGACCCAAGTTACGACCATTGTTTAGCCCAGTCCCAGTTTAAAATAGAGCCTCTGACCACAACCATTACTAGCCTTGATTCTATTCCAAACGTCCCCATAGCCAAGCCCGATTTCGGTCCAGAAATTAACTACTCTTTGGCCTGGTCCTTGGCCCAAATAAAGCCACTGTATGGCTTGATTTCAGTCTCGAATCGGAGCCATTATTTGGCCTATTTTTGGATTGAACATTTGGTCATGGGTTAGCCTATCTACATCCTAGAATGCAGCCATCATTTTAGTCCAAAATAGAGCCCTGTCCTGATTAGTCTTTCAATCTGACCCATGACCAGTGATTGACTTGTTCCTGGACTTGACTCATTAGCCTATTGGAGCTTGGCATGTCCTGTCTTCATGGATTGAAGGAGATCGGGCATAGCTCGCACGTTGGTGACATCAGTTGAAGAAAAAAGATGAGGGAGAGAGACCATTAATTGGTTCGAAACTTAGTTAGGCAACCGACAACCCGACCGAGTCGAGTTGAGGTAGGGTGTTTGGCTGAACTAATGTCACGCCCCAAACCCGAGAATCGGATGCATAAGAATCCCGATTACCGAATCTGGTGCCGACAGCCTCCGTAGTACCCCATTCTCGGCTCCTAGCATTCATATGCCAAATTTCGATCCTGGGACCCTACAAGGAGGATTTTTTTTTGTACATATAACTAGTAATAAGCATAACCACAAGATCACCCAATTCACAAAGGCAACATCATCATCACATATCCACTAATATAATCGTTTGAGTACAATACTGAAAGGAAAATACATAAATAAAAATCAAGCTCCAGAAGACCACTGCACGCTCCAAGCTAAACGCTACTGCAACCTAACATCACCTGCACGCATCTATCGTGCATAAGCTTATAGAAAGCTTAGAGGGTGGTGTAAGTGTGTGCACAAGGTAAGTGCCAAATATTCAATATAATGCTATAATCATACAATACCGAAAAAAATTGGTAATCCATAAACCCTACAATGTCTAAATAAGCAGAAACACTAACAAGAGTAGGAATTATTAGAGTAAGCAGAAATACTGACAAGGTATAAATCATATGATAACAGAGTAAGAGGAAGTACGGACAAGTTCATAAGCAAATCAATAGCAGAATACGCAATATATAACAGCTATGCAATAAGGAGTCATGAAGAGCCAAATATCAGATGCCGAGGATGCAATGCAATATACAAGTCCTGCTAAGTCTGTCTAGGCCATATAAGTGCAGAAATATAGCAACCCAAAATGCCATATGCCTGCGGATGTAATGCAATATGTGATGTGAATGAAATGACCATGCTGGAGTGTGAAGTCGGGATGACAGTACGTAGTATCGCAGGCTAAGGGGTCCACCACAAGGGACTTCTATCCAAACCAGTCCCATACCTAAATTTAGATAGTCAGAATCAGCGTGGTAAACTCCTGATCTCAGGTTAGTCGCGCGCCTAACCGAAATCCATGCCGTAACGAAGGTACACAACAATTAGTTGCGCACCACCAGCCTGAGTGGATAGTGAATGGATGAATGAATGAGCATGCATCTCCTACTCAATAAGTCCACATATCAGTACGGTTCCTTTCTGGAAAATCACCAGGGTCTATTACACTCCAAACCAGATTGCCGCCCCATCGCGCGCAACAAGGAGAGTGGAAGAGACCTCACTATCTACCTGCCAATATCGGGCCCGGCTCATCGATAGCAGACCCATTCCTCGAGCTGGTCAAAGTCAGCCTAGCTTTGCCCCCTCCTCTCGGGCAGGTAAGGCCGCACCCCCTTCCAACTAACCACGACACAGTGGAGAGGGTAGCCATCTGGTAATCGGCACTCGACGCTCATCTACCCACTCGGTCTGGACGTTGGAGCAATCTCTGGAACCAAGAAGGTTTAGGGACTTTCACCCAGGGATATCTATAGCACTCCATATAGAACAGATTTTCGGTGTCTCATCTGGCCATCCATGATATGCCTGTGGAGGCTACGACCCTGATGTCGCTAGGGCATACAGTAATCACAGCACATAATGTGAGATGCATGAGTCATACAATCCAATCATGCATCAATCCTGCGCAAACCGTGCACTCATGTGAGATAATATCCGCCTATCAGGGAGTCTCATAACAACCAGTATTATGACATATGCAATGGTCAATCACATCTCAGAACAGACATGCAAATGATGCATATGGGCATGGATCATGATGGTACGCAGCCACATACTCATAATCGGTATCAATAACCGGCATCAATAATCGGCATCGACAATGTGGACATCTAACCAACATTGCCCCAAGGAGTGACCCTCACAGATCCAAATATATAATGGGCCCACGGCCTCACACAAAGGCCTAATATACAACACAATGGGCCTTACTCAAGGGTTACATGTACACAACAGGTGGGCCCTGCTCATGGGCCTAACATACATCACAATGAGTTCTTTCGCCTGACCCTCAAATACATCACAATGAGTCTCATCACCTAGGCATCAATATACATCACATTGGGCCTTAGACACGGGCTGAATACACATCACGTCGGGCCTCAAATACAGGTCGCATGTACATCACATTGGGCTCCGACAATCGGAATTGGCAATCGGCCACGACGAATCAAAGTCGGTAATCGGCCCTGGTCGATAATCGCCTCGATCGATAATCAACAATCGGCCATCAGAATCGATACTCGACCACGTCAAACGACAATCAGTCACGCTCGGTAATCAGTCACGATAATCGGCCTCGATCGATAATCGGTCAACTGGTCCGACAATCAGAATCGGCAATTGGCCACGATAATCATAATCGGTAATCAGTCACAATAATCGGCCTCCACGGCAATCATAATCGGTAATCGGCCACGATAATCGGCCTCGATCGGTAATCAGTCTCGATAATCGACCTCGATCAGTAATCAGTCTCGATAATCGGCCTCGATCGATAATCGGTCAATCGGCCACGACACGCAGAGTCGGCAATCGACCACGTCAACCGATAATCGGCCACGTTCGGTAATCAATCTCGATAATCGGCCTCGACTAGTAATCGGCCTCGATCGGTAATCAGTCAATCGGCCACGACACGCAGAGTCGGCAATTGACCACGTCAACCGATAATTGGCCACATTCGGTAATCAGTCTCGATAATCGGCCTCGACCAGTAATCAGTCTCGATAATCGACCTCGATCGGTAATCAGTCTAGATAATCGGCCTCGATCGGTAATCGGTCAATCGGCCACGACACGCAGAGTCGGTAATCGACCACGTCAATCGATAATCAGTCTCGATAATCGGCCTCGACCAGTAATCAGTCTCGATAATCGGCCTCGATCGGTAATCGGTCAGGATAAAATCGAAATCGGTAATCGGGATCGGCCTATACACTCGGCCTCGACAATCAGAATTTGGCCCATATAGTTGGCTTCGACAAATCAGCCTCAATGAGAATGGGCTTAACAAGGCCTAAGGGAAGGTCACAACGTGGACATTAAACTATCATTGCCCAACAATATGGCCATTTAACCAACATTGCTCCCAAGGAGTAGCCCTTATAGAGCCAAACGTGTGGTGGGCTCATGGCCTCATATACTCAACAAGTGGGCTCTACACATGGGCCTTATACAGCGCATCGAGCCTCATCATATGAGCCGCACCAAAATCGTTTCAATAGTTGTAGGTGTAACATGTGTATCACTGCACACATGGGCAACTTATAATAATCAGCACTGTCCAAACATTGTCCAGATAAATCAGTACTGTCCAAACATGATCCAACACTGCCCAGTAATATTTGGACGGTGTGGATGAAACTATACATCATGGTATGGCCACGTCAAAATGGATGGGCGGTGGATATACAATACATATATCTAAGGTGGTCCCACGGTCACCGTCAAGGGACAGACGGTGTGGTTACAAAACATACATTACATGTGGGGCCTACGCCACTTGGATGGATGGTCGGAGTGGATACACAATACATACTCCAAGGTGGGTCCCCACCGTCCAGGAACACTACGCTGTGTGGATGAGACCCAAACATCATACAAGATAGGCCCCACGTGTTGCAACACGGCGGCTATATGGCTGGTGTGCGTCAGACTATCCAAACATTGTCTAAGTAAATCAGTACCACCCAAACATGTCCAGCATTGTCTGGACAGTGTGAATCGAAATAAATACATCATGGTGTGGTCCACCGTTTGGATGGTGCGGATAAGTTACATACAGCATGGTGGAGTCTACATGTGTGTGGGTCCCACGGGTGCAATGCAACAGGGATAAAACACATCTATCATGTGTGGCCCACAGATCATGGTGACCTCAATACATCAGCAATATGGCTGATGTGAGGTATGTCAGCCAATCCCTCTGGTTGGTCCCATGTGCGTGGCCCACCAAATACAAGATATAAGTATATGTCATATATATATATAATATAATAATATTATTATTTAGATACTACAAGTTCCAATGTCCAAGTGTGCTGGACGGACGGCTGGGATGTACAGTACATCCTTCATCTAATTGGCATACAACGCATACATCTGTGGGCCCCACCTCCACACGTGCAGCACGTGTGGAGTGAGTCCAATGGCAGCCCAAATATGTACGGACAGTTGGATGACAAAAACATCACCATGTGCACCACCGTCCAGTAGCTGGACGGTGGATACAATGCATACATTATACGTGTGGCCCACTAGAATTTGGATCTGCTTTGTTCTTGGATGGTGTGGATGCACCACACGTGCTAATCAGGTGGGTCCCACGCGATGGGTGGCCCTGAAATACATCATACTGGTGGACCCACCTAACTTGCTGACGTCCACCATCAGCTATACAGCTGTTGCGGTACACCAACCAATGTGCTTCCAGCGGCAGGTGGGTCCCACGGCTTCAACGGTGGATGTTCACTCTCTACACTGTTTTGCTGCGGTGAGGTCCACCTGATTGACAGCGTGGATATAAAATAAATACATCAACGCTGGGTCCCACCCGTCCCAGGGACGTTGACGCTGGGCACTGTAGCATCTTCTAGACGCTGACAGCTACAGCGTCATGCCTTCCCTTTTTCTTTTTTTTTTTTCTTTTTTTTTTTTGAAATATTTCGAAAGTGGGACCCACATCAGTAAAATCCACACCGACCAATGGTCCCTCCGGCTTGTAACCAATCCAACGAGTCCGATATATAGTATTTTCGACGCAGAAAAACCACAACAGGCCTTAACCATTTAAATCATCCAAAATAGCTATTTTCTATATTGTGGCCCACCCGAGGTTCGGATTGACTTCATTTTTCAGCTCAACGCCTAAAATGAGCTGGGGAAAAAGATGGGCGGTGTGGATCAGGTACATACATCAAAGTCAGATCCATGTGTGCGTGGGCAGTGTGAATGTATAAAACATATACATCACGTTGGTTCCTTGGATGCACAGTGCATACGGAAAGTATATCACGGTGGGTTTTCACCGTCTGGACAGCAAGTGGATGGACTGCGTGGATGGACTGCGTGGATTTCACACGTGCATCAAGGTGGGTCTACAGGTGTGGGACCCACCGGCTTGGGTAAAGCAAATTTTGTGATTTCCTTCATCCAAACCTATCCATCATTGGACAGTGAGGTGGGCTCCACCAATTGGATACCTCAAAAAAAAAATCTGGACAGCCTGGCCTTTTGGTTGGACCCATTAGGTGGGCCACACACCCTATCAACACCATGAGAATGAAAGGGAGATAGAAGAGAGAGGGAGAAAGAGAGAAGGAAGCACCCACCTTATGATCTTCATCTTCCTTCTTCTACCAACGCATTCAAGAGCTTCAAGGGACAGACTACAATGGTTGAGATTTATTTTGGAGGGTAGGGATGAGAGATATGAAGTGGGCCACACAAACTTCTCTCCTCTCCCTTGGGAAGCCATGGACGTTTCTCTCTTGCTTGGGAGAATGGGAGAGAGAGATGAGAGAGGGATGATGGGAGAGAGGGAGGAGTGGTGTGACATAAGAGTAATGGTAATTGTTGACTTTTGGGAGTACTTTTGTACTTGGGAATGGGGAGGGTAATGGGTTGAGTGATGGCTGTACTTTTGACAAGTGAGGTGATTGATGTGATGGATTTTCTCGAGATTTGCAACATGCGTTGTTTTCTTCAAACTGAACGCGGGCCCACATCTCTTGGACTGGGTGCTGCCTCGGCGGGTGAGACGTGGCATTGGAACCGCAGCGACGGCGCGATCGCACTGGTAAAGATCTTGGGTCGAGCCGACTTTGGATTGACGGCGTACGAATCAGGGTCGCGCGCAAATATCGATTAAGGGTCGAATGTTACCGGAATTCGACCGGTAAGACCGCGGAAGTCTACGGAATGGTACGGACTAAGATGTGGGTCTTACAACTAAGCACTCAGCTCACCTCCCTTCTCTCTCTCTTTCTCTTCCCTCCTTTCTCTCTCCTTGGCATCAATCCTAAGAGCTACAGGGCTCTTTATATAGCTGTGAGGGAGAGAGCTCCCAACGGTCGGATTTCTCCATGCGGCCACGGGATGGCCGAGATCGTGTCATCCTCTGTTTTCCCAGAGAGGAAGGTTTTCACTCACTTTTTCCCACCTACTAGCCCTGCCTAGCTATTTTTGGCAAAGGGAGAGCACATCTCACCCTGGAAAATGGATGGATGGGATGGCATGATCAGACCGATCATGAGCCACCCAAACGATCCCAGAATGGTCCCATCTCACGGATGCCTACCACATGTGATGTGTTGGATGGATGTAACCCATCTCCACTGTCTGTTTGTGTGGGTTTGAAAGCCTATAAGTTTTGGTTAAGTGGGGTGCCTGAATCTTTTGAACAATATAGATTATTCGAAAAGTGGCCATGGTGGCCCACTTTGGGGTCTAAAATCCAATAGGTTTGAATGGCACGTTGGCGGGAGGAATTTTGAAATGGGTTATGTGTTGGGCTTGGTTAAGGCCGGTTTGACCGGGCAGATGCTACCAGTGTGAGTCGTGTAGGAGCATGGTTGGTGCACTTGCACCCTATGTGGGGTCCACTTTAATGTTTCTGGTGAATCTACACCATCCATTTATCTTGAGTGCCAGTTACAAGGGTCCCGGCCTAGTTTGGGGTGAATCTGAGGCCTAGGTGGGCCATGTTGTACATCTACATCCTTTGTTTGGCCAATATACCTTGATCCCACGGTCAGATTGATTTGAGATCGGGTTTTAAAGGTCGAAATGGGGTCCAGATCACGATGAGGGCCTGACTTGTCACTAATTAACTCTCAAGAGTTAGTGGTAGGAACGTTGTCCCCAATATGATTCAATTAAATGACACAGGGATTCTATAAGTTGGGACTGTTAGTTGATCTTACCTTCCTAAATGTCATGGAGTTCATCTTAGCTCTTATGGTCCTTAATGGATGACTTTACTGCTGACTGGAACATCCATCTTGCATGCGTTGAGTGTAAACTATCTAATTAATCTATCCCGATTTCTGCTAATGCAGGTTTAAAAAGGGTAATGCCCGTGTACCAAAGGTACCAGGCTTTACAGTCTACCCCTTAAAAAAAAATTCCCCTCAAAGTTACCAATGGTGTGTCACTAAACAGGTAAGGGTATTTCTCCTTAACCTTAGTTTCTCGTTCCCACATCGCCTCCTCTTCTCCATGATGTGACCAAAGAACCTTAACTAATGGTATCATCTTCATTCGTAGGACCTGCTCCTTGTGGTCCAAGATGCGAATAGGTTCCTCGGTGTAAGAGGCGTTATCTGTCAGCTCAATCTGTTCCCAGCTAATGATGTGTGATTCTTATGGCACATATTTCTTTAGCATAGACACGTGAAAGATGTCATGAATGCCGGCCAACGCAGTAGGTAATGTAAAGTGGTATGCTACAACTCCCATGTGGTCCAAAATCTCGAAAGGCCCAATGAAATGCGGGACTAGATTCCCTTTCTGTCTGAACCCCAACAGACCCTTTATAAGTGACACCTTTAGAAATACATGGTTGCTAGTCTCAAACTCCAGGTCGCGCCTCGATTATCTGCATAGCTCTTCTGTCTGCTCTGGGTGGTGCACAAGCACATTCTAACCACATCAATGACTTGAGTGGTAGCCTGAACAAGCTCGGGCCTTAACAAGCTCCTTTCCCCGATTTCTGCCCAGCACTGAGGAGCTCGGCAAGGGCGACCATAAAGAGCTTCGTACGGTGCCATGCATGTGTTGATCTGGAAATTATTACTATACGTAAACTCTGCCAGTGCCAGGTGATCGTCCCAGTTGCCTCGAAATTCCAGGACGCATGCTCTCAGCATATCTTCTAGAATCTAATTCACCCTCTCAGTCTACTCGTCTGTCTGAGAATGAAACGCCATGCTAAACTTGAGTTCCATGCCCATCTCTTCCTGTAGCCTCTTCTAGAGGCTAGAAGTAAATCTGGAGTCTCAGTCTAATATAATCTCTCGTGGAACTCCATATGATCGCACGACTTCCCGAATGTATAACTTTGCCAAATTATCGGTGAAATCTGTCATGCGAATCATCTGACAACCTTTGTTAACCTATCGACAATGACCCAGATTGATTCATGCTTTTTCTGCATCATAGGGAGACCAGATATGAAGTCCATAAAGATGTTGTCCCACTTCCATTCGACTAGGGGTAGTGGCTAAAGGAGGCCAACAGGATTACGATGTTCAATCTTGATCTTCTAACACGCCATGCACTTAGCTACAAAGCCCGCGATGTCCCTCTTCAAGTTTCTCCACTAGTAGTGCCTTTTAACATCGTTATACATCTTAGTGCTCCCTGAGTAGATAACTAATTTAGAATGGTGGAATTTTACCATTACTTCCTTCCTTAATTCAAAGTTGTTTGGGATGCATATTCGCTCCTGATAATGAAGACCGTCGTAACTACCAACTCTCCAATCGGGCATATCCTCGGCCTTACACCTCTCCTTCATCTTTATAAGCCATGCACCCTGGTCTTGGGCAGTGATTATATGCCGCACCAAAGTGGGCTCTGTGGTTAGAAGGGCTAAGTATACATCTAGCTCGTCAAGGGTGAGCTGAACGACGAAATCCTGGATGAATTCAATCATCTCTCATTCCTTGATCATCAAGGTGGCTATCAACTCATGCTTCTTCTTTTGACTTAGGGCATCAACCACTTAGTTTTCCTTGCTAAGGTGGTATGAGATATCAAAGGGGAAGTCCTTAAGTGACTCCATCCACCGACGCTTGCGCATGTTCAAGTCCTTTTGCGTGAATATGTATTTCAAGCTCTTGTGATCAGAATAACTAAAAATCCTCTCCGTATAAGTAATGCCTCCATATCTTTAAGGAAAAAATCACAGCTGCTAATTTCAGGTCGTGAGTCGAGTAGTTCTCCTCATGCGTCTTCAATTGGCGAGAGGCGTAAGAGATCACTTTATCATTCTGCATCAGAATGTAGCTGAGGCCCAACTTCGAGGCATCGCTATATACCACGAACTTCTCCCCTTCTTGTAGGAGGGTGAGCACAGTCGCAAAAGTTAATATCATCTTAAGCTCTTGGAATACCGCTTCTGCATTCTCATCCCATGTGAACCGAGCGCTCTTGTTTGTTAGTAGGGTGAGTAGTCACGCAATTTTGGAGAATTCCTTAATAAAGTGTCGGTAGTACCCGGCCATGTCTAGGAAACTCCGAACCTCGGTCACCGTAGTAGGCTGCTCCCACTTAAACATTGCCTCCACCTTAGCTGGATCGACCACTATTCCCTCTGCCTTCGCTACATTCCTTATGAAATTCACGTCCTTCTCCCAGAATTCACACTTTCTCAGCTTGGCATACAGGTGGTTCTCCTTCAGAGTGTCCAAGACCATGAGCAAGTGTTGTTTGTGCTCTTCCCGAATCTTTTAATAGACTAGGATGTCATTGATAAATGCGATCAGGTCCATGAACACGGTCTAGATATGACATGAATACTTAGTTCATCAGGTCCATGAACACGGCTGGGGCATTGGTGAAACTGAACGACATCACCAAGAACTTGTAGTGTCCGTAACTAGTCGTGAAAGCCATCTTTAGGATATCTTCATCCCTGATCCTCAACCAGTGATACCTGGAGCACAGATTTATCTTGGACAAATACTTGGCATCCTTTAGCTAATCAAATAGATCATTAATACGTGGTAGGGGATATTTTTTCTTGATCATCACATCATTCAGCCTCCTGTAATTTATGTAGAGACACATTGACCCATCCTTCTTCTTAACAAAGGGGACCGCGCTCCCCAGGGGGAAACGCAGGGATGGATAAAACCTTGAGCCAACAGTTCATCAATTTGATTCCTTAGCTCCTTCATCTAGCAAGGAGGCATGCGAAATGGAGGGAGTGATATAGGAGCAGTCCCTGGCTTGAGGTCAATGTAGAAATATATCGCTCTTGAAGGGGGTAGCCTTGATATTTCTTGAAATACTTCAGGAAAATCTCAGACTACTGGTATTCGTCTGATGGTGGCTTCTGCTGACTCGGCTTCCTCTAGAGCCTGTAAGCTCTCGAATTCTTGGCATCTACCCCTCCCTTTTAAAGTGAACGAAGCCTGCCCCAGGATGGATACAATCACCATTTTTGTCTCGACAATCCATGACTACACACACCAACGTGAGCCAGTCCATCCCAAGGATGACTTCAAACTATTTGACGGGCATGACTGTAACATCCCAAAAATTGGGGGGTCGAGCAAAAATCCAACTCCCGAGTTCCAAAATGTTATTTATGCAACATAGATATGTATGATTGAATGTTGTCTGTGATAACGCATTAAACATGAGTGAAATTAAGCTAGAACAGCATATCATGCTCCAGAGACGGTTAAATTAACAAGCGGAAGACTGTGATAATATGTATAACATATATAAACTGTTGTATGCCTCCAGAGTGTGGATATGTTACCAGGTTATATACATACATGTATACTCCAAAAGTAGACAAAACGAATATACATGAGTGCGCTAAAAATATAGAATGACAAGTGTCAAAGTATCTAATCAACCTCCCTGTAATCCCGTCGATCAGAATACGCATAAAGGAGGGATCCTCCTCATCATCATCAAGTCCGGCTCCGCCTCACAGGCCGCGCCATCATTTGCAATCACAAAAAGGTCTGGTGGGTGTCCAGGAACACCGTCCCGTAACGTGGGAGTGAGTAGCTAACTCAGTGGAATAATAGAGCAAAGATTAACATGTTATCATTTCAATCATGCGATAATAGTAAAGCAGTAATTCAAACATTCCTAATACTGTTGTTAATGCAATTATGACATAACGTGATGTATGCCCTCACCGACGATCACCCTCACGCGGCAACATCTTACGACCGCGGCATGCCACACTCCCTAGAGTGCTCCACATCTTCCATGCACATGCAATGCTATGGTGATATGAATTTCAAGTTGTTATTAGTCCATTCAAACAGCAGGATTGGGAAACTAAGGTACTTCCCTTATATCAATCCCAACACAGATCCTGTCTAGGGTCGTCACTCCTAGTAATCTCATACGATATGTATTTCGTAGGTCACTGCAAGGGCTGCCAGGGCTGTTGCTCGCACTCGTTGCACCGCTCCCCCATCACCTTATCAATACAGGCCTACTGTACTCTACTGCAACGGAAGGGTCGTCGCCTCCCGTGGACTAAGAATACGCTCGCGGTCACTACAAAGGACTCGTCGCCTGATCAGTGTAGGCCGACAGCTAGAATATAGTGTCCCATACCACCATAATCTGCTCACGAGTCTAGGTGCTCACTGGTCACTACGGGGAGGTTTGTGGCCCCAGCGTAGGCCGACAGCTCGACCACGGTGTCCCATACCACCATGCCCGGCTCATGAGTCTTCGTGGATCAAGGTACCATGGTTAACAGGGTTTACAATGGTAAGTTCAGTACCCTAGGTTCAAGCAGATATGACTCATGCAGGGTGAACATACAACGGCCAGTCGGGTTACTTGACGGGCTCGACTAGCACGAGCGCATCGCAAGTCGAACGACATGAAGTGCGTAAAACACTTCGCGTGGCCTAACCACTGCCGCCAACTCCAACACGACTCGCGTTCATCGATGTAACACCCCGGATTTTGGCTAACCTGGGATTTGACGTCCTTAGGCAGTGGGTCAATTAAAACACCTGAAAAATCGTTCAGAACCCAATTCCATAGCCAAAGAAACCACTTAGGATAAATTTCTTTAGAAACTAAGCATAAGTTAGCTAGCGCAACGTTGGAGTGGCTGGGAAACAGTCCCTGATTACTTTAAATACGTTCTACAAGGCTCAAAGCGAGTGGAACCAATGGTGCTATAATGCTCTAAAACCTCGGACCAAACTCTAAGCAGGTTTGTTCTCTGGACCACTTTGAATCTTTGTATTGGATCTAGACCGCACGTCGAAAGTCCGATACCTCCTATCTTAGACCGTTAGAACCGTCTAGCTGGACTTGACACTCATTCCAAAAATCAAGTCAAACCGATAATCACGGGCTATTTCCTTGAGCCCGGACCGAAGAGAGTGAGAATAGGGTTAGAATTGGAATTTGAAATTCAAATCTGGCACACAATTTGACGCATCAGTATTGAGCGTTCTGACCGTCAGAATACAGCCAAATTACACCCTTGGATCAGGAAAAATATCTATTATATATCACGAGACTTATAGGCCTGATCTTGGTGCGGTGACCGTTAAACTGAAACTGGGCCGCCACGTGCGATCTGGGAACCCAACCGGTCTGAAAACTGGATGTGTGCTAGATCCAGTATGCATGAGCTTAAGTCCGACCGCATTTGGCCTGGGGACCTTCAGAAATGCCCTTTTGGACCGAAACGGCCCCGATTTGGTTAGGCACCAAGTAAACATTGTTCCCAAGCCTATTTTGGGCATGTTTTAGGCTATAAAAGGGGTTGAAACCCTCACTCCTCTCTCCCATCCGAATTTGAGAGAAGCCCTAGCTTGGGAGAGAGAAAAAGGTGGGAGATTGTGAGAGTGTGGGAGAGTTCTTCCTGCCACTTGTACTACGCGTTGCACGTGCTTAAGCAACACTCCTCTACCGCTTTCCCGGCGATTCCACCGCGATTCTAGGTAAGTAAAAATCCTAAATAGTTGTTGATTTGAGTTTTCCTTGTTTCCATAGCGATGTAGCTTATGGATCTTATGTATTAGGCTCCTTACTCGCCGTAGACGAAGCATATACACTCCGCTTCTATTCCCGAGTCTACAAGACATTAGGTGAGGATTTTAGACGCTTTGATTGACGGTTCCCAACGCTTTCAATGTCGTTTAATAGTAGATTCTTGACGGCATCGCCGTTTGACATGTACAAAATGCTCTCCGTTTCCCGTTTCGTAAGCTAACGAAGAATATGAGATTTAGGGCATTTTAGTCATTTGTAGGAAGTACTGTTTACATTCATATTTTGCTGATGTGATTGACATGGTTTGTTGTCGCATTAGGAAGTTAGGAATGCGTGCATAATTAGTTTGGCGAAGAGATTCACCTAGTTGCACACTTTGGGTCGACATACTATATGTAGACTTAAGTGTGTAGTGTATGTGTTTGTATAAATGCTTGTATTAGTATGTATTGAATTAAATGATGTTATTTGATAGTTTGTGATTGATTTTTCAATTATTATGCCGACCTAAATGATTTTCTACATGTTGACAAAATGCATGATTTCATTACATGCATGGAATGTATGTACTTGAGGATTTGCTTAAGTTGAATATGCATGGGAAGTATGCCTTGAAGATTTGCTTAAGTTGAATGTTATAACATGTGCTAACATGCTCACATGATGTATTTCAATTCCAATACCTTTTTATAGTGTTAATGTAATTCCATAGATGTGTGGGACTTGACTTAGTCCAGGCAGTCGGTAACCGAGCGAATTCGTGGCTGACTGGTCATAGCCACGAACGACGCGTCGATGAATGTGATTCGTGTTGAGAGTTGGCGGCAGTGGTTAGGCCACGCGAAGTGTTTTACGCACTTCATGTCGTTCAATTCGAGATGCGATCGCGCTAGTCGAGCCCGTCAAGTAACCCGACTGGCCGATGTTTGTTCACCTTGTACGTTCATAACTGCTTGAACCTAGGGTACTGAACTTACCATTGTAAACCCTATTAACCGTGGTACCTTGATCCACGAAGACTCATGAGCCGGGCATGGTGGTATGGGACACCGTGGTCGAGCTGTCGGCCTACGCTGGGGCCACAAACCTCCCCGTAGTGACCAATGAGCACCTTGACTCGTGAGCAGATTATGGTGGTATGGGACACTATATTCTAGCTGTCGGCCTACACTGATCAGGCGACGAGCCCTTTGTAGTGACCGCGAGCGTATTCTGAGTTCACGGGAGGCGACGACCCTTCCGTGCAGTAGAGTACAGTAGGCCTGTATTGATAAGGTGATGGGGGAGCGGTGCAACGAGTGCGAGCAACAGCCCTGGCAGCCCTTGCAGTGACCTACGAAATGTACATCGTATGAGATTACTAGGAGTGACGACCCTAGACAGGATCCGTGTTGGGATTGATACAAGGGAGGTACCTTAGTTTCCCAATCCTGCTGTTTGAATGGACTAAAAACAACTTGGTAATCATATCACCATAGCATTGCATGTGCCTGGAAGATGTGGAGCACTCTAGGGAGTGTGGCATGCCGCGGTCGTGAGATGTTGCCGTATGAGGGTGATCGTCGGTGAGGGCATACATCACGTCATATCATCTTGCATTAACAACAGTATTAGGATTTGTCTGATTTACTGCTTTACTATTATCGCGTGATTGAATTGTGAACATGCTAATCTTTGCTCTATGATTCCACTGAGTTGATCACTCATTCCCACGTTACGGGATGGTGTTTGCAACACCCACCAGACCCTGTTGTAGTTGCAGGTGACGACGAGATCCAGGAGGTGGAGCCGGAGATTGACGAGGACCAGGATGAGTTCTCGTATATGCAGTATCACGACGGCTTCCCGTAGGTGACCTGGATCGAGGGGGGCTTCAGTGGGACTATTTTGAACTTATTCTTTTGTCTATTTACATGTATATGAGACTCAGAGATGTAGTCATACTTTGGAGACAGTTGAGATTACTTTGTTTTTCCATACAGTGATATATATATTGTTTAGTCTTCCGCTTGCTTTTATCACTGGATCTGAAGTATGAATTGCAGTTTTGGTATACTTTTACTCATGTGAAAGCTTTAAATCAGACAACATTGAATCATAACCATTTTTGTTGCATAAGTGACGGTCTGGAACTCGGGAGTTGAGTTTATACACGACCCCCGATTTTCAGGGTGTTACAATCGACACGTCCTTCATGGCCAAGATAAGCTAACCACGAATTCGCTCGGTTACCGACTGCCTGGACTAGGCATAGTCCCAAACAATCATAGAATCACATCAGCAGTTGTATAAGGGTAATGGAAATGAAATACAACCATGAGAGCAGGTTAAAACATGTTATTACATACAACTTAAGCAAATCATCGTACGCATGTCTTTCACACATATAATGAAATTATACATAGCACCAACATATAGGACATCATCTCCATCAGCATATTAATTGAGAATTCGATCTCAACTAGATCATAAGGAAATCATCAAGCACATGTTATAACATACCACTTAAGTGAAACATCAAGCATATGCATTTCATACCAATAATGAAATCGTACATATGGCCAACTTGTAGGAAACCATTTACATTAGCAATTTAATTGAGAAATCAATCTCAAATTAACTCATAACACCATTTAATTCAATACATACTAATACGAGCATTTATACAAACACTTACACTACACACTTAAGTCTATATATAGTATGCCGACCCGATATGCGCATTTAGGAGAATCTCTTCGCCAAACTAATTATGCACGCATTCCTAACATTCTAATGCGACAATAGACCATGTCAATCACATCAGCAAAATATGCATGAAAACAGTACTTCGTACAAATGACTAAAATGCCCTAAATCTCATATTCTTCGTTAGTTTACGAAACAGGAAACGGACAGCATGTTGTACATGTCAAACGGCGTTGCCGTCAAGAATCTACTATTAAACGACATTGAAAGCTTTGGAAACAGTCAATCAAAGCGTCTAATATCCGCACCTTTTCCCTTTTAGGGATGAGAATTCGAACGGAGCGTATACGCTTCGTCTACGGCGAATAGAGAACCTGATTTACGAGATTTATCAACTAACAAGCTATGGAACTAAAGAAGCATCAAATCAGCAACTTTCTAGGGTTATTTATTACCTAGAAACGCGGAGAAATCATCGGCAAAGTGATTGGAATACGCCGCTTAAGCATGTGCAGCAGCAGCAGGAAAAGCTCTCCCACCTTCTCTCACAAACTCTCACTTTCTCTCTCACTCTAGCTAGGGTTTCTAGCAAATTCGGATGGGTGAGAGAAGTGAGGGTTTCAACCCCTTTTATAAGCTCAAATGTGCCCAAAACAGGCTTGGGAACAAAGTATACTTGAGGTATATCCAAATCGGGGTTGTTTCGGTCCAAAAGGGCATTTCTGGTGGTCCCCTGGTCGAATGCGATCGGACTTAAGCTCATGCGTACTAGATCTAGAGCGCATTAAGTTTTCAGTCCGACAGGGTTCGCAGATCGCACGTGGCGGACCAGTTTCAGTTCAGCGGTCACCGCACGTAGATCAGGGCTGGAAGTCTCATAATAATAAATAGAAATTTTTCCTGATCCGAGGGTGTAATCTGGATGAATTCTGACGGTCAGAACGCTTAATACTGACGTGTCAAGTCGTGTACCAGATTTGAATTTGAAATTCCAATTGTCCCTATTCGCGGTCTCTTCAGTCCGGGCTCAATGAAATAGTCTGTGATTATCGGTTTGACTTGATTTTCGAAATGATTGTCAAGTCCAGCTGGGCGGTTCTAACGGTCTAAGATAGGAAGTAACGGACTTTCGACGCGCGGTCTAAATCCAATACAAGAATTCAAAGTGGTCCAGAGAACAAACCCGCTTAGAGTTTGATCCGAGGTTATAGAGTATTATGGAGTCATACGTTCTACTCGATTTGGGTCTTGTAGAACGTATTTAAAGTGATCAGGGACTATTTCCCAGCTACTCCAGCGTTGCGCTAGCTAACTTATGCTTAGTTTCTAAAGGAATTAATCCTAAGTGGTTTCTTTGGTTATGAAATTGGGTTCTGAGCGATTTTTCAGGTGTTTTAGTTGACCCATTGCCTAAGGACGTCAAATCCCAGATTGGCCAAAATCCGGGGTGTTACAATCTACCCCCCTTAAAACACAATGTCGTCCCCGACATTGGCAAAGAGCAAGGAGTACTTTCTCTAAGGATGGTTCAAATCCTATTTAATAACCTAATCGTATGTATATCCGAACTCAAAGGTTTCGATCTTGGGCCAGTGGGAAAGAGGCTAACCACTCTTCCGCTGCGCCACTCTGATCAAACGGTAGCGTTGACTAACCTAACTGGATTGGACTCAATACGTTCTACCCCCCTTAAAACTTGGTTTTACTTAAGGTTGAAGAATTTTAGCATCGATCCGCATATCGGAACGAGGCGCAACTTAGGGGCTATCCTTGACCTAAAATGGAAACAATCTTTCTCTACATGGTTTTCCTTGCTAATGATGCGTTCTATGGCATTGGTACTTATTATCATAGAGATGAGCCTAATCTCCATTGTGGTTAAGTTCAGGGTCAGGCATGAATTGGTGGCAAGATGTCGAATTCTCTACTGGCTTTAAGTCCTCGCCATTTCCCAAAGGCAATGTGATCCTGTTTGGTTATAGGTGGTTGGGTCATCTCAGAAGAAAGGTTGTGTAGTAGGTCTGAGCCGGATACATAGACTTTCTGTCTAGCTAGAACAGAAGATTTATTGTATCAATTCTTAATCCGAGTCGATGCCGATCTTCTGCTTGATCAGAGCATTGGATTTATTGGTAACTACTAGGATTAAGAAGTCGATTCAAACCGCGAATACATCGCTTACATGTAGTTCCTTTATTCCGCATTCCCGAATCCAATAAGCCCTTGGGGAAGGCAATTCTAAGGGGCGTGCTAGTACATTCTAAGTTCAATCTGAAGGAGTTATAATTGTTCCCTGAGAGTGTATGGTTCCTTCCTATGGGCAACAACAGAAGTCTATAAGCCATAAAGGGATCTACTGAAGGAAGGGAGTCCCATTCCAACCAAATCTAACCTACTATCCCTTAGCATATTTAGGCCTTACACTGCCTAAGACAACTAGTAGCCTAGTCTGTAACTCAGTAGTTATAATCCAAAGCCTAAGTTTATACGTTAAATGGTTTCATACCATTTCTACTACAGGGAGTTGTTCTATCGCTTAGGGTCAAGATTGTCTAAATGGAATTGGATTTCTTATGTCGTCAGACCCTTCAAATCTAGGAGTACTATCGCTAGGTCCAAAACGCCAAGGGTCTATGTGGCCAGTAGCATTAAGTTGTATTAAATGGACCGCATTCCTAGTCCCATAGCGGGATCGGAAGAGGCATGCTTGGTAGGAGGGTGGGTTGGGATAAAAATTAATTTGCAGGCTGAATCCCGGGAGTTACCATACTCCCAACCTAGGGACAATACCTTACAGCGAAATGAAACGGCATGCATTCCATTCAACAAATTTCGGCTACATTAAGCCCAAACCACAACACAAACATTCACACAACAAGTCGAAAAGCATCATGCATTTCATTAAACTAAAATTGTCATAAGACAAGGGATATCTCCCTACAAGTATCATGACAAGAGATACATGGGAGCTATGTCAGTCAGCTACTACAGCAACATAGGCAAAGCACTAGCCCTAACAGGCTTACACACATAAAACAGGAAATGGCTAACTACTAATAACAACATCAAAGATCGCATCGCTAGTCGGAGTCTGGTGACGGAGGAGGAGCACCCTTATCCTGTAAGCAACACAGGATTGCCTTCAAGGTGCGAGTCACCTTGCCAAATTTCTTCTTTGTAACGGCCTTGGCATCAGCGACTTCTGCTCGAAGTTCTTGGACTTCCCTTCGTAAAGCGGTCTGACTCTCCTCCATCCGAGCAATGCGGTCGTCGATAGTAGCCTGCGCAGAAGGAGGAGGGCTCTCATCAGTATCCTGAGCCTCCTCTTCTGCTTCTTCCTGAACCTCTTCCTGAACCTCTGCTCTAGGTTCTTCTTCGCTTTGATCTTCCTCTTCATCAAAGTCATCCCCACTATCCCTTTCAAGTTGATTTTCACGGTATTGCGACCCAATCTTCATCTTGACCATTGTCGACTCATCGATGGTGTGAATCGATACCGGCAATTCGGGTCCAAGTCTATAGGCAAACTCAAGCGCAATCTTGCAAATAAGTCGGCCAAAGGGAAGTGATTCGGATGTTCTCCTCGACCTGGCTATGAGAACTATCTGCCGTAAGATGAAAGTGGCCATACATACGTTCTCTCCCTGGGCCACCAGAAATAAGAAATCTACCATAAGACGTGTACATTCAATGCGGTTCGTTGACCTGGGATAGACATTGAACGTGCAGATATGATGCAGCAGGCGCAAATCCTCAGACATGTACGTCGCCTTGAGGCTATTATTAGGCTGCCATGGAACCAACTTACCGCACAGAAACCTGGTGCGGCGATCTCGTTCACGTCTAGTCTTCAAATTCTTCTCACTAGGATGCACATCACCTAGAGGCATGTTGAGAAGTCGCGCAATCAACCGAACGTCGATCGTAGCCATCCGATCTCTACCAAAAGGGATTTTGAACTGCAAAGGCTCCAAGGTAGGATTCTGGATGCTAGCATAGAAGGCACGAACAGTGCTCACATTAGCACGAGCGCGAGCTTCAAAGATCGGTCCCCAGTGCGCAGCTTCAATGCGTTCGAACAACAGATATTCGCCGAACAATCGTCCATCTACGTCCGCCTCAAATAACACTCTACGATCAGTGTATTCGCCATGAGGCATCTCTGATAAAATTGTTCGTCCAAGGTGTGCATGGGGATCCAAATTCCGCTTTGTACGGCACTCCAGGACTACAGCTGGACCTGCGGCGGTGCTTGAACTTGCGGCACCACCCCGCGGTCTTCTCGATCGAGCAGGGCGGCTCGGCCCAGCCTCGTCTGTCGCGGTTTTCCTCTTACCCATCAAAGATATGATGGATGAGAGTGACAGAAGGCCCAAAATGGCTTCCACGAAAGCCATGGAAAACGCTGAAAATGCGGAGAAATGGCTGTCCAATCTGAGAAAAGGAAATCTATGCGTCGTAGAGGGATGCTTTAAGCTTCCCAAGGCTATAGTTTCAAAGAGAAATACAAACAAAAAGATGGGATGGAGCACCTCACAATTTCAGCTATATTTGGGGGATTTTGGAGCTCCAAATGGTGAGATCTTCAAGGAAAGAGGCTGCCAACACCCAATAAGTGATGGGTGGTGGTCGGTTTTGGCCAAGGAGGGTCCTAGAAGTGGTTTGGGACGCTGGGGTTTGGAGTGGGTTGCTGAAAATCGAAAATAGGGCTATGTAGGAGGGCTGTTTGTGAAGGAGGGGTAAGATTTGGGGGTTTTCGTGAGGTGGGAGGTACCTAGGGATGATGTGCATCCCATTTAAGGGTGTGCGCCAGAAAAGTAGCCCCATTAGACACCGCCGGTCGGCGATGCATCGCCCGACCGACGATGGTATCGCCGGCCGACTTTCACGTTGGCTGGTGGGACCCCATGGGTCTGGTCCCCCATGGTCCCAGGGTCCCAAAAAGTTAAGTCTCACCCCTTAGTTCATAGTATTTTGGTCTGTATAAGCCCAAACATGTGTTTGGGGATTTTCGGGTCCACATTGCAATCCCGAATACAAAATAATATGATGCAGAATATGTATTTGGGGTAGAAGGAGCCAGTACATCTATTTAGATCATTAGTTTCTAAAGAAAGTGAAGTTAGAATGGCCTTCTGGCCATTTTTCATGAAATTTTACTATTCACTGTAAATTTTTGTCTAAGTATGATTTTGTATCATTTTTACACTAGGATCAATGCCTAATATGAAAATAAGATGAAATAATTAAAGAATGGAGTGGTGAGAGGAAGAATTTCGAAGATTTTAGGTAAAACGGGGTTTTTAAGCCCTGACGATTGAATACAGGAGTCGTGGTCATCCCACGGCCCAAGGATTCACTTTTACGGGTTTAAAATCATTCAAGAACGTCTCAACCCGACTTCCTACGACCTAGGAGCTATTCGGGTTGCTTTACGCGACTCGAAATGCGTTACAGACTCGATCGTGCGATCGAAATGAATATACTTCGCCTATTGACGAATCTGGGATCCTAGAAATGTTTCAAGACCCTTCTCGCACCCACATAAGTCAAAGGAAGCGACAGCGTACATCGCGTGACCATAACCCAGGCCCGGTTTAATCCAAATCATGCTCTGATACCATCTGTAACATCCCGAAAATCGGGGGGTCGAGCAAAAACCCAACTCCCGAGTTCCAAAATGTTATTTATGCAACATAGATATGTATGATTGAATGTTGTCTGTGATAATGCATTAAACATGAGTGAGATTAATCTAGAACAGCATATCATGCTCCAGAGATGGTTAAATTAACAAGCGGAAGACTGTGATAATATGTATAACATATATAAACTGTTGTATGCCTCCAGAGTGTGGATATGTTACCAAGTTATATACATACATGTATACTCCAAAAGTAGAAAAAACGAATATACATGAGTGCGCTAAAAATATAGAATAACAAGTGTCAAAGTATCTAATCAACCTCCCTGTAATCCCGTCGATCAGAATACGCATAAAGGAGGGATCCTCCTCATCATCATCAAGTCCGCTCCGCCTCACAGGCCGCGCCATCATCTGCAATCACAAAAAGGTCTGGTGGGTGTCCAGGAACACCGTCCCGTAACGTGGGAGTGAGTAGCTAACTCAGTGGAATAATAGAGCAAAGATTAACATGTTATCAAATCAATCATGCGATAATAGTAATGCAGTAATTCAAACATTCCTAATACTGTTGTTAATGCAATTATGACATGACGTGATGTATGCCCTCACTGACGATCACCCTCACGCGGCAACATCTTACGACCGCGGCATGCCACACTCCCTAGAGTGCTCCACATCTTCCAGGCACATGCAATGCTATGGTGATATGAATTTCAAGTTGTTATTAGTCCATTCAAACAGCAGGATTGGGAAACTAAGGTACTTCCCTTATATCAATCCCAACACAGATCCTGTCTAGGGTCGTCACTCCTAGTAATCTCATACGATGTGTATTTCGTAGGTCACTGCAAGGGCTGCCAGGGCTGTTGCTCGCACTCGTTGCACCGCTCCCCCATCACCTTATCAATACAGGCCTACTGTACTCTACTGCAACGGAAGGGTCGTCGCCTCCCGTGGACTAAGAATACGCTCGCGGTCACTACAAAGGACTCGTCGCCTGATCAGTGTAGGCCGACAGCTAGAATATAGTGTCCCATACCACCATAATCTGCTCACGAGTCTAGGTGCTCACTGGTCACTACGGGGAGGTTTGTGGCCCCAGCGTAGGCCGACAGCTCGACCACGGTGTCCCATACCACCATGCCCGGCTCATGAGTCTTCGTGGATCAAGGTACCATGGTTAACAGGGTTTACAATGGTAAGTTCAGTACCCTAGGTTCAAGCAGATATGACTCATGCAGGGTGAACATACAACGGCCAGTCGGGTTACTTGACGGGCTCGACTAGCACGAGCGCATCGCAAGTCGAACGACATGAAGTGCGTAAAACACTTCGCGTGGCCTAACCACTGCCGCCAACTCTAACACGACTCGCGTTCATCGACACGTCCTTCGTGGCCAAGATAAGCTAACCACGAATTCGCTCGGTTACCGACTGCCTGGACTAGGCATAGTCCCAAACAATCATAGAATCACATCAGCAGTTGTATAAGGGTAATGGAAATGAAATACAACCATGAGAGCAGGTTAACACATGTTATTACATACAACTTAAGCAAATCATTGTACGCATGTCTTTCACACATATAATGAAATTATACATAGCACCAACATATAGGACATCATCTCCATCAGCATATTAATTGAGAATTCGATCTCAACTAGATCATAAGGAAATCATCAAGCACATGTTATAACATACCACTTAAGTGAAACATCAAGCATATGCATTTCATACCAATAATGAAATCGTACATATGGCCAACTTGTAGGAAACCATTTACATTAGCAATTTAATTGAGAAATCAATCTCAAATTAATTCATAACACCATTTAATTCAATACATACTAATACGAGCATTTATACAAACACTTACACTACACACTTAAGTCTATATATAGTATGCCGACCCGAAATGCGCATTTAGGCGAATCTCTTCGCCAAACTAATTATGCACGCATTCCTAACATTCTAATGCGACAATAGACCATGTCAATCACATCAGCAAAATATGCATGAAAACAGTACTTCATACAAATGACTAAAATGCCCTAAATCTCATATTCTTCGTTAGTTTACGAAACAGGAAACGGACAGCATGTTGTACATGTCAAACGGCGTTGCCGTCAAGAATCTACTATTAAACGACATTGAAAGCTTTGGAAACAGTCAATCAAAGCGTCTAATATCCGCACCTTTTCCCTTTTAGGGATGAGAATTCGAACGGAGCGTATACGCTTCGTCTACGGCGAATAGAGAACCTGATTTACGAGATTTATCAACTAACAAGCTATGGAACTAAAGAAGCATCAAATCAGCAACTTTCTAGGGTTATTTCTTACCTAGAAACGCGGAGAAATCATCGGCAAAGTGATTGGAATACGCCGCTTAAGCATGTGCAGCAGCAGCAGGAAAAGCTCTCCCACCTTCTCTCACAAACTCTCACTTTCTCTCTCACTCTAGCTAGGGTTTCTAGCAAATTCGGATGGGTGAGAGAAGTGAGGGTTTCAACCCCTTTTATAAGCTCAAATGTGCCCAAAACAGGCTTGGGAACAAAATATACTTGAGGTATATCCAAATCGGGGCTGTTTCGGTCCAAAAGGGCATTTCTGGTGGTCCCCTGGTCGAATGCGATCGGACTTAAGCTCATGCGTACTAGATCTAGAGCGCATTAAGTTTTCAGTCCGACAGGGTTCGCAGATCGCACGTGGCGGACCAGTTTCAGTTCAGCGGTCACCGCACGTAGATCAGGGCTGGAAGTCTCATAATAATAAATAGAAATTTTTCCTGATCCGAGGGTGTAATCTGGATGAATTCTGACGGTCAGAACGCTTAATACTGACGTGTCAAGTCGTGTGCCAGATTTGAATTTGAAATTCCAATTCTGTCCCTATTCGCGGTCTCTTCAGTCCGGGCTCAATGAAATAGTCTGTGATTATCGGTTTGACTTGATTTTCGAAATGATTGTCAAGTCCAGCTGGGCGGTTCTAACGGTCTAAGATAGGAAGTAACGGACTTTCGACGCGCGGTCTAAATCCAATACAAGAATTCAAAGTGGTCCAGAGAACAAACCCGCTTAGAGTTTGATCCGAGGTTATAGAGTATTATGGAGTCATACGTTCTACTCGATTTGGGTCTTGTAGAACGTATTTAAAGTGATCAGGGACTATTTCCCAGCTACTCCAGCGTTGCGCTAGCTAACTTATGCTTAGTTTCTAAAGGAATTAATCCTAAGTGGTTTCTTTGGTTATGAAATTGGGTTCTGAGCGATTTTCCAGGTGTTTTAGTTGACCCATTGCCTAAGGACGTCAAATCCCAGATTGGCCAAAATCCGGGGTGTTACAATGACAATTAGGTCCACAACAACCTCGCGATTTGCGAGCGTGATGGGACATGCCTTACATACCTTATCTGTTTCCATGAATTTTCCCATAAGGGACGCTACAACTAAGGGGACATGCATTCTAGTGGGGTTCAATGATAATTTAGATGCAATAGAAGAATCAATAAAAGATAAAGTTACACCAGAATTGAATAAAGTAAGTACAAGGGTATCGTTAATGTGGGCAGTACCATGGATAGTCTGTAAGGGGTCTTGCTAGGCCTTTAAAGTGGCAATAGCATAGACTCGTGCTGGGGGAGCTCTCTGTTGATCTATGGGTCCCTGCCTAGGCTGCTAAGGTCTAGGCACCATTTGCCCGAGGTGGAAGACCTTAATCCCACATTCTTTGGAAGTAATTCTGAGTAATGTGATTTGTCCTACCGCAGTAGCCACAGCCCCCGCCGGAAGGTAAAGGAGGAGCTCATGCAGTTAGCGGGAATCTTTCTGCTGGAATGGGCGGGACAGGAGGTGCCTGCCTCAGCCTGATCGAGGCATCTCATGTGGGAATGCGGGAGCGGATGGTGCACTAGAAGTCTCTCTCTACATGTATCACCTTGTCCACCAGTTCCGGGAAGTCTTCGAAATCCCAGGTGCACAGTCGGGATTGTATCTCGGGCTTCAACCCCTCCTTGAAGTTCTCTAACTTATACTCCTCATCTTCGAGGGCTTTGGGCACATACTGGGATAGCTCATCAAACTTCGCTTCATATTAAGCAACTATTATATTTCCTTGGTCCAATCTCAGGAACTGAGTAATCTTTTCACTTCAGCATGACTGCAGGAAATACTTCTCCTGGAATTTTGTCCTGAAGCCCACCCACGTCCAGGCGTACCTAGCCGACATGCCTCTTTGTACGTCGTTCCACCAATTTTCTGCCTCACCTTCGAGCAAGTAAGTGGCCAACGTGACCATATGAGAATCCGTACACTCCATAGGCCGCATCATTTTGGCGATCCTCGCCAGCCATTTCTCGGCCTGAATTGGGTCAGGAGCTCCTCCAAAAGTCGATGGGCGAAGTCTTATAAATCGATCGAACACGTCTGCTCCTCTGACTTCCCTATATCTGGACGCCGCCCTGTGGTCTGGAAGAGCCTCCACTACTACTGCGTGTACATCCTTCTGCTGCCGAAAGAACGTGTCTTATTGTTGCTGCATAGTGGTGACCATTTGCACAAATGCCACAAAGGCTGCTGCTTCTGTTGGCAGATCTGCATGCTCATCTGCTGAGGGCCTAACTGAAGGAGTTCACCGCTCAAAGTACGGCGAGGGCATCCTAGAAGTGACTATCCAAGGGGAGGGAGAGTCCCCTACAGCTTCGAACATCGTATCCACGTTTGTCACTCCAGGCAGAAGGCCTGGTGTGTACACAGAACTACGCTCCCGTTTACATTATGTGGGTCGAATAGGGAGTATATCATTGGTATGCATCCTGTACGACCACAATACGGGTGACATGATTTCCTAAGAGGTCAAAATTTGCTTCAGGTATGGGGAAAAGCAATTCTAATCAATTACGAGGCAACACAAGAGTTAGAGATCTACCCTGGTTAAGTTTTTAAGGGGGCTAAGGTTCCGGTTCTTAATTCAGACAACCATCTTGCCATTTCCCAGGGGATTCTAGGTTCCTTCATAGGTGATTTATACTTTAAGTTCTTCCAAGCTATTAGGGATTCCTTCATAAGTGCAAATGTTTATTTTGCTAATATTTAAGGGGCCTAAGTGTTTCGTCTCTATATTCATTCATCCTAGCTATTTCCCAAGGAAAAGTTTCTGGGTTTTGCCTAAGTGGATCTCTTAAGGTTTTGTATATTGATCCTACAGCCAGACTATCTCATACTCCACTTTGATACCAACTTGTAACACCCCGAATTTCAAGAACCCGAGTACACAACTCGTATTCCCAAAACCAGGTGTTAATTGAATAACCATGATGATTAATAGGAAATCAGAGTGCAAGTGGTGGGAAGCAACCATAGCATAAATATAAGTAACGTGTGAACAATATCCTGGCCCACTCAACTGGGGCCCAATCTACAAAAAATCCTTAAATATTGAAATGATAATCCCAAGCATCTAACATAACTAGAAACTACTGATTTAAACTATAATAAGCATCCGCTTCCTAATACGGCTCTTCATTGCAAGGCTCCTCCTCGACTGCGGCCTCCTCCTGATCCATCATGATTCCATCTACCCCTGCATCCACTGTATGGTTAAACATTGATAAATGAGTGGCCAACTCAGTATGATCTCCCCTCAAAATTATACACCACCGCCATAGACAAGAAATAACATAAAACATACAGGCAATCCAAAGTATAACAAATGTAGTCATATTATGTGCATAGATGTATGAATGCAATCACCAGCTCGGGGATGCTCATCCGTGTGGTAAGTGGGTTCATCACTCATGTAATCATTGTCCCAGGAAAGACATTCAGACGGACATTAGGCTAATCACCCATGCAATCATTGTCCTGGGAAAGACATTCAGATGGACATGTACGTCACATACGATAGCAATAGATGCTGGTCTGTGCATGTATGCATGATTAACCATTCATTATTAGTCTGATTACAATCAGCCAGTTTAAATAAGCTCATGGTCACTATGGGGAGCTAATGGCCTAGCGTAGGTTGACGTCTTGGGCATAGTGTCCCATGATCACCATCCCCGGCCCACGAGACTTCTGCCTGTGTGTGTGTGTGTAGTACCCACCAACACATGATCAATCAATTCAGTGTAAAGGGCCCACCACAATGTTGACAGGGGATGAAATGTTGAAATTACTGAGTACGGTGATTAAAATATGACGGCATGAATGGTTGAAAGATAGGTAAACAACGGTATTTAAAAGGTTGGAAAGTTCATCCCAAGTCAGTTAGGTGAAACCACACATGGATGGTAAACCCCATAGTCAAATGCCAATAACCAAAACCTCCATGTCAGGGGCCTACTTGTATTGCTTCCATTCTAGTTACACGCTAAGCACAGACTCTCCATTGTTAGAGTTTCCCATGGAGAGATTTCAACAATGTGTGTATCATAACAGTGGAATGGAACCTACTATGAGTAAGAAATAGGGAACAATGCATGTATTCCTTGATATTACAATTACATGCTAAATGAACTAACACATGGCACATGTAACGAATAACTAATTTAATCATTTGGATAATCTAATACACATGTTCAAGCGAACTAAGCAAGCATAAAGCATGGGGACATCAATTTGAATAAGAATATCAATTAAATACATTCTATTCCCACATAATTCATTATAAGTCCGACTAGCTAGTAAATTACTATAACAACTACTTCTAGTCTAGTTGGAAGTGGAAAGCCCAAGGGGAAGAAAATCATCACCAGACAAGTTGTAGGGCATCCCTTGATGCGAGTTCCCTTGAGAAGCTAGAGGCTCCACGTCACTCAAATAGTTCCCTGAGGATTTTTGGTGTTAGACAGCAAGTCCTAAAGCTTCAAGTGAATGGAAAGTTAGTGGGGGGTTTGAAAGATTTCATGCATTAGGTTATTCAGGCTTGACTTAAGGTATCTAGGCCCATTATACTCTTGTTGAAACCAGTGACCCAGCTTTGGGCCCATACCCATTATTCATTAAGAGCCAAACTGGGCTAAGCCCAGGCCCGCCCACTAGCGTGTAGTAGTGATCCTGAAAATAGGCCTTTACTAGGCCAGATTTGGCCCATCAGCTAATAATGTGTGGCCCACCTATTATTAGTGTGTGGCCCTCCTATTATTAGCGTGTGGCCCACCTATTATATGGTGAGGCCCACAACAGATGGGAAGGTTGCACCTCATGGAGATGCCCACTGAACCTTTGGTGTGGCCCACCTTTGTATATAGTGAGGCCCACTTATTTTGAAGGTGAGGTCCATTTGGGCTATAAGATGCGGCCCACTTGGATTTTTAACCAAGGTGAGGCCCACTGTGTCATACCCCAAACTCAGAAATCAGATTCACAGGAATCTCGATCGCCAAACCCGTTGCAGACAGCTTCCGTGTACCCCATTTTCGGCTCCTAGCATCCATACGCCAGGTTCTGATCTTGGGATTCTACAAGAAGGATTTTCTAACGTACATTTGTCTCATAAGAAGCATAACCACAAGTATACCCAAATCATAAAAGCAACATCATCATCACATATCCACTAACATAATCATTTGAATACAATGCTGAAAGGGAAATACATATATCAAAATCAAAGCTCTAGAAGATAGCTGCATGCTCCAAGCTCAACGCTGCTATAACGTAACACCACTTGCACGCATCTATCGTGCATAAGCTTATAGAAAGCTTAGAGGGTGGTGAAAGTGTGTAAGGTAAGTGCCAAGTATACAATAAAGCCCATAAATCATACATCATCGGGATAAGCGAAAATACTGACAAGATCATGAAATATATGATATCAGAGTAAGTGAAAATATACTCATAAATCCATGAGTCATATAATATTAGATTATGCAATGCGGATTAACTATACAAATGAGGAGTCATAGAGAGCCAAATATCAGGTGCGAAGCGTACAATACAATATGTAAATCCCGCTAGTCCGTCTAGGCCATATAATTATAGAAAACATAACGACCCAAAATGTCATATGCATATGGATGCAATGAAATGACCAAGATGGAGTGTGAGGTCAGGATGATAGTATGTAGTATCGTAGGCTACGGGGTCTATCACAAGGGACTTCTATCCAAACCGGTCCCATACCTAAATTTGGATAGTCAGACTCAATGTGGTAAACTCTTGGTCTCAAGTTAGTCGCACGCCCAACTGAAATCCTAGCCATGCGAAGATACACGTATTAAATAGTTGCGCACCACTAGCCCGAGTGGATAGTGAATGAATGAATGAATATGTAATTCCTACTTAATAAGTCTATTTATCAATACAATTCCTCTCTGGGATCATCACCGAGGTCTAGTACACTCCACACCACTTACTGCCCCATCAAGTGTACAACTGGGTAAGTGGAAGAGACCTCACTATCTGCCTAGCCAGTAGTCTGTCAATACCTACCCGGCTTGTCGATAGCGGATCCATTCCTCAAGCTAGTCAAACTCAGCCTAGCTATGCCAACTCCCTCGGGCGGGTAAGGCTACACCCACTCCCGACCGACCATGATACGGTGGGAGACACGGCCTCCTGGTATCCGGCACTTGGGTGATCATATATATTCACTCCATCTCGATGTTGGGGCGTCTCTAATACCAAGAGGGTTTTAGGGATTTTCACTTAGGGCCATCTATGGCAGTCCAATGCTCGAATAAAATAATTTTGATGTCCCATCTGGTCATCCACGATATGCCTGTGGAGGCTACAGCCCTGATGTCTCTAGGGCGTACAGTAATCACAACACACAATGTAAGCTGCATGAGTTACACAATCTAGTCATGCATCAATCCTGTGCATACCGTGAACTCATGTGAGATAACCTCCGCCTATCAAGGAGTCTCTTAACAACCTGCCCAATGACATATGTAATGGTCAACCACATCCCATAACAAACATGTAGATGATGTGTATGAGCATGTATCATGATGTTATACCGTCATATACTCGTAATCGGTATCAATAACCCACATCGACAATTAACCTCGACAAGGTGGACATTTAACCAACATTGCCCCCAAGGAATGACCCATATAGAGCCTAACATACAGTGGAGTCATGGCCTCCTATAAGGGCCAAATATACAACACCATGGGCCTCAGTCAAGAGCTTAATACACATCACGATGGGCCTCACTCATGGGCCACATATACATCAAGTGGGTTGCATCTCACCGGTCTAATATACATCGCAATGGGCCGCTCACATGGGCTTAATATACATCATGTCGGGCCTCATCATATGGGATGAAAATATATCACAATGGGCCACGTCCTATGGGCCTTGAATTCATCACAATGGGCCTTGGCAATCGGAATCGGCCTCAACAATCGGCCTCGTCAATCGGTACCAATAATCAGCATCGACAATTGGCACCGATAATTAGTATATAAATAAGGCGGGGTCCATAGATGGACAACTGATCAACCATAATATAAAGATCAGCCCACGACCGTGATTATCTCAAATTTAATGGCATGGAGCAATCTGTCTATGGCGAATGGGGCCCACTTATTTGGGTTAACCCACTTAGAGAATGGTGTGAATGGGCCTAACAAAGCCTACAGGAAGGTCACAATGAGCACATCTAACCATCATTGCACATCAATGTGGACATCTAACCAACACTGCTCCCAAGGAGTGGCCTACATAAGGGATTCATACACAACGTAACGGCCACACATACATCACATTGGGCCTCATTCATGGGCCTCTCATATGTCGTGTTGGGCTTCCTATAAGGGCCTCAAACGTTTCACAATGGGCCATGCCCATGGGCCTCAGATATATCACAATGGGCCACATCCCATGGGCCTTATAAAATCTCAATGAGCCACATATACATCACATCAGGCCATGCCCCTAGGCCTCAAATGCATCACAAGTGGGCCTCAGATATACATCACAGGTGGGCCACATACCTGCGCCTAATACATATCACTATGGGCTACATCACATGGGCCTAATATGCATCACTATGGGCCACAACCCATGAGCTTTAAATACACAATAGGTGGGCCCTACACATGGGCCTCAAATATATACAACAAGTGAGCCTCAATGGACGGGCCACAAATACATTAAGATGGCCTAATTACATGGGCCTCATATATATATATATATATATATATATATATATATATATATATATATATATATATATATATATATATATATATATATATATATATATATATATATATATATATATATATATATATATATATCGAATAAGTTGCACCAATTGGACCTTACACACATTGGAATGGGCCATAACCCATGGGCCTGGCATACATGACAATGAGCCTCATAACATGGGCCTCATGTGTATTAAGGTGGGCCTCAACGATGAGCCTCATACACATCAAGGTGGGCCACTATAATGGGCCTCATACACATCAAGGTGGGCCTCAACAACAGGCCCCATATCCATCAAGGTGGGCCTCAACAATGGGCCATAAATATGGCAAGTGGGCCACATCACATGGGCCATATGTATATCAAATGGCCCACACCTAAATATAAGTGGTGATAAGCATTTCCACCATAAAAATTCCCAAGGGTTTAATGGTGGACATTCAAACCCACTGTTTTCTATAATGTGGTCCACCTGATCATAGATCTGTCTTATTTTGATCTTAAGCCTTAAAATTATCTGTCAAAATGGTTGGACGGTTTGGACGCAACACATGCAACATGGTGGGCCCCTCCGTCCAAACAGTAGACGACGTAGAAATACATGTCTATGTGGGGCCTACGGGCTTGCTACCATTAAAAGGAGCAGCAATATAGTTGTTGTATGTGCAGCTTGCTGCACTAGAAAGGTAGAGGTGAGTCCCACAAAGGGCCCACCCTCATGTATATGTTATATAATATACTATAATATATATATATATATATATATATATATATATAATATAATATAATATAATATATACATATATATACATACCAGGTGTAGCCCCACACGTGGGGGGTGGGTCCGACCGTCCAGTGTTGTGGACGGTATGGATTGAACACATACATCTTTAGGTCCCACATGGGGCTCATCATGACGTTTACCTGCAATCCAACTATTGATAAGGTCACATGGACCTAGATGAAAAGGAAAAATAAATTTCACAACAATCCAAAACTTCTATGACACCTAAAAGGATTTCAATGGCAGTTGTTCAATCCCATTATTTCCTGTAGTGTGGGCCACTCGTGCTCCACATACGGCTAATATTTGGGAGGCCCGTTGTCCCAAAGGGGACCCAATGAATGCACGGTGTTGATGATTAACACCCATCATGGTGGGGCCCACGGCTGGGACCGTGGGTCCCTGCTTGTCTGTCTGTTAGTAGGAGCGCAGCAGGACGCTGCGCAGCATCCTCTGGTGCCAGCAGCAACACCTGCTGTGTTGCCTTTTTATTTTATTTTATTTTATTAAAAAATGATTTTCTACAATTTTGCCTAGGTAGGGCCCACATCAGGAGGATCCACCTCGTCCACGGCTCCCATGGCTCAAGACAAGCCAAACAAACCTAATATTTAGCATGTTTCGGTGTGTAGAAAATTAGAGTACATTTTAACGGTGGGAACAAATTTTTTCTATGTTATGTCCTGCCAGATAGTTGGATTGATTTTATTTTTCAGCTCAACGCCTAAAATGATCTGAGGAATGGGATGGCTGGCATGGATTGAATTTGTACATCAAGGTGGGGCCTACATGAGCAGCCCACCCAAATAGCTTATATAAATATTTTTTATCTTTGGCCGTCAATACAGCACGACTGTCCATGCACACTTCACTTTGAAGCCACATCCAGTGTCCCTGGACACTGAATGGCTTGCATATCACATATCTAAGGTGGGCCCCACCTACAAGCGTGCTACCTAGGTGGGCCACCGAATGTTTAGATGGTGTGGATAGGACATACATCAAGGTGCTATACATTTGAATGGGCCACATGGCCACATCATCACACACAAAGATAAATGAAAAGGAGAGGGAGAGAGAGAGAGAGAGAAAGAGAGAGAGAGAGAGAGAGAGAGAGAGATCGAGTGAGGGACCCAGGTACTATGGGCCCTCCCTTCATTACATCATAACATGCATCAAGTGGGTCCCAATAAATATGGGCTCACCGATCAAAATCAATGTTGGAGATCCTTTCTCCACTAAAATTCAAGGTCTAGATGACCCTATTTGTGCAAGGAAAAAAAACATCATGATGGGGTCCATAGAGAATGGCCCTATGATGGAATGATCATGAAAATTAAAGTAGGCCATTGGCCACAGCTAGGGTCCAAAGTGAGATCCATACCATCAATCGGTATGCCTCACTTGGCCCATCATAAAAACATGAAATCTAGGCCTATAGAAGGACCCACCTTAGATCTCTTCTTGCTTCTTCCGCCAATGCATGCTAGAGCTCCAAAGGAACAATTTCAACGGTTGAGATGGGCTTTAAAGGGTGAGATTGGATAATAGGAAGGTGGGCCACACTAGCTTCTCCTCTTGGAAGCTATGGACGTTGGGTGCTTGGGAGGAAAATGATAGAGAAGTGAAAGTGAGAGAGGTTGTAAGGAGTGAGAGGGATGGGTGATGGGGTGATGGGTGATGTGTACTTTGACATGTGAGGTATGGGTTGCTTTAACTTTAAGGTTGTTTGGGGATGGGGTGAAAGGTGATGTGTACTTGACATGAGATGGGATGGGGTACTTGACATTTGATGTGATTGATGGATTGATTGAGATGACATGTTGTAGAGATTTTCTTAAGTTTCACACGCACGACATTTTTCTCGAACTGAACGCGGGCCCACATCTCCTGGCCAGGGTATCGGATCTATGTGCAAGACGCGGCGTTGGAACCGTGGAAACAGTACGGTCACAATGGTACAAGTCTCAGATTGAATTGACTCAGGTTTACAGGACTTAGCTTAAGATCACACACAAACATCAGATAAAGGTCGAAGGTTGTCGAAATTAGACCGAGAGGACCGTGGAAGTTGACGAAACAATACGGATTAGGATACAGGCCTTACAGCTCTCCCCACCTAATAAAAATTTTGTCTTCAAAATTTAAGCCACAACATAACCATTACAGAGCTTACCATGGGAGGAAAACCACACCACTATATATATAATCAGAACACAACATACCAACATAATCAAACATCTAAGAGATGGGGATAATGCCCACAAATCTCAAGATCTAACTCCCAAGACACCTCATTCATGAACAATCTAGGAAGACGGTGTAGGGGCCAAGTTACATGAATCGTCGACGACTCCTCCTAATGTTTGAGGATCCTGCTGCTACTGCTGCCGCTGATGGGGTCTCGGTGGTAAATACTGTCATCGTTGTTGCTGCTGCTAAGGACGGGGACACTCACTCCTACGATGCCCTATCCCAATGCATCCAAAGAAAGCATCACAGAACGGTCGAGGTGGCAAGGGTTGCCAAGGGTGGGGGCACTCCCAAAAATGGTGCCCCACCTCATCACATCTGAAGTATACACTTGAGGACTGATGTTTAGGTGGTGCAAATGCTCAGAAGGACGGACAGTTCCTATGCCTCTTTGGCTGTCGACATCATTGCATCTGGGAGCTACCAGAGGGGGCCTTTCTCTTTCGGTCTCCTCTCTGAAGAATGATGGTCATTGCTTGCAACATCTGCTTTAGCTGGTATGCACTTACGGACACGGTCGATGCTTGCAAGACTCAAATGGGGGTGTAGAAGTCTCAAGTGGGGGAAGAGGAATCTCAAGCGAGAAAATGGAAGGCCTATCATCCTTGGGCACTCTCAAATTCACACACGATAGGGAGTTATATCAGGAAGTTTTTAAGGTATTTGAACTTGGGGGTCTAACAATTCTAAGTTTTCAACAATCACACAGTGTAGTGTAGCTATTAGTAGATATGTGATGTTATCCTCAGGTATTCCCAAGTTACGCTCTGATACCAACTTTTATCACGCCCCAAACTCAGAAATCGGATTCACAGGAATCACGATCGTTGAACCCTGTGCCAACAGCCTCCGTAGTACCCCATTCTCGGCTCCCAGTGTCCACACGCCAGGTTCCGATCCTGGGATTCTATAAGGAGGATTTTCCAACGTACATTTGTCTCATAAGAAGAAAAACCACAAGTATACCCAAATCATAAAGGCAACATCATAATCACATATCCACTAACGTAATCATTTGAATATAATGCTGAAAGGGAAATACATATATCGAAATCAAAGCTCAAGAAGATAGTTACATGCTCCAAGCTCAATACTGCTATAACTTAACGCCACCTGCACTCATTTATCGTGCATAAGCTTATAGAAAGCTTAGAGGGTGGTGAAAGTGTGTGGAAGGTAAGTGTCAAGTATACAATAAAGCCCATAAATTATACATTATCGAGATAAGTGGAAATACTGATAAGATCATGAATTATATGATATCAGAGTAAGCGGAAATATACTGGTAAGTCCATGAGTCATATAATATTAGAGTATGCAATGCGGATCGACTATACAAATGAGGAGTCATAAAGAGCCAAATATCAGATGCCGAGCGTACAATGCAATATGTAAACCCCACTAGTCCGTCTAGGCCATATAAGTATATAAAATATAATGACCCAAAATGCTATATGCATACAGATAAAATATGCGATGCGAATGAAATGACCAAGCTGGAGTGTGAGGTAGGGATGATAGTACGTAGTATTATAGGCTACGGGGTCCATCACAAGGGACTTCTATCCAAACCAGTCTCATACTTAAATTTGGATAGTCAGACTCAATGTGGTAAACTCTTGGTCTCAGGTTAGTTGCACGTCCCACTGAAATCGTGGCCATGCAAAGATACACGTAACAAATTGTTACGCACCACTAGCCTGAGTGGATAGTGAATGAATGAATGAATGAATATACAATTCCTTCTCAATAAGTCCACATATCAGTACGGTTCCTCTTTGGAATCATCACTGGGGTCTGTACACTCCACACCACCTGTCGCCCCATCAAGCGCACAACCGGGTAAGTGGAAGAGACCTCACTATCCACCTGTCCAGTAGTCTGCCAATACCTACTCAGCTCGTCAATAGTAAACCCATTCCTCGAACTGGTAAAGCTCAGCTTAGCTATGCCTACTCCCTCGGGCGGGTAAGGCCACACGCCCTCCTAACCGAGCATGATACAGTGGGAGACGTGGCCTCCTGGTATCCGGCACTCGGGCACTCATATATATCCACTCGATCTCGACGTTGGGGCGTCCTCTGGTAACAAGAGGGTTTCAGGGATTTTCACCCAGGGCCATCTATGGCAGCCCGATGCTCGAACCAAATATTTTCGATATCCCATCTGGCCATCCACGATATGCATATGTAGGTTACGGCCCTGATGTCACTAGGGCGTACAGTAATCACAACACACAATACAAGATACATGAGTCATACAATCCAGTCATGCATCAATCCTGTGTATACCACGAGCTAATGTAAGATAACATCTGCATATCAGGGAGTCTCATAACAACCTGCCCAATGACATATGTAATGGTCAACCACATCTCATAACAAACATGCAGATGATATGTATGGGCATGTATCATGATGTTATGCTGTCACATACTCATAATCGGTATCAATAATCGGCATCAACAATCAACCTTAACAAGGTGGACATTTAACCAACATTACCCCCAAGGAATGACCCATATAAAGCCTAACATATAGTGAACTCATGGCCTCCCATAAGGGCCAAATATATAACAGTATGGGCCTCAGTCAAGAGCTTAATACACATCACGATGGGCCTCACTTATGGGCCACATATACATTAAGTGGGTCGCATCTAACGAGTCTAATATACATCACAATGGGCCGCTCACATGGGTCTAATATACATCATGCGAGCCTCATCATATGGGCCAAAAATATATTACAATGGGCCACGTCCCATGGGCCTCGAATTCATCACAATGGGCCTCAACAATTGGAATCGGCCTGAACAATCGGCCTCGACAATCGGTACCAATAATCGGCATCGATAATCAGCACTGACAATCAACATATAAACAAAGCGGGGTCCATAGAGGGATAGCTGATCAACCATAATATAAAGATCGGCCCACGACCGTGGTTATATCAAATCTGATGACATGGAGCCATCTATCTATGGCGAATGGGGCCCACTTATTTGGGTTAACTCACTTAGAAAATAGTGCGAATGGGCCTAACAAAGCCCACAGGAAGGTCATAATGAGCACATATAACCATCATTGCACATCAATGTGGACATCTAACTAACACTGCCCCCAAGGAGTGGCCTACATAAGGGATTCATACACAATGTAACGGCCACACATACATCACATTAGGCCTCATTCATAGGCCTCTCATATATTGCGTTAGGCTTCCTATAAGGGCCTCAAACATATCACAATGGACCATGCCCATGGGCCTCGGATATATCACAATGGGCCACGTCCCATGGGCCTCGGACATATCACAATGGGCCACGTCCCATGGGCCTCATACAATCTCAATGAGCCACATATACATCACATCAGGCCTTGCCCCTGGGCCTCGAATACATCAATTGGGCCTCGAATGCATCGCAAGTGGGCCTCAGATATACTTCACTGGTGGGCCACATACCTGGGCCTAATACATATCACTATGGGCTACATCACATGGGCCTAATATGAATCACTATGGGCCATAACCCATGAGCTTTAAATATACAATAGGTGGGCCCTACACATGGGCCTCAAATATATACAACAAGTGGGCCTCAATGGATGGGCCACAAATACATCAAGATGGCCTAATCACATGGGCCTCATATATATATCGAATAGGCCGCACCAATTAGGCCTTACATACATTGCAGTGGGACATAACCCATGGGCCTTGCATACATCACAATGGGCCTCATAACATGGGCCTTATATGTATTAAGGTGGGCCTCAACAACGGCCTCATGCACATCATGGTGGGCCTCAACAACGGGCCTCATACACATCAAGGTGGGCCTCAACAACAGGCCTCATACACATCAAGGTGGGCCTCAACAATGGGCCATAAATATGGCAAGCGGGCCACATCACATGGGTCATATGTATATCAAATGGCCCACACCTAAATATAAGTGGTGATAAGGATTTTCACCATAAAAATTCCCTAGGGTTTAATGGTGGACATTCAAACCCACTATTTTCTATAATGTGGTCCACCTGATCCTAGATCTGTCTTATTTTGATCTCAAGCCTTAAATTTATTTGTCAAAATGGTTGGACGGTTTGGACGCAACACATGCATCATGGTGGGCCCCTCTGTCCAAATAGTAGACGATGTAGAAATACATACGTCAATGTGGGGCCTGGGGCTTGCTACCATCAAAAGGAGCAGCAATATAACTGTTATACATGCAGCTTGCTGCACTAGAAAGGTAGAGGTGGGTCCCACGAAGGGCCCACCCTCATGTATATGTTATAATATATATATATATATATATATATATATATATATATATATATATAATATAATATAATATATACATATATATACATACTAGGTGCAACCCCACACGTGGGGGGTGGGTCTGACCGTCCAGTGTTGTGGACGGTGTGGATAGAACACATACATCAATGGGTCCCACGTGGGGCCCATCATTACGTTTACCTGCCATCCAACTGTTGATAAGGTCACACGGACCCGGATGAAAAAGGAAAAATAAATTTCATAACAATCCAAAACTTCTATGACACCTAAAAGGGTTTTAATGGTAGTCATTCAATCCCATTGTTTCCTGTAGTGTGGGCCACTCGAGCTCCACATACGGCTGATATTTGGGAGGCCCACTGTCCCAAAGGGGTCCCAACAAATGCACGGTGTTGATGATCAACACCCATCATGGTGGGGCCCACGGTTGGGACCGTGGGTCCATGCTTGTCCATCGATCAGTAGGAGCATAGTAAGATGTTGCGCAGCGTCCTCTGATGCCAGCAACAGCACCTGCTATGTTGCCTTATTTTATTTTATTTTTAAAAATGAGTTTCTAAAGTTTTTCCTAGGTAGGGCCCGCATCAGGAGGATCCATCTCATCCACTGGCTCCCATGGCTCAAGACAAGCCAAACAAGCCCAATATTTGGCATGTTTCGATGTGTAGAAAGATTAGAGTACATTTTAACAGTGGGAACCACTGTTTTCTCTGCTATGGCCTGCCAGATAGTTGGATTGACTTTATTTTTTGGCTCAACGCCTAAAATGATTTGAGGAACGGGATGGATGGCATGGATTGAATTCATATATCAAGGTGGGGCCTACATGAGTAGCCCACCCAAATAACTTATATATATATATATTGTCCTTGGCCATCAGTACAGCATGACTGTCCTTGCACACTTCACTTTGAAGCCACATCCAGCGTCCATGGATGCTGGAGGCTTGTATATCACATATCTAAGGTGAGCCCCACCTACAGGGTCGTTAACGCTACGCTACCCTAAAATTTAGGATCCATCTCTAAACTCAGTTGCTCTCGAGAGCATCATGAAACTCTATATTGGACCTAGACCGCACGGTGAAAGTTCGATTACCCTGAAACTAGACGGTTATGACTGTCTTACTGGACTTGACAACCATCTCGAAAATTAAGTCCTAATAGTACCTAGAAACACACAACTTGAGCTAGGAGCGAAGTGTGTGAGAAACATAAATATCTTTAGGAAATGAACTGAAACTTAAGTAAATTGAGTCGGTTCACTTGCATGCCAAATCTAAGGATTCAGACCATTGGAATCTGACCCAATTACACCCTCGGATCAGGAAAAATTTTCAACGCATGTCAGTGTACTTATGACCCTGATCGAGCACTGGTGACCGTTGAACTGAAACTGGTTCGCCAAGGTCGATCTGTAAACCCGATCGGACCAAAAACTTCGCCTGACCTAGATCCATGGTCAGGGAGCTCAAGTCCGACCACATTCAACAAAGGGGCATCCAGAAGTGCTCCGTTGGATCAGAACAGATACTATTTGGCTATAACCTAAGTATACCTTGACTCTAGGGCCATTCCCATCACTTTTAAACCTATATAAAGGGCTTAAACCCTCTCTCTCTCATTCCATACAAATTTGGAAAACCCTAAGGGAGAGAAGAGAGAAAAGAGAAGGAAAGAGAGAGAGAGTGAGGGTGAGAGTTGGAGTTCGTTCTTGGGATTAAATCTCTCTGCTCCGCGTTCTTCACCACCATTCCTGTATCGCTATACGGGCGATTCTGATTCCATTCTTAGGTAAGAAAACCTAACCCTAATATGTTTTAGGGATTTTAAATAGTCTAAGTGATGAAATAACTAACCTATTTCATGCTATAGGTGGTCGTCATGCCGTAGACAAAGGCTTATTTACAAATTGAGTTCGATACATGTTTATCGGAGAAAGGTGCGGACTATAAATGTTTAGATTATGATTTTCAAGGCTTTCAATGTCAGTAATGATTTATGACTGGTTTGATTGCTATCACAAGTATTTAGATACGAGGGTTTCCATGAATTATGCATTCATATATACTATGTTGATTTATAATGCATTCCATGTGTTTATTGAAATGACTGAATGAATATGGATTCATAATTTGTGTCTGCCGTGTATGGAATGTAAGAACATGACTGATGTGTATTAGACAACTCCTTGGTGAAAGGATTTGTCCTATTATATGTTGAAATCAACATACGTCATGTATGTCAGTTATGTGTAGACTAAGTGTTTGACAAAATGCCTGAATGAGTTGTTGTTAGACGAACTGTAGTTAATAAGGTTGTTGAGATAAGATTCTTAACCACCTTAGCTATGTACATAAAACCCTTCAAATAGCTGTAAATCTATATGGTGTGTTTAAGTAGAATAGGCATATGTAAAATGGCATGTTATATGTGTTTCATTGTATTTTCAAATGCTATCCATGGTTACAATGGTTGGTAAGTGTTGTGTGATTATCACCTGTACATATTTCTTACATCGTAATGTGTTTGGGACTACGATGTAGTCCAGACAATCAGTAAATGTCTGTGAACAGTGGTTAAACTGCTTGACTACGACGGACACGTCCGATGAATCTGAGTCATACGCTGCTCGTCGGCAGTGGTTAGGCCACATGGAGTTTCTTGCGCGCTCTGTATCAACTGGCTCGACGTATGCTCATACCAGTCGACTTTGTCAACTAACCCGGTTGACCTAATGTATGTTCACTATGTATGGACGCTACTGCTTGAATGTAAGGTACCAAACTTACCAGTGGAAAGCCCGTTAACCTTGGTACCTTGATCTACTAAGACTCATGAGCCGGGCATGGTGGTATGGGATATCGTGGTCGAGCTGTCGGCCTACACTGGGGTGACAAGCCTCCCCGTAGTGACCAGTGAGCAACCTAGACTTGTGAGCCGAATACGGTGGTGTGGGACACTATATTCGAGCTATTAGCCTACATTGATCAAGTGATGAGCCCTTTGTAGTGACCTCGAGCATACTTTGAGGCTGCGTTGAGGCGACAATCCTTTCTGTAGCAATTAGAGTATAAACTAGGCCTACACTGATCAGGTGACGAACCCTTTATAATGACCTAGAACCGCAACATCGTATGAGATTTACTAGGACTGACGACCCTAGAATAGATCATTGTTTGGGAATTGATATAAGGGAGGTACCTTAACTTCCCAATCCTACTGTATGAATAAACCTAAGTAAGCAACCTTGCTAATCACGTGCATGCAGTGCATTACGTGTGCCTTTGGCATAGCAGGTCAAGCACTGAGGAAGTGTTTCATTCCGTGATCTTGAGATGAAGTCGCTGAGGGAGCGCAGGCGAGGGCATGCATCATTATTTTATATCATTCTTGCATTAACAGGAGTACTTAGGACCTGATTGTTGAATTTCTTTGTCATTACTGCTTGACTGAATTGATAACATGTTAACTTTTACTTTATTGTTCCACTGAGTTGATCACTCACTCCCACGATCTGGTATGGTGTTTAAACACCAACCAGACTCTGTCTTAGTTGCAGATGGTGACGCGACGTGTGAGGCGAAGCCTGACTTCTTCGACGACAATGAGGAATTCTCGTATATGCAGTTATCTAACATGTTTACTTAAACCTTCCTGATCGACAGGGGTTACAGGGCTTATCATTTGTAGTTGGACTATCTTGATATTTTGTATTTTGAACTAATACATATAATTATTCGACCTGGTACTGTATTCATACTCTAGAGACCGGCAATGGACTATACGTTCCTTATAAGCTTACATACATTTCTCAGTCTTCCACTTGCATTATTCAAATGCCTCTGGAGTATGATATATGAATTTAGTATAATCCTACTCATGTTTAATGCACTAATACAGACAACATTCAAGTATCATCATATATGTTGCATTAGTGATGTTTTAGAACTCGGGAGTTGGGCTCCTACTCAACCCCCGATTTCTAGGGTGTTATAGGGAACCTGATACTATGGGCCCTCCCTTTCGTACATCACAACATACGTTAAGTGGGTCCCATTACATATGGGCTCACTGATCAAAATCAATGGTGGAGATCCTTTCTCCACCAAAATGCAAGGTCTAGATGGCCCTATTTGTGCAAGGAAATAAATATCATGATAGGGTCCATAGAGAATGGCCCCATCATGGAATGATCATGAAAATTAAAGTGGGCCATCGACCATATCTAGGGTCCAAAGTGAGATCCATACCATCAATCGGTATGCCTCACTTGGCCCATCATAAAAACATGAAATCTAGGCCTATAGAAGGACCCACCGTAGATCTCTTCTTCCTTCTTCCGCCAATGCATGCTAGAGCTCCAAAGGAACAATTTCAACAGTTGAGATGGTCTTTCGAGGGTGGGATTGGATGATAGGAAGGTGGGCCACACTAGCTTCTCCTCTTAGAAGCCATGGACATTGGGTGCTTGGGAGGAAAATGAGAGAGAAGTGAAAGTGAGAGAGGTTGTAAGGAGTGAAAGGGATGGGTGATGGGTGATGTGTACTTTGACATGTGAGGGACGAGTTGCTTTAACTTTGGGGTTGCTTCGGGATGGGGTGAAAGGTGATGTGTACATGACATGAGATGGGATGGGGCACTTGACATTTGATGTGATTAATGGATTGATTGAGGTGACATGTTATAGAAATCCTCTTGAGTTTTGCACGCACGGCATTTTCCTCGAACTGAATGCAGGCCCACATCTCCTGGCCTGGGTATCGGATCGGTGTGCAAGACACGGAGTTGGAACCGTGGCGACAGTGTGGTTGCAATGGTATAAGTATCGGATTGAGTTGACTCAGGTTTGCAGGACTTGACTTAGGATCACACGCAAACGTAGGATAGAGGTCGATGGTTGCCAAAATTTGACCAAGAGGACTGCGAAAGTTGACGAAATAGTACGAACTAGGATACGGGCCTTACACATTATTGTTAGTGTGTGGCCAAATGCTCTGCAAGGTACATCCCACCTATTTCAAACAGGGTGCGGCCCACTGCTCTGCAAGGTGAGACCCGTTGTTACAGCAGGTGAGGCCTACTTATGTGTGTGATATGGCTCACCTACTGCTACTGTTATCGGCCCAGTTCTGGGCTGATTTTTGGCCCAGTACTGTGCTAAATTTTAGAGTGGTCCAGAGCTCATGTCAAAATCCATGCACTGGTTTTTAGTAAAGCCAAATGATGTATGCTTTCAGCTGTATTAAGGCCCGCTTGAGGCCTAATTTCTAAGTCTTCTTACGCAGTTAGAATGGAGAGTGTTCAGCCCATTGCACAACCACGATAAAGACTGGAACAGGGCCCCGATTCTGATTCAAATCATGGGCCACTCGCTGGCCAGTTTTAGCTTAATACAGAGCTCAATTAGGAGCCTTTTTTTGTCACAATCCTGGCCTAGAATCTGGCCATCATTTGGCCTATCTGAGCACCAAAACTGTGCTCTAACTAGGTCTGTTTCCTGGCACCTTTTGGCCTGCTCCTGAACTGAAATAGACCTACAACTTTGGCCTTGTTTTAACCCAAAATGTAGTCATGGATTAGCATGGTTTTGACCTAAATTACGACCATTATTTGGCCTAGTCCCAGCTCAAAATAGAGCCTCTGACCATAGCCATTGCTAGGCTTGATTCTAGTCCAAACGTCCCCATAGTCAGGCCCAATTTTGGTCTAGAAATTGGCTATTCTCCGGCCTGGTCCTTGGCCCAAATAGAGCCACTTTCTGGTCTGGTTTCAGTCTTAAATTGGAGCCATTATTTAGCCATTTTCTAGATTGAACATTTGGTCATGGGTTAGCTTGTTTCAACCTGGAATGCAGTCATTGGTTAGCTTGCTTTCAAGTCAGACCCAACCATTATTTTAATCCAAAACAGAGCCCTATCCTGACTAATCTTTCAGTCTAACCCATGGCCATCGATTGGCTTGGTCTTGGACTTGACTCACTGGCCTATTAGAGCTTGGCATGGCCTGTCTTCATGGATTGAAGGAGACTGACTATAGCTCGCACGTTGGTGACATCGGTTAAAGGAAAAAGATGAGGGTGAGAGGCCGTTACCTGGTTTAGAACTTGGTGAGGCAACTGTCAACCTGACCGAGTCGAGTTAAGGTAGGGTGTTCAGCTGAATTGAGCACTCAGCTCACCTCCCTTCTCTCTCTCTCTCTCTCTCTCCTCCCTCCTTTCTCTCTCCTTGGCGTCAATTTCAAGAGCTACAAGGCTCTTTATATAGCTGTGATGGAGAGAGATCCCAACGGTCAGATTTCTTCACGTGGCCACGGGATGGCTGAGATCGTGTCATCCTCTGTTTTCCCAGAGAGGAACGTTTTCGCTCATTTTTTCCCACCTACTGGCCTTGTTTGGCCATTTTTGTCAAAGGGAGAGCACGTCTCACCGTGAAAAATGGATGGATGGGATGGCATGATCGAACCGATCGTGAGCCACCCAAATGATCCTAGATTGGTCCCATCTCATGGATGCCTCCCACGTGTGATGTGTTGGATGGTTGTAACCCATCTCCCCCATCTATTTGCGTGGGTTTGAAAGCCTATAAGGTTTATTTAACGCGGGGTCCCTGAATCTTTTGAATGGTTTAGATTATTCAAAAAGTGGCCATGGTGGCCCACTTTGGGGTTCAAAATCCAACAGGTTTGGATGGTGCCTTAGTGGGAGGATTTTTAAAATGGGTTGTGTGTTGGGTTCGGTCAAGGTTGGTTTGATTGGGCAGATGCTACTAGTGCACGTCGTGTACGAGCATGGTTGGTGCACTTACACCATATGCAGGGTCCACTTTGATGTTTGTGGTGAATTTACATCATCCATTTATCTTGGGGGCCAGTTACAAGGGTCCCGACCTAGTTTGGGGTGAGTCCGAGGCCCAGGTGGGCCATGTTGTACATCTACATCCTATGTTTGTTCAATATCCTTGATCTCAAGTTCGGATTGATTTGAGATCGGGTTTCAACAGGCAAAATGGGGTCCAAATCATGATGAAGGCCTGACTTGTCACTAATTAACTCTCAAGAGTTGGTTATTGGAACTTTGTCCCCAATATGATTTAATTAAATGACACAGGGTTCTATAAGTTGGGATTGTTGGTTGATCTTACCTTCCTGGCTGTCATGGTGTATGTCTCAGCTCTTATGGCCCTTAATGGATGGCTTTACTGCTGACTAGAACACCCATCCTACACGCGTTGAGTGGAAACTATCTAATTAATCCGTCCCGATATCTGTTAATGCAGGTTTAAAAAGGGTAACACCCGTGTACAAAAGGTATGGGGCATTACAGTTGAGATAGTCAGTTGAGAGAAGATCATTTTCCACATTAAGGCATGTGATGATATGCCCAATGATTCCTTCATCTTCTTTTAAAATAGAGGGAAACATACTCTCTTGCTCTTCACTATGGTGAGAGTTAATTGTCACCGAATACATCTCGCCCTGCCCTACATAGAAAGATTGTAGATCATTAGGTGCATTGATGTGAAGACTCTGTTCATTGATACTACTCAGTAGAGGCACTATATCGTCAAGGGTTGACAACTCAGATGGTGGCCTTAACTGAGTGGTTCCAAATTCCAGAGTCATATCAAGAGACTCGTCCACTCCCTAATCATGTTATAATCTAAATCAGGGGAGTGGGCTGAACATGCCTCAAAAGAGTCTTGCGATTCACCTGGGAGAGACTCTTCCTCCACATTTAAATCAACCATTTCATATGGGTGGAGTAGAACTTCCTGTACCTCATGATCACTTTCCTGAACCATAATTGAAGTCGATTCGAGTGAATCTTAGGCTGTAAACTCATGGTTTTCATCCCAATACTTATCATCGTCCAATTCAGTATAGTTCAAAAGTGGGATGAGATCACTTACCTCACAATATTTTTTCTAGGTTGAGTTAAGGTTCGAATAAACTAGCCTCTTCCTCATTGAAAGCAAGTGTGTCAGTATCACTATATTTGAAAACTAACAGTGTCTCTTGATCATTCATTTGGACAGTCATCGAGATCGACTCTTCAGTGAATTGAATTGTATGCTCATTAACAAAATCCAACTCCTCATTCTCAATTTCAGTATCTTCCACGAGCGAGTTAGTATCACTCTACTCACATTGTGTTCCTGAATTGGGTTAAGGCTGGGATAACCTAGCCACTTCCTCCTCATTAAGGTGTGACTGATGTTCTACCTTGGTTGATTTAATCAATTCTATAGATTTTTCAATGGCTATGAATGATTACATGAGATATTAATTGAATTGCTCTTGTGCATCCATGAGTTTTTGAAGTGAATCCTCTTAGATTGCTTTTGGTTAGATTTCAAAGGTAGGGGATCCAAGAGAATGTTCATTATAATCCCTTGTTGGTGCATCTCTCCAATGTTGATGTTTCCACTAATTATAGTCATATGGGTCATAAGTGGGAGAGTTTGATGATTTTTGGTACATATTATCACCCATAATATAATCACACATTGTTTTCTTCTTATCTGATGGATAATAATAGTTCTCACTCCCATAATCACGATAACCCCAATAATCACGTACTGTATTCTTAATCCATGGGGTGTAATTATTCTCCCGCATATGATCACATAAAGACTTCTTAACCAGTGGAGCATTGTATTCCGCTTGGTTCTCGATGATATTTTCAGAAAAATTTTGAGACATAGGCCATTTCCTATCATAATCATCGTACATCCCTTCGCAATATCTTTTAGCAATTTTAGCGTACTAACGTTCCCATTCTTACATATATATGGTGAAACCCTAATCCTGAACCTAATCCTAAAATAAAATAGAATGAATTCCTACAACAATAAGAAATCTAGAAATAGAAAGAGAGAGAATTAGAAAGAGGTTACCAAATTAGAAGGTTTTATGTTAGGATCCTGTAAAAGAAAAAGGAAAGTAAATTAGTTTTTAAAAATAGAAATAGAAAGTTGAGTTAGTTTCTAAAAACAAATTAGGAAAGTTTCTTACAAAACAACCTAATTTCTAAAAATGAAAAAGGAAAGTTTCTAAAAATAAATTAGAAAAGTTTATAAAAAATAAAATATGAAAGTTCCTAAAAACGAAAAAGGAAAGTTTCTAAAAACAAATTAGGAAGGTTTCTAAACTTAGAATTAGAATGCAAATTAGTTTCTAAAAATAAGTCAGAAAAATCCTAACCTAAAAATAGAAAGTAAATAAATCCTAATCTTAACTTAATTCCAAAACTAGTTAATCTTAGATAAATATTACCATTAATCCCCTACAACGGTGCCAAAAACTTATTCACAACCCCAAGTGTATGGTCGCGATATAGTAATAATCTTGGTAAGACCGAGGTTAAATCCATAGGGACTGATCTTGTATGTTTTTGAAATTAACAAGAAGTAGAACTAGAAGTAGATGTGAAACTAATTCTAAAGTATTTGAGAGAGTAATTGTGAAAAGAGTAATTACAACTAATGAATTTAAAGGTGGGAACTAGAGTTTCTAAGATCCACTTGTAGCAAATAGAATTGGGGTCTATCCTATCCAATTGGAAGATATAGAAATTAAGATTAAATCTGAACTTCCTTTGACCTAATTCTCAAAAGAGGAAATTTATGATAATTGGCAGGGATTCCATCACCAAAACATGCCCATGAGATGATGGCAAACAACAGGATTTACCAATCCCATAATCTCAGAACAGGAAAAGAAGATACTCAAAGCTATTGAAGATATACAGTAATTTAAGTCACAATAAATGATTAAAAAACTGAAAGTATTACTTAAATATCAAACTAGAATCAAAGTAAGTTCAACCTAAACATGAATCAAAGTAAAAGAAAATATCATTATGCTACAAGCTTCACCTCTTAGCCCTACCTAAGAGGTTAACAAACTATAAACATGATTGGACCAAAGTCTCTTAAGTAAAACATGAAAACAACTAAGGAAGAAGAAGAAAAAAGCTTGGCGGTGGCTTCTCTACCATTTCTCTCCACTCCTTAAACCCTAAAAGATGCCTTGGGTCATCCTAGGGATTCATATTTATAGTTGTGAAACTCTAACTTTCGTACCTAGTTGGAAAACTCCAGAAACCGCCTCAAATTTACATAGTTTGCTAAAATAGACTTCACTCTGCACAATTTTAAAAAATAACGTAGAGTTTCAGAACATGTTTTTTTAGGACAATTTTAGGATTCTTTTTCTTCACTTCAAATATTTGATTATCTTCCTTCATCACTTGGTTTTCTTGATCTTTGGGTCTTGAAATCTTCAACCTTGGTCATCTAAGACCCATTCTTTGCCTTGGTGATTCTTGAGCATCAAATCCATGCTTTTAGCACCCTTTTCAATGCAAGCTCTTAAATTTACCTTGCAACACAAATATGAGTAAAATAGAATATTAAGCATTATCATGTTCATAAAACCAAGAAATAAATGGGGGATAATATACAATATTTGACCCTCAACAACTGCAAGTGGATGGTTTACTATCCACTTTATGTGTAAGAAATTCAGATAGGAGATTTTGGAAGGATATTTGATAGCCATTGATGGTCAGTGATACAAGAGTGCATGGTCTGGATCGTGAAAAGATGGGCCTACTATACTGTTGGTGGTAGAACAAAATATAATGTCATTTTGTTCAGGTGCATGTTGAGGGGTTGATTTCTGTGTGATTGATTGCATAGAATGAATAACTATATTGATGTTGATCTTAAAAAATGCAGTAGAATGCACGGTTACACACTAAGGCGTCACTCCACACATGTTTATAGCATGAGTAGGTCATTAGTGGGTCCTTCTTTGTATTTATAATGACCTAACAATTAAGTTATAAGGTGGACCAGTCATGAGTGTGGCTGACCTTTATGATAATGACTACACATAAGGAATATAGGGTTATACTATATTAAACTTGAATAGATCAATGGCCAAGTCTATCGAACTATAGGCTTATCACTGTGTATCTATAGACAACTCACATTATTCTTTTCATATCATTGCACGTACCTTGTGGCCTTTGATCCATCCTACATGGGTTGATGGTTGATTTGTTTGAATCTTGTATTCATACATGACATGTATAAAATATAGTCCTCCCATTGTAACATGAAATATTAGGCAATGTATGACTCTTAATACATATACACTAAAAATTTGTACTTATGTGAAAAAAATCACATTCCTAGTAATAAAGATTTGAAATTGTGGGTGGGGTGACGAGTGCACATGCCTAATTTATGAGATGAGTTACATTCACGATTGACATCGTTCACCATATTTCCTTGACAAAATTACATGCTTAGAAGGGCGATGAAAATGTTATTCCCATCCGATCATGTTCTGACCTAGGACACATGTATTAAATCCAATCAATTCATATAATAGTGACAGAAGTGATGTTTAGTGCGATCGAAGCATAATAAAGTGTGAACTTTTGAAGTCGGTTCAAAGTTGATGTGAATTTAGTCTATTTAAAGGGGTGTTCTAAGCTCCTATAGGTACAAATTAAGGCTTGGGAGGAGAACAAGGGGTAACAGAGCTTCTTCAAAATCATCATTCCTCCTTAATTCTTCAGTTCTAGTCTGTTTTTTCTAATGTTTCTTTTGTTTTTGTTTAAGATGTTAGTCATGTTTGGCTAATCTCTTAGCTAAGCATAAGAGATGAACCTTCTGATGGATAGTTAATCTTTAATTTGTTTTCAATGAAAGTATTAGGTTACATATGTTGAATTGTGATTGGATGTGATTAAATTCTTAGATTGGGGAAGGAATCCATCTGTAAAGTTGATTGATCTATTATTACTTTCGGGTGCATTGGATGCTTTCAATTCCCTATAATGTGATTCTTATTCGTCACGAAATTACTCATCAACGCTCATGTGCTTACACTCCTTAGCAGAATGTTGTCTGATACTGCTGCATCTTCAATAGTGCATACAATTGCATCTTGATGAGCCGGTTGGTCCAGTTGTTCAACCGTAATTGTATGAAAATCATCTCCATCTGGAATCTCAAACATCGAGAGCCAAGGAAAGAGAACGCAAGAATCTTCTTTTGTTGTTCCTTAAATAAAAAAGGGGGAGGAAGCGTCGGATATCTTTCAACTTGACTATGACGGAGAGATAGGAATCGACTTAGTTTCAACAGTCGTTTGTTTGTGCGCCCGCCAATCCATGAATGAATTCCTCCACGATAGACTCAACTACTTGACTCAATCACGAATGATCGGTTACCCCACCACTTCTAGTTGCAGAGATGGACCCGCCACAGAATGGATCGAGGAACTATGGTGTAACATCCCAAAAATCGGGGGTCGGGTAGAAACCCAACTCCCGAGTTTCAAAACGTCACTTATGCAACATAGATAATGATGAATGCATATTGTTTGTAGAATGACATTAAACAAGATTGGTACTAAGCCAAAAAAGCATATCATACTCCAAAGACAGTTAAATTAGCAAGCGGAAGACTGTGATAAATATATAAAATATATAAATAATTGTAAGTCTCCAGAGTGTGAACATGTTACCACGTTAACTAATTACATATATACTCCAAAATAGAAAGAAAGAATATACATGGGTGTGTAAATAAAAGGCAAACCGCCAAGTGTATTGGCATCTAATCGGTAACCCTGTAAACCCGTCGATCAGAACCAGCATATAGGAGAAATCCTCCTCATCATCAAACAAGTCCGGCTCTGCTTCACAAGCAGCGCCATCACCTGAAACTAAAATAGAGACTGGTTGGTGTGCGCAACACCGTCCCATAACGTGGGAGTAAGTAGCTAACTCAGTGGAATCATAGAGAAAAGGTTAACATGTTATCAAATCAATCAAGCGATAATGATAAAGCAAGCAATTCAAACATTCCTAAATATTGTGATTAATGCAAGAATGAAATGACATGATGGATGCCCTCACCGACATACTCCCTCATGCGACACCGTCTTACGTCGGCGGCATGCTTTCTTCCCTCAGTGCTCCACATCTTCCAGGCACATGCAGTGCGATATGAATATGATTATCGAGTTGTTATTAGTCCTTTTCATACAGCAGGATTGGGAAACTAGGGTACTTTCCTTATATCAATACCCAAACAATGATCCATTTTAGGGTCGTCACTCCTAGTAGTCTCAAACGATGATATATTTCTAGGTCGCTGCAAGAGCTGTTGCACCCACTCGTTGCTCCGTTCCCCCATCACCTTATTAATATAGGCCTAGCTTATATCCTTAAGACTGCATCAGGACTCGTCGCCCCCATGTGGTGTCAGGATAAGCTCAAGGTCACTACAAAGGGCTACCAGGGCTATTGCTCGCACTCGTTGCTCCACTCCCCCATCACCTTATCAATGTAGGCCGACATCAAGAATATAGTGTCCCATACCACCATAATCTGCTCAGAGTAGGGTGCTCACTGGTCACTACGGGGAGGTTTGTGGCCCCAACGTAGGCCGACAGCTCGACCACGGTGTCCCATACCACCATGTCCTGTTCATGAGTCTTAGGGGATCGAGGTACCAAAGTTAGAGGGGCTTTCCAATGATAAGTTTAGTACCCTAGGTTCAAGCAGTTATGACAAATACAAGGTGAACATATAATGGTCAGTCGAGTTACTTGATGAGTCCGACTAGCATGAGCGCACGTTGAATCGATCGACATGAAATGCACAAGCACTTCGTGTGGCCTAACCACTGCCGACGACTCTAGTACAACTCGGGTTCATCATACACATCCTTCGTGGAGAATAGAATCCAACCACGAATTCTAAACTGTTATCGACTTCCTGGACTAGAGTATAGCCCCAAGCACATGTAATGTGAATCAGTAATCATATGAGAGAGACAATTGAAATACAAGTAATTCCAGTATGTTATCAGCATGTTATAACGTACATCATAAGCAGTTAACCATACACGAGTATTTCATGCCCAAGGTAATCAATTCAAATACAACAAGCATGGAGGAAATCATGTGCATCATCAAAGTAGTTGAGAATCCAATCTCAACGCTAATCTACAACACCATTTACTCAATACTTACTAATACATACATTTATACAAACACTTAGACTACTCAACTCCAACGTACTTGACGTATGTTGATTCTAACATATAATATGACAGATCCTTATAAGGAGTTGTCTAATACACAACAATCAGTTCTTACATTCAAAACATATGGCAGGCATAAATCATATTGATTTAGGCATTTCAACAAACACTTAGTCTACACACATTAGTCTACATAGCATATGTCGACCAGTATGTGCATTCGGGCGAATCTCTTCGCCAAACAGATCATACACGTATAACTAGTATAGGTACACGGTAAATACTCATGGCAATCATACCGGCAAAATACGTACGTATACCATATTTTCTATAAATACCCAAAATACCCTAAATCTCATATTCTTCGTACGTATTCGAATTGAAAAATGGACAGCATGTTCTACATGTCAAACAACATCCTTATCAGCAATCTACCATTAAACGACATTGAAAGCTTTGAAAATAGGTAATCTAAGCGTCTAAAATCTGCACCTTTCGCCGTAGAAGCGTATCGATTTGAATAGAAAGTCTACGCTTCGTCAACGTCGTTATGACGACCTAATTCACAAGATAGGTTAGCTACTTCGCTACTGGTATTGCTAGAATCCTCAAAACAGGTTGAGATTAGGGTTTTCTTACGTAGAACGGCGTTGGAATCGCCAGAATAGCAATGCATGTGGAAAGATCTGGCACGTGGAGCAGCAGGGAAGACTAGCAGGAGAAAGCCCCAGCTTCTCCCTCACTTTCTCTCTCTTTTCTCTCCTCTCTCCTAGGGTTTTCCCCAAATTCGTATGGGTTAGAAAGCTAAGGGTTTAAGGCCCTTTTATAAGCCCAAACACAACCAAAACAGACTCTAAGTCAAGGTATACTTGGGTTATAGCCAAATCGGGTCTTTTCAGATCCAAAAGGACGTTTCTGGAGGTCCCCTGACTGAATGCGGTCGAACTTAACTCATGAATGTTAGATCCTGATCACGTTAAATTTTGCAGCCCGATAGTGTTCCCAGATCGCACATGGCGGACCAGTTTTAGTTCAGCGGTCATCGAGACTCGATCAGAGATTCCAAGTATACTGACCTGAGTAGAAAATGTTTCCTGATCCGAGGGTGTATTTGGGTCAGATTCTGATAGTCTGAATGCTTATACTTAACCCGCAAGCAAAACGTGCCAGATTTATTTAAATGACATTTAATTTTTAATGAATTTCACTCCTCACACTCCTTGCTCTAGGCTCAATGAAATAGCCTCAGAACATCAGTTGGGCTTGATTTTCGAAGCGATTGTCAAGTCCAGCTAAGCGGTCATAATGGTCTAAGATGGCAGATATCAGACTTTCGACGCGTGGTCTAGATCCAATACAAAGTTTCAAAGGGTTCCTGAGAAAAAACAGGTTTAGAGTTTGATCCTGGATTTTAGAGTAAGGTAGCGGTAACAATTCTAGAGGTTTTGGGTCTTACAGATCGTATTTAAAGTGGTTGGTGCTAATTTTATAGGAAATCTAGTGTAGCGTTGGCTAATTCGGGTTAAATTTCTAAAGAATTAGGTTCTAAATGATTTATTTGGCTTTGAAATTGGGTTCTGAGAGGTTACCAAGGTGTTATGGTTGACCCATTGCCTAAGGATGTCTAACCCCAGGTTAGTAAAAATTCGGAGTGTTACATATGGACGTTTCCAATACTGACAGCAGCTCCCGCTGAAGCAATTGTAGTTACTCCGGCACCTATTGATTTTGCACCTTCTAACATCTCGATTGAGAATTCTCATCATGCTTTTCCGTAGCTCTTTCCTGGATTCCTCGATCTTCATAAGAGATCAAACCTATCATGATTCTAATCTATGTTGGATGTTTATGATTGATATTATTGCATTATCTTCCAATTAGAATAGATTGGAAGTCAGTTCTAGTTGAGTTATCAGCTCGAGAAGATGAATTAAGTTTAAATTTCATTAATTGGAGATGCTTGGATCCATAATAGTTTTAAACCCTACTACTTCGTTTGATTAAAAACCCAAAAAACCTGATTAGTTCTAAGTGTGTTCTTACTAAAGTCCATGTGGATCGACCTTGGTCTCGCTGAGTTATTATTGCATCATAGCCTTGCAATTGGGGTTATCAATCCTTGAGTTCAATCACTGCTCGAGGTCAATATCTTTTCAAGGGTAGAGGAGGTTGGTGGATTTTTACCCCAGGGACTTTTTAGAGTTTTTTTTTTCCTTTATTTATTTATTTATTAGTTTTCAGAATTTTTGGGTTTCTTGTTGGTTTCTTTGTCTTTTTCATTTTCTATACACATTTATTCTTTATATATATATATATATATATATATATATATATATATATATATATATATATATATATATATATAGGGGCATGTTGATAGAGAGGGATAGGGTGCGACCTTAGGCAGTATTTAATGTCCACCCTACTATCTAAAATTGTGGCAGAACCACTATAGTAGAAGTATGGAATTAGTCCAAGTGTCCTAGAGAGGGTGAATAGGACTTTTCAAAAATTATTTTCTTATAACAACAAACAATGCCTACCTTCAATCAATATAAGGCAAAGTAACTTTATGGCTTCCAAACCAATAGAGGGTCCAAACACATAGGCTACACAAGATTTACATGTAAAGCAACTAGCCTATGAAGATAGTGTATGTGAGAGTGTGTGGGATGTGATTCCTATCAATGCTTAAGTATTTACTTAATCATGCATCATAATAATCATTTGATAGACATACGTATAATTAGATCAATGCACAGGAGCAATCTTAAACACAATCATATATAGTGGTTCGGCTACTTGCCTACTCCACTCCTAGCTGACGCACTCTCTCCTAGAATGTATCGGATTTCACTATCCAATGGTTTTAAATCAAGCTAACCATGAACCTTCACAACCTACACAAGGTTAACTATGGAGCCTACACAAGGCAACCTTAGATGCCTACACAAAGCGACAAGTCTTACACAAGGACACAAGTAGGAGCCTACACAAGGCAACATAGGCATACAAGGCAAATTCCTATGCAAGACAACACATCCTACACAAGGACAACGTATTCTCCCGTCGGAGGCCTACGAAAGGTCTTGGTGAGTTTGTCAATCAAACTCTGAATCTCAATCCTACACAAGGAAAGGGGTTCAGACTCAATGGACTTTATATACTTACAAGTAAGTGAGTGAGTCCCTTTCCCGCACAATCTGAAGGTGGTCTTCTTGTTGATGAAGAGTCTTTAACTCTCTTGAACCCCAACCACTTTTGATGCTTCGATCAATGCTCTGATGTTGTGAGGTTTAAGGTTTGGTTGTTTTTATCTATTAAATGATATGATTTAAATACATAGAGAAGATTCCTATGAGCTAAGCATTCAAGAGTTTCAGCACAATGATTTTTCTATAAAGGGTGCTACTAAAAACTCAATGAATGCTAGAGTTCATGATTCAATCCATGTAATGAAGATATGAGTAAATGCTTATGCAAAGGATTGAATGATGAACTCTAAAGGAAAAGAGGGAATGAGGGTGTGGGTATTAACTCTTGCAACAACTCTCTCAAACTCTCTTAAATTCTAGCTCATTTTACAAGAGGCAAACCATGTGTATTTATAAAGCTGAAATCCCAATGGTATAAAAATGGACAGAAATCTGACATTGTCGATGCCATCGAAGGGTCTTTGATGCCATCAAAATTTAAATTTCGATGTCATCAAACCTTCTCCGATTACATTGACTTCCTATACAAAATATTTATTTGGGTGTAGGACAGATTCTGTAAGTGCTATATTGTATAAATCACACCTTTGTTTGTTAAATTTTGTTTAGAAAAAATAGCTTATGAAGTGGTCCGTCTAATGTGGATCAAGATGGAAAATTCAATTCCTCACTTCAAGTTAAGCAAGTTCAACATCTAATATGATTCAAGACCTTACTGTAGTTCAAGTCATGAAGTAGATTAAGATGGAAAGTTCAAGCTTTACTAAGTTCAAGTTCTATTACACTTCTAGTAGAAGATCAAGCCCCATCTTCAACTACGCATTCTATTGAAGAATCAAGCAGAAGAACAAGTTTCAAACTTCAATGTTCAGTCTTTTTAGGTATCATAGACCCTAGAAAGACTTTAGACTTAGGTGCTTTCAAATGACAAACTTATATGGGTTTTTATACTTTTATTAGGCTTAAGTTCGACTAGTCTAAGCTTAGGTTCAACTAGTCTAAGCTGTGGCTTAACCAGTCTAAGAAAAATCTTATATTCTCCGTACGTAGTCGAAATGGAAAATAGACAGCATGTTCTACATGTCAAACGGCGTTCTCGTCGATAATCTACTATTAAACGACATTGAAAACTTTGAAATCAGTCAATCTAAGCATCTAGAATCCTCACCTTTCACCGTAGACACGTATCGATTCGAATAGAAAGTCTACGCTTCGTCAACGTCGATATGGTGACCTAATTCACAAGATAGGTTAGCTACTTCGCTGCTTGTATTGCTAGAATCCCCAAAATAGGTTGAGGTTAGGGTTTTCTTACCTAGAATGGCGTCAGAATCACCGGGAGAGTGACTGGAATACGATAGCTAAGCACGCTTGGTAGCAGGTTCGAGTGATAGGAAACTTCCCTCACAACTCTCACCGAATCTCTCTCCTTTCTCTCCTCTCTTCTCTAGGGTTTTAGCAAATTCGTATGGGAGGGTTATGAGAGGGTTTAAGGTCCTTAAATAGGTTAGAAAGTCACCTATTTAGACTTTAAACCAAAGTATACTTGGGTTATAGCCAAATCGGATCTTTCTCGATCTAAAAGAGCATTTCTGGAGGTACCCTGACCCAATGCGGTCGGACTTAAGCTCATGGATATTGGATCCTAATCACATTAAGTTTTCAGTCCGGTAGTGTTCCCAGATGGCACGTGGCGGACCAGTTTCAGTTCAGCGGTCACGGAGATTCAATCAGGGATTCCAAGTACACTGACCTGAGTGGAAAATGTTTCCTGATTCGAGGGTGTATTTAGGTCAGATTTCGACGGTCTGAATGCTTATACTTAACCGTAAGTGAAATGTGACAGATTTATTTAAATGACATTTAATTTTTTTTATGAATTTCACTCTTTCTCACACTCCTTACTCTAGGCTCAATGAAATAGCCTCAGAACATCAGTTGGGCTTGATTTTCGAAACGATTGTCAAGTCCAGCTAAGCGGTCATAATGGTCTAAGATTGTAAATATCGGACTTTCGACGCACTGTCTAGATCCAATACAAAGTTTCAAAGGGTTCCTGAGAGCAAATGGGTTTAGAGTTTGATCCTAGGTTTTAGGACGTTATAGCGTTAACAGTTCCACAAGTTTTGGGTCTTGTAGAACGTATTTAAAGCGATCAGTGCTAATTTCACAGCTAATTTAACATAACATTAGTTAACTTACGCTTAATTTCTAAAGGAATTAATCCTAAGTGATTTCTAATCGAGGTGGTACTCGAGTCTCTGTACGGATTTTTTCGAGACGTTACAATCTACCCCCCTTAAACAATAAATTTTGTCCTCAAAATTTGTACCTTTTCGTACTCCTCAAGAAGCTGTGGGTAGTTCTTTCTGATTTCGTCTTCCGTCTCCCAAGTAGCCTCTTCTTCAGTGTGATGCGTCCACAACACCTTCACAAGGGGGATGACCTTACTATGCAATACCTGCTCCTTCCTATCTAATATGCACGTCGGTCGCAGTATATATGTAACATCCTCACCTAACTGCACCTGCTCCCATCTGATGATATGGGAAGGATCAAGAATGTATTTCTCCAGCATAGAAATATGAAATACGTTGTGTACGCTCGCTAGAGGCATAAGCAAAGCCAGATGATATGCCACTGCACCCACACGGTCAAGAATCTGGAATGGACCAATAAATCGCGGTGCTAGTTTTCCCTTCTTCCCGAACCGAAGAACTCCCTTCATAAGGGAAACTCTCAAAAATACATGATCCCCAACCACGAACTCTAGCGGGCGCCGTCTCGTATCTGCATAACTCTTCTGTCTACTCTGCGCTATAAGAAGTCGGTGCCTGATGATGTCAATCTTCTCCGAGGTCGCCTGCACTATCTCTGGGCTAATCAATTTGCGCTCACCGACCTCTGCCCAGCAATGCGGTGCTCGGCAAGGATGCCCATACAAGGCCTCATAAGGTGCCATACTGATACTCGCCTGGAAACTATTGTTGTATGCGAACTCCGCATATGGAAGACAATCATCCCAACTGTCTTTGAAATCCAACACGCAAGCCCGCAGCATGTCCTCTAGAATCTGGTTTACCCGCTCTGTCTGTCCGTCCGTCTGTGGGTGAAAAGCAGTACTGAACTTCAACTGCACACCCATAGCTTCCTGGATACAAGTCCAGAAAATAGAAGTAAAGGGCGTGTCTCTGTCCGACACGATCTCTAAAGGAACTCCATGCAGACGCACTATCTCTCTGATATATAGCCTGGCCAACTCGTCTGCAAAGTTCGTAACTCTGATCGGTAGGAAGTGCGCCGACTTTGTTAGACGGTCGACGATCACCCAAATAGAATCATGTCCCTTCCTCGTCTTCGGCAGTCCCGAAATGAAATCCATAGAAATAAAGTCCCACTTCCACTCAACTATAGGCATAGGCTGAAGGAGACCAGGAGGTCAACGATGCTCTGCCTTCACCTGCTGGCAAGTAAGACAACGGGACATGAAATCTGCGATGTGAGTCTTCATGCCATCCCACCAATATATCCTCTTCACGTCGCGATACATCTTTGTGCTGCCCGGATGCATCGCAAGTCTAGAACTGTGCGCAGCCTCGAGAATCTCTCGACTCAAGTCAAGGATATCTGGGACGCATAGGCGGCTATGATAACGTAAGCCCCCATCCGTTCTAACTCGCCACTCGGCGTCTGCATCATCACTGGCCTGCTCTCGAAGCTCAGTCAGACGCACATCATCCCTCTGCACTGCGATGACTCTGTCATTGATAAGAGGTCGCACCCGAACATGTGCGATAAACTTATATAGCTCCTCTACAGTGAGTTTTTGCTCAAAGTCTCGCAAAAACTCAACCATGTCCCACTAGACAACTATCAGCGGAGCCGCAAACTCTAACACCTTCTTGCGGCTCAACGCGTCACCCATAAGGTTCACCTTGCCTAGATGGTAGGAAACTTCGAACTTAAAGTCCTTCAAAGTCTCCATCCATCGTCGCTGCCTCATATTTAGGTCTCGCTGTGTGAATATGTATCTGAGGCTCTTGTGGTTGTAAAAGAGCTCAAACTCCTCTCCGTAGAGGTATTGTCTCTAGAGCTTCAATGCGAAAATGACCGCTGCCAACTCAAGGTCGTGTGTAAGGTAATTCTCCTCATGCTTCCTTAATTGTCTTGAGGCATACAAAATCACCCTATCCTTCTGCATAAGGACACAACCTAGACCAACGCTAGACGCGTCGGTGTATATCGTGTATTTAACCCCTTGCTCCTGCAATACTAGCACAGGGGCGGATGTCAACTTATCCTTCAGCTCCTGAAAAGCTACCTCCACCTTTTCATTCCAGGCGAACTTCAGATCCTTTCGTGTCAACTGAGACAAGGGTCTGGTTATCTTCGAGAAATATCGAATGAATCCTCGATAGTAACCTGCCAAACCCAGAAAACTCCTCACCTCATTAACTGAACCAGGCTGCTCCCAGTCCTATACCGCAGCTACCTTAGCAAGGTCAACTGTTATCCCGTCCTTAGACACTACGTGCCCCAAGAACTTGACTTCCTCTTTCTAGAAGTCGCACTTCTTATACTGTACGAACAACTGATGTTGTCTTAGAGTATCTAGGACCAATCGCAAGTGCTCCTCATGCTCCTCTCGGCTCTTGGAGTATATCAAAATGTCGTCTATAAACACGATGACGAACCGATAGAGGAATGGCTGAAATACCCTGTTCATCAGGCCCATGAACACGGCTGATGCGTTCGTAAGACTGAACGACATCACTAGAAACTCATAGTGGCCAAAGCTGGTCCTGAAAGCTGTCTTCTGCACTTCCTCACCCCTGACGCACAGCTGGTGATACCCTGACTGCAAATCAAACTTCAAGAAATACTGTGCTCCTCTCAACTGATCAAACAAGTCATCAATCCTAGGCAATGGGTACTTGTTCTTCACTGTCACCTGGTTCAGCCTGCAATAGTCAATATACAATCGCATGGACCCGTCCTTCTTCTTCACAAATAATATCGGTGCTCCCCAAGGAGACACACTCGGCCGTATGAAGCCAGCCTCCAACAAGTCATCGATATGTTTCCTCAACTCCTCCATCTCACACGGGGCCATGCGATACGTCGGCAGTGAGATTGGTGTCGAACCAGGTACTAGGTCAATAGTAAAATCAATCTTGCGCTGAGGTGGCAACCCAGGAATCTTTCTGAACATATCCTCATAATCACGGACTACTGGCGTGCTCTCAAGTGTCGGGACATCGGTACCCTCTAATAGCGAAGCGTAACAACTCAAACGGGAAGGGTGGCTGACCTGAACAGGGAAAGTAAATGCCATGCCCTCCGATCCATAAGCTGTTACGACTCTGGTCTCGCAATCAATCTTTACCCGCATCTCAGTGAGCCAATCCATGCCGAGAATAACATCGTGGTGATATAGAGGGAAGAAAATCAGATCAACAAGCATCGTCCTGCCCCCTAAGTCTATCGAGCAACTCTCACAAATCCGGATAACATCAGTAAAAGTCCCGGAGCCGGCAAGGAGATTCACTCCCCTCGTAGGAGTAGTGTTCAGCCCTAATCGTTTGATGGTCGCGCATGATATAATGAAGGTAGTGGAGCCAGTGTCTACCAATAAGAGGACTGGAGTACCTTGAATATGAGTTGTACCCTCAAAAGACCTCGGTACTAGGCCTGCTGTCTCAGAAGCCTCGACTGTAAGTGCATGTACTCGAGCCTGCTGCGGGCAGTTCGGTCGCGGTTCCATGGGCCGTTGAGGCGGCTGAAACTGAGGTACGGGAGGTCTGAAAGAAGGATGCTCAGGAGCCGACCGTAATGGTGGAGCAGATAATGCCTGTGGGTGAGGAAAATCGATCTTCTATGGCGGTGAAAACTCACTATCTCTCATCCGAGCAAAGCAGCTCTCTGCAGTGTGACCCGGTCTCTCACAGTAAGTACATGTCACATCGGGGTGTCTCATCGGAAGTACTGGCGTTGTAGCCCTAGGAGGAGGGTCGATGAGAGGCCTCTTGCCAAGGAATGGCCTGTCCTGAGTATCTGGTGGTGGCCTAACAACCACAGGGCCACGAGAACGTGCCAATCGATCAACATCCTGTTCTGCCCTCATGGACATATGTATCATCTCTGCATAGGAGGGTATGCTGACACAGCACATCTTCGACCGAATGTCAGGTCGCAAGCCCTCAGAAAAATATTGTATGCGCATCTGCTCATCAGTAAGTATCGTAGGGACGTATCTGCCCAACTCTGTGAATCGATGCTCATACTCTGTAACTGACATGCCTCCCTGCCTGAGGCACAGAAACTCATTCTCCCTCTCGTGCCGGTAGGTTTGGGGATAGTATTTCTCATGGAATCGGAACTCGAATGCTGCCCAAGTCCAGGTGTAGCCAACAGTAACCGTCCGCAACACACTATCCCTCCATAAGCTAGCCTCCCTCTCGAATATGAAAGTGGCCAACTCAACCTGCTCAGACTCCAAGCAGTGCAGCATCCTCAATATCTTCGAGACACGGTCGAGCCAATACTCGGCCTCCTCGGGTCTGTGAGAACCCGCAAAAGTAGGAGGCCGCAAGCATTGGAATCGCTCAAGTAGGCCTCGTGTATCAGCAGTATTCCCCGTAGGGTAGGCAGGTGGTGCAGGATGAGCCATACCCTCATCCTGAGTCGAAGTCCCAACATCCTCCGGTGGATGCACAGGAGGCATAGGTGAAGTCGAACTGCCACCCTAGGCTAAGGCCCCTACAATGGTAGTCAAAAGCTACTGATGCTGCTAGTGCATCATAATCATCAACTGCTCAAACCTATCAGGAGGTGGAGCAGGCTTAGGCACATATTGCGTCGAGGAAGACGCACTATACTTCTCTCTAATTGGCAGTGTGAAAGGTGGTGGTCTGACTGTAGGACCTTGTAATACCCCGAATTTTGGCCAATCTGGGATTTGACGTCCTTAGGTAATGGGTCAACTAAAACACTGGAAAAATTGCTCAGAACCCAATTCCATAGCCAAAGAAATCACTTAGGATTAATTCCTTTAGAAAATAAGCATAAGTTAGCTAGCGCAACGCTAGAGTAGCTGGAAAATAGTCCCTGATCACTTTAAATACGTTCTACAAGACCCAAATCGAGTAGAACCAATGACTCTATAATACTCTAAAACCTCGGATCAAACTCTAAGAAGGTTTGCTCTCTGGACCACTTTGAAAATCTGTATTGGATCTAGATCGCGCGTCGAAAGTCCGATACCTACTATCTTAGACCGTTAGAACCGCCTAGTTGGACTTGACAATCATTTCGAAAATCAAGTCCAACCGATAATCATAGGCTGTTTCATTGAGCCCGGACTGAAGAGAGTACGAATAGGGACATTTGGAATTTGAAATTCAAATCTGGCACACGACTTGACGTGTCAGTATTAAGCGTTCTGACAGTCAGAATTTAGCCAGATTACACCCTCGGATCAGGAAAAATTTCTATTTCATATCATGAGACTTGCAGCCCTGATCTACGTGCTGTGACCGTTGAACTGAAACTGGACTGCCACGTGCGATCTGCGAACCCTGCCGGACTGAAAACTTGATGTATGCTAGATCCAGTATGCATGAGCTTAAGTCCGACCGCGTTTGGCCAGGGGACCACCAGAAATCATCTTTTGGACCGAAACAGTCCCGATTTGGTTACCCCTCAAGTGAACCTTGTTCCCGAGCCTATTTCGGACAAGATTTGGCTTATAAAAGGGCTTGAAACCCTCACTCCTCTCTCCCATCCGAATTTGGGAAAAACCCTAGCTTGGGAGAGAGAAAAGGTGAGAGTTTGTGAGAGAGAGTAGGAGAGAATTTCTTGCTGCTCGTGCCACCTGCTGCACGTGCTTTAGCAACACGCTCCGATCACCTGGCCGGTGATTTCTCCACATTTTTAGGTAAGAAAATACCCCATTTAGTTGCTGATTTAGTGTTCCCTTGGTTTAATAGCAAAGTAGCTGATAGATTTCGTAAATCAGGTTCCCTATTTGCCGTAGACGAAGCGTATACTCTCCGTTCGAATTCACACGTTTATAAGAGATAATGTGCGGATTTTAGACGCTTTGATTGACTGTTTCTAAAGCTTTCAATGTCATTTAATAGTAGATTATCGACAGCAACACCGTTTGACATGTACAACATGCTGTCCGTTTCCTGTTTCGTAAATCAACGAAGAATATGAGATTTAGGGCATTTTAGTCATTTGTAGGAAGTACTGATTTCATTCATATTTTGTTGATGTGATTGACATGATTTGTTGTCACATTAGAACGTTAGGAATACATGCATAATTAGTTTGGCGAAGAGATTCGCCTAATTGTGCACTTCAGGTCGACATACTATATGTAGACTTAAGTGTGTAGTGTATGTGTTTGTATAAATGCTTGTATTAGTATGTATTGAATTAAATGGTGTTATGAATTAGTTTGAGACTGATTTCTCAATTAATATTCTGACGTAAATGATTTTCTACATGTTGACTATATGCATGATTCCATTATATGCATAAAATGTATGTGCTTGAAGATTTGCCTAAGTTGTATGTTATAACATGTGTTAACATGCTCACATGATTGTATTTCAATTCCGATACTCCTACATAAATTGCTGATGTGAATTCATATGTGTTTGGGACTATACCTAGTCCAGGCAGTCGGTAACCGAGCGAATTCGTGATTGGCTAGTCTTGGCCACGAACGACGCATCGATGAACGCGAGCTGTGTTTGGAGTTGGCGGCAGTGGTTAGGCCACGCGAAGTGTTTTGTGCACTTCATGTTGTTCGACTTGAGATGCGATCGCGCTAGTCGAGCCCGTCAAGTAACCCGACTGGCCGATGTATGTTCACCCTGTATGAGTCATAACTGCTTGAACCTAGGGTACTGAACTTACCATTGTAAACCCTGTTAACCATGGTACCTTGATCCATGAAGACTCATGAGCCGGGCATGGTGGTATGGGACACCGTGGTCGAGTTGTCGGCCTACGCTGGGGCCACAAACCTCCCCGTAGTGACCAGTGAGCACCTAGTCTCGTGAGCAGATTATGGTGGTATGGGACACTATATTCTAGCTGTCGGCCTACACTGATCAGGCGACGAGTCCTTTGTAGTGACCGCGAGCGTATTCTGAGTCTACGGGAGGTGACAACCCTTCAGTTGTAGTAGAGTACAGTAGGCCTGTATTGATAAGGTGATGGGGGAGTGGAGCAACGAGTGCATGCAACAGCCCTGGCAGCCCTTGCAGCGACCTACAAAATATACATCATATGAGATTACTAGGAGTGACGACCCTAGACAGGATCTGTGTTGGGATTGATACAAGGGAAGTACCTTAGTTTCCCAATCCTACTGTTTGAATGGACTAATAACAACTCGAAAATCATATCACCATTACATTGCATGTGCCTGGAAGATGTGGAGCACTTTAGGGAGTGTGGCATGCCGCGGTCGTAAGATGGTGCCGTATGAGGGAGATCGTCGGTGAGGGCATACATCACGTCATGTCATATTGCATTAACAACAGTATTAGGATTGTTTGATTTACTGCTTTACTATTATCGCATGATTGATTTGAGAACATGTTAATCCTTGCTCTATTATTCCACTGAGTTAACTACTCATTCCCACATTATGGAATGGTGTTTTCGGACACCCACCAGTCCCTTTTTGTGATTGCAGATGATGACGCTGCTTGAGAAGCGGAGCTGGACTTGATGATGAGGAGGAGGATTCCTCCTTTATGCGTGTTCTGATTGACGGGATTACAGGGAGGTTGATTAGATACCTTAACACTTGTTATTTTATATATTTAGAACACTCATGTATATCCTTTTTGGTTTACTTTGGAGTATACATGTATGTATATAACCTGGTAACATATTCACACTCTGGAGAGATACAACAGTTTATATATGTTATACTTACTATCACAGTCTTCCGCTTGTAAATTTAACCGTCTCTGGAGTATGATATGCTGTTCTAGCTTAATCTCACTCATGTTTAATACATTATCACAGACAACATTCAATCATACATATCTATGTTGCATAAATAACATTTTGAAACTCGAGAGTTGGGTTTTTGCTCGACCCCCCAATTTTCAGGATGTTACAGACCTGCAGAAGGCTGAGACTCAGGTGCAGTCTCACGAATCGGGCCCACAGCAGGGTCCATATGATCATCACTCTGGGGAGGAACCCGATCCATCGGCTCACCCAGTGTAAGTCGTGCCGTGCTCCGAGTAACCTTAGGTGACATTCCCTATATTCAAAATGGGACGTATCCTCATCAGTTTCAGCAATAGCACAAACACACCACACAATCATTCACATAACAACCGAAGAAACTCCATGTATTTCATTAAGTCAAAATTTGTCACAATATAAGAGATATATCTTTACATGCATCATGGCAAGAAACACATGAGAAACTAAACTAGCCAAGGCTACAACTGCAACATAAACCAACTACTAAGCCTTCTCAGGCTTACACACAGAAAACAGAAAATAACCTAACTACGACTAACAACCATCTGAATCCTAATCACTCGTCCGAGTCTGGCGATGGAGGAGGGGCACCCTTATCCTATAGACAATACAGGATAGCCTTCAAGGTGCGAGTCACCTTGCCAAACTTCCGCTTCATAACGGCCTTGGTACCCTCAAGATCTTGTTTTACCTCGGCCCGGAGTTCTTGGACTTCCCGTCGCAAAGCAACCTGACTCTCCTCAAGTCGGGCTACGTGAGCATCCCTAGCAGCCCAAGTCATAGGAGGAGGACTCTCATAAGTATCCTGAGCCTCCTCTTCTTCTTCTTCCTGGCTTTCTTCCTCTATTTCTGCTCCAACTTCTTCTTCACTTTCATCCTCCTCGCTATCATATTCACCCTCACTGTCATCATCAAGCGCATACACACGTTCTCTCCCTGGCCCACTTGATACAGGAAATTAACCATGAGACGCGTACATTCACTGCGGTTGGTCGACCTGGGATACACATTGAACGTGCAAATGTGGCGCAACAGGCAAAAATCATCCGACATGTGGGTCGCTAGGAGGCTCTTGTTACGCTGCCACTCAACTAAACCACCACATAGAAACCTGGTGCAGCGATATCGCTCACAAACACTCTTCAGATTCTTAGTACTGGGATATACCTCTCCAAGAGGAACGTTCAGAAGTCGGGCTATCAACCGAACATCGATCGTGGCTTCCTGATCTCTATTAAAGGGAATCCTGAACTGCAATGAGTCCAACGTAGGGTCCCGAATATGAGCATAAAAGGCACGAACAGTGCCCACGTTCGCATGAGACTGGGCTTCAAAGAGCGGACCCCACCTAGCAGCTTCGATGCGCTCAAACAATAAAAACTCACCAAAGAGCCGCTCATCCACATGCACCTCAAACAGAACCTTTTGATCAGTATACGCACCGTGGGCCAAGTCTGCCAACAGTGCTCTCCCTACGTGAGTGTGGGGATTCAAATCCCACTTCGTGTGTAGCTCTCTCCCAATGTTTGGACTAGCGACGACACTTGAACTAGCGGTGCCACCTCTCGGCTTCCTTGAATGTGAAGGGCGACTAGGCCCAGCTTCATCAGCGGCGGTCTTCCTCTTTCCCATGAGAGAGAGGATGGTGGAAAGGGAGAAAAAGGCTAAAATAGCCTCTAGAAAGGCCATAGAAAATGGAGGAAAGGGGGAGAAAGGGCTAACCTAATGGGCTGCCATGAATTTAGGTCCTATAGAGGAGTGAAACAGGCCCTCAAAGGCTAGGATTGCAAAGGGAAAAGAGTGAGATGGGTTGGGTTGGAGACTTACACGATTTGAGCTTCAAATGGGGGGTGTAAGAGCTCCAAACGAGAGAGAATGGAGAGAGAAGTAAGTGCGTACCACAACAACCAATGAAGGGGCATCGGTTGTAGCAGAAAATGAGAATGAGAGTGATTGGAAATGGGATTTGAGAGAGAAACCAGCAAAAATGTGAGAAAGGGAGAGCTTGGAAGTGGTTTTTGTGAAGGAGGTAGGGGTTTGGGGCACTTTTAACGGATGGCCCACACCTAAGGGGGTTACCCTAACCCCCAAACAGCGTCAGCCCGAAGGCCCGCCCGAGTGGGGCCCATTGTACGGAGAGGCCTCACCGACCATTTTCATTTTCGGCTATGCCTCGCCATTTGGGTGAGGTCCCCCTGCCCTAAGGGCCCCAAATGTATGTGGTTCCCACCTTGGATCATTCTGGATTAGCGTGGGTAAGTCCACGGCTCCGTTTCGAACTATTTTGGGTCATTTCGGTTACTAACTCTGCATATTCTCATTTAGCGACTTCTAATAGCTGGGATTGGGACCATAGAGGTCTAGACCCATCCACACACGAACTAGAGGTGGTCCGGGGTCGTTTCATGCGACCGCGGATACACACGGACTCGATCAAAATGATCAATTTAAGTGAACTTTGCCAATTGGTGAAACTGGGGTCCTATGAGTGTTTCTATGTTTCTCTCGCACCCGCCTAAGTCAAAGGGCGACAGCGTACATCGCTTGACCATAACCCAGGTCCGGTTTAATCCAAATCATGCTCTGATACCAACTTGTAACACCCTGAAAATTGGGGGTCATGTAGAATCTCGACTCCCGAGTTTCAGACCATCACTTATGTAACAAATATGTTGATGATTCAATGTTGACTGAGTTAGTGCATTAACATGAGTAAGATTATACCAAAACTGCAATTTATACTCCAGATCCAGTGTTAAAACGCAAGCGGAAGACTGAAGAATATATATATCACTGTATGAAAAATAAAATAATCTCTGACTGTCTCCAAAGTATGAATACATCTCTGAGTCACATATACATATCATAAACTAAAATCAAATGTCATATAATAGTCCAACTAACAAAAATCCCGCTGATCCAGACCACCTACGCGAAGCTGTCAGAGAACTGCATATATGAGAACTCGTTCTGGTCCTCGAAGTAGTCCGGCTCCAGCTCTTGGATCTCCTCACAACCTGCATCTAAGCCAGAGTCTGGTAGGTGTTGCAAACACCATCCCGTAACGTGGGAGTGAGTGATCAATTCAGTGAAATCATAGAGCAAAGATTAGCATGTTATCAAATCAATCACGCGATAATAGTAAAGCAATCAATCAGACATTCCTAAATACTGTTGTTAATGCAAGCATGAAATGACATGATGGATGCCCTCACCGACATACTCCCTCATGCGACACCATCTTATGTCCACGACATGCTTTCTTCCCTCAGTGCTCCACATCTTTCAGGCACATGCAGTGCGATGTGGATATGATTACCGAGTTGTTATTAGTCCTTTCATACAGTAGTATTGGGAAATTAAGGTACTTCCCTTATATCAATCCCAACACAGATCCTGTCTAGGGTCGTCACTCCTAGTAATCTCATACGATGGTATATTTCTAGGTCACTGCAAGGGCTGTCAGGGCTGTTACTCACACTCGTTGCACCGCTCCCCCATCACCTTATCAATACAGGCCTAGTTGTACTCTTGTTACTACGGAAGGGTCATCGCCTCACGTAGACTCAGAATACGCTCAAGGTCACTACTAAGGGCTCGTCACCAATCAGTGTAAGCCGACAGCTCGAATGTAGTGTCCCATACCACCACAATCGGCTCACAAGTCTAAGGTGCTCACTGGTCACTACGGGGAGGTTTGTGGCCCTAGTGTAGGCCGACAGCTCTACTACAGTGTCCCATACCACCATGCCCGGCTCATGAGTCTTTATGGATCAAGGTACCATGGTTAACAAGGTTTTCACTAGTAAGTTCAGTACCCTAGGTTCAAGCAGTTATGACCAATACAAGGTGAACATACAACGGTCAGTCGGGTTACTTGACAAGCTCGACTAGTACGAGCGCACCTCAAGCTGAACGACGTGAAGTGTATAAAACACCTCGTGTGGCCTAACCACTGGTGCCAACCAAAGCACGACTCGCATTCATCGGAGTGTCCTTCGTGGCAAATAGAAGCCAACCACAAATTTGAATCTATTACCGACTGCCTGGACTAGAGCATAGACCCAAGAACTTGTAATCAACATCAGTGATCATATGAGAGTAACAGAAATGAAATACGAACAATCCAAGCATGTTAACAACATGTTATAACGTACAACGTAAGCAAATCAACCAAACACATGTATTCCATATATATAAGGAAATCAATTCAATAACAACATGGAGGAAAATCATGTACATCATCATATTAATTGAGAATTCAATCTCAAGACTAATCTACCACAACATTTACTCAATACATACTAATACAAACATTTATACAAACACTTAGTCTACACACTTTAGTCTACATAGCGTATGTCGACCCAAAGTGTGCATTAGGGCGAATCTCTTCGCCAAATAGATCATGCATGCCTAACTAATATCATGACATGACAAATACACATGGCAATCATTTCAGCAAAATACAGATGTATACAGTATTTCCTACAAATGCCTAAAATACCCTAAATCTTATATTCTCCGTACGCAGTCGAAATGGAAAACAGACAGCATGTTCTACTTGTCAAACGGCGTTCTCGTCGATAATATACTATTAAACGACATTAAAAGCTTTGAAATCAGTCAATCTAAGCATCTAGAATCCTCACCTTTCGGCGTAGACACTTATCGATTCGAATAGAAAGTCTACGCTTCGTCAACGTCGATATGGCGACCTAATTCACAAGATAGGTTAGCTACTTCGCTACTTATATTGCTAGAATCCATAAAATAGGTTGAGGTTAGGGTTTTCTTACCTAGAATGGCGTCAGAATCACCAGGAGAGTGACTAGAATACGATAGCTAAGCACGCTTGGTAGCAGGTTCGAGTGACAGGAAACCTCCCTCACAACTCTCACCGAATCTCTCTCCTTTCTCTCCTCTCTCACAGATCTTGGGAGGGTTATGAGAGGGTTTAAGGTCCTTAAATAGGTTAGAAAGTCACCTATTTAGACTTTAAACCAAAGTATACTTGGGTTATAGCCAAATCGGGTCTTTCTTGATCTAAAAGAGCATTTCTGGAGGTCCCCTGACCCAATGCGGTCGGACTTAAGCTCATTGATATTGGATCCTGATCACATTAAGTTTTCAGTCTGGTAGTATTCCCAGATCGCACGTGGTGGACCAGTTTCAGTTCAGCGGTCACGGAGATTCGATCAGGGATTCCAAGTACACTGACATGAGTGGAAAATGTTTCCTGATCCGAGGGTATATTTAGGTCAGATTCCGACGGTCTGAATGCTTATACTTAACCCGCAAGTGAAACGTGACAAATTTATTTAAATGACATTTAATTTTTTTTTATGAATTTCACTCTTTCTCACACTCCTTACTCCATGCTCAATGAAATAGCCTTAGAACATCAGTTGGGCTTGATTTTCGAAATAATTGTCAAGTCCAGCTAAGCGGTCATAATGGTCTAAGATTGTAGATATCGGACTTTCGACGCGCGATCTAGATCCAATACAAAGTTTCAAAGGGTTCCTGAGAGCAAATGGGTTTAGAATTTGATCCTAGGTTTCAGGACGTTATAGCGTTAACAGTTCCACAAGTTTTGGGTCTTGTAAAATGTATTTAAAGCAATTAGTGTTAATTTCATAGCTAATCTAACATAGCGTTAGTTAACTTACGCTTAATTTCTAAAGGAATTAATCCTAAGTGATTTTTGATCGAGGTGGTACTTGAGTCTCAGTACGGATTTTTCCGAGACATTACATGTATTTAAGGCCCATGGGTTAAGGCCCCTTGTAATGTATTAGGACCCATGGGCTGAGGCCTATTATAATGTATTTAGGGCCCATGGGTTGAGGCCCATTGTGATGTATTAGTGCCCATGGGTTAAGACCCATTATGATGTATTAGGGCCCATGATATGAGGCCCATTTGATGTATTTGTGGCCCGTGGTTGGGGCACACTTTAATATATAAGGCCCATTATTGAGGCTCATCTTAATGTATTTGTGGCCCGTCCATTGAGGCCCACCTTGATATATAGGAGGCCCATGTGATGTGGCCCATTTAATGTGTTTGAGCCCCATGGGTAAGGCCTAATGTGATGTATTCGAGGCCCATGGACAAGGCCCAATGTGATGTATTTGAGGCCCGTGAGCAAGGCCCAATGTGATGTATCCGAGGCCCGTGGGCGAGACTCATTGTGATATATTTCTGGCCCATTTGGTAAGGCCCATGTGGTGCGGCCCATTTATCTAAGGCCCATGGGTCGAGGCCCAATGGGATGTTCTTAGGGTCCATTGTAATGTGTGATTCTTCCATGGTTGTGTAATGATGTTTTATGGTGGGTCATGCCTTGGGAGCAATGTTAGTTTAACATCCACATTGCAAGTATAATGTTAGTTAAATGTCCTCATTACGACTCTCCCTAAGGCCCATTGATAGGCCCATACAAGTTATGTGTAGATCATCCAGGCCCATCTGCATTGTAAAGATAGTTCATCACTTTATAACATGCCTAGTATAACTCCATGATTCATGACCATACGCATCATATGTATGCTTAATATGAGTAGTGATTGATCATAGCATATGTCATTGGGCAGACCATTTGCGGGACTTGTTATGAGATGGAGTGCCCACATCATCGCATTGTACGCGCTGGATTGCTGCATTATTTGACGGTGTGTTCATGCATCTCGCATTTGTGTATCATGATCACTGCACGCCCTAGTGACATCAGGGCTATGACCTCCACAGGAACATCGTGAATGGCTAGATGGGACACCAAAAATATTTGGTTCTATCACTATGGGGCACGTAGGATGTCCTTGGGTGAAAATCCCAGAACCTCCGAGGCCAGGAGTAGCCACAATGTCTAGACCGAGTGGAACAAGAATGCTCGAGTGCCGAATACTAGTAGTGTAAGACTCGTATCCTAGACCGTACCGTTTCGTAGACTTTCGCGGTCTTACCGGTCGAATTTCGGCAACCTTCGACCCTTAACCGATATTTACTCGTGACCCTGATTCGTATGCCGTCAACCCAAACTGACTCAACCCAAGACCATTACCATAGCGACCGCGCCATCGCTGCGGTTCCGATGCCGCGACTTACGCGCCTAGGCGATACCCTGGTCAAGAGATGTGGGCCAACGTTCGGTGCGTGGAAAACGCCGAAACCTAAGAGAATCTCTACGATGTGTCACATCAATCCCATCAATCAATCAATCCATCAATCCATCAACATGTCAAGTACATGTCAAGTACACATCACCTTTCACCCATACCTAAGCAACCACAAAAGTCTAGAAGTTCTTCCATGCCCATACTTTTCTTACACAAAATGCCTCAAAAGTCAAGAAATCCTTACACAAGCCATGCCTTTCTTATACAAAAGGCCACCAAAGTCAACAAAGGTGTCTTACACACCCATCACCACATCCATCCATCACTCTCTCTCTTCCTTTACAACTCTTTCTCTCCTTCCCATTTTCAAAATAATCCAAGCAAGAATCCCATACGTAGGAGCTCTCCAAGCATTCCCAAGCAACAAAGGTGGCCCACTTTCCTACCCCATCATCTCCCATCCTAGCCATTCATTTCTCATCTCCTCCATTAAAGTCGAAGCTAAGGTGCTAAGGAACCCATAGGAGCAAGAAGATCGGACGGTGGGTGCATGATAATAGTAGTTTTCCATATTTTTGAGATGGGCCAAGTGAGGCCAACCGATCAATGGTTTGGATCTCACTTGGGACCCTAAGTTGTGGCCGATGGACCACTTTGATCATCATGATCATCCATGATGGGGCCATTCTCCATCATCTAGACCATCCATATGGGTGGAGAAAGGATCTCCACCGTTGAATCCAATTTTTGTTAGTTTCATGTGTAGAGGGACCCATTTTATTGTATGATCTCTTACAAGAGAGGGCTCATAGTGGCGGAACCCTCCATCACAAGCTATCCCACCCTCTATCTCTCTCTCTACTTCATTTTCTTTTTTCTTTTAAGATCACATTGTGTTTATTTGGCCCACTTGAATGGACCCCACCTTGAAGTATTTATTTTGTCCAAGCTTTCTTCAAGTGGGGCCCACCTTATATGTTGTACCCACATCATCCATCAGTGGTGGCCCACCTAATCAGGGTCCACCACAATGTACTTTCTGCAAGGACCAAACCGTCCAGCGTTTGGGACGTTGGACGTCCCTGTAAAAAGAAAAAAAACAAAAGGAAGCTTTTGGGGTGAGCCACCTGCATAAGCCCCACCTTGATGTATGGGAACAATCCAAGTCGTCCATCCTATTCCTTGCATCATTTTAGGTGTTGAGCCAAAGAATGAGGTCAATCCGATGATCAGGCGGGCCTTACTTTTCGAAACAGTAGTTTTTACCATTTATAAAATATTTTAAACTTTTCTTCATGCCAAAAATATTCAACATTGGACTTGATGAACTTGTCATAGCCTGTAGAAGCCAATGGATGGGGTGGATCTACTAGATGTGGACCGCAGACGCGAAAAATCCTTGAAAAATGGGTTTCAATGATTTTTTAAAAAAAAAACTCAAGAGGCAATGCTTCTCTGCCTCTGACGCTACAACAGCAGCAGCTTGCTGCATGCCGCACTGGCGGAAGGACCAGCAGGGTCCCACGGCTCCAGTCCTGGGCCCCACCATGATGTATATGTTTTATCCATGCCGTTCATGTGGCGGGTTTCCCCCTAGAGCAAACCTCCTCCAAAAATGAGGCCGATCTAAAACTCAGGTGACCCATACCACACGAAATAGTGGGATCGCACCTCTACCATTGAAACTCATTTTTTGGCCCACAGAAGTTTTGAATTAATCTAAAATTTATGTTTTCCCTTCATCCAGGTCTGAGTGACCTTGTGAACGGATTGGATGGCGTATAAACATTGTGGTGGGCCCCACATGGGACCCACAGTGATGTATGTGTCCTTTTCATCCACCGTCCGGGCGGACGGTGGTACCCATCATGATGTATTTGTTTTCATCCACCGTCCAGCGGACGGTGGAGCCCTCCAGGATGTATGTGCCCTCTCTCTCTCTCTCCATGTTGTCCATTTACATGGGACCCACCATGATGCATATGTTGCATCCTGTCCGTCCATCCATTTTGAAAGCTTGCACATGAGCTAATGAATGAGTCAGATTGTTACCTCATGTGGAACCCCCCCCCCCCCCCACCGTGATACATGTGTTGAATTCAAACCGTCTATCCATTTTAAAAGTTCATAAATTGAGGCTAAGATGAGCCAGACCCATACTTCAAGTGGACCCCACCTTAGCATGTGATGATGCCCATCTTGATTTGGTAGTCCATTGGGGCCCACTTTAATGTAGATGTAAGGCCCATGTTGTGAGGCCCATTCGACGTATTCGTGACCGTGGTTGAGGCCCACTTTGATCTATGTATAGGGCCCATGTTACAAGACCCATTTTGATGTATTTTAAGACCCATGGAATTGGATCCATTTGATATATCCAAGGCCCATGGGATTAGGTTCATTGGATGTATTTTAAGGCCTATGGGATTGGACCCACTTTGATGTATGTCAAGGCCTATGGGATTAGGCCCATTTGATATGTAAGGAGGCCCATGGGTCGAGAACCATTTGATGCATTCTAAGGCCCACGGGATATGACCCATTGCAATGCACGTAAGGCCCATTGGTGTGGTCCATTTATGTGGCCTATTTGATGAATAAAAGGCCCATATGACTTGGCCCATTAGATGTATTTAAGGCCCAATGGGATGTACCTACGGTCCATTGCAATGTGTGATCCTAACACTGATTATGTAATGATGTTTACGACAATCGTGCCTTGGAAGCAATGTTGGTTTGACGTCCACATTGCGAGTGTAATGCTGGTTGGATGTCCACATTACGACTCTCCTTAGGGCCCATTATTAGGTCCGTACTTGTTATGTATAGGCCGTCCAGGCCCATCTGCATTGTGAGGATAGTTCTTCTCATTATAATATGTTTAGTATAGTTCCATGACTCATGATCATAGGCATCATATGTATGCTTGACGTGAGAATTGACTAACCATAGCATATTCCTTCGGGCAGGTTGTTTATGGGCTCCCGATTAGGCGGTGTTGCCCTACATGAGCGCACGATATGCGCAAGATTTGTTGCATGACTGGATAGCGTGATTCATGCATTTCGCATTTGTGTGACATGGTTATTGTACGCCCTAGCGACATCGGGGCCGTAGCCTCCACAGGTGTATTGTGGTTGGCAGGATTGGATACTGAAAATCTTGTTCTACATGGTGTGCTATAGATATCCCTAGGTGAAAGTTCCTAAACCCTTATGGTACCAAGAGGTTACTCCAACGTCTAGACCAAGTGGGTAGATGAGCGCTGAGTGCCGATTACCAGATGGCTACGCTCTCCACTGTGTCGTGGTCGGTTGGATGGGGGTGCGGCCTTACCCGCCTGAGTGTAGGGGGCAAAGATAGGCTGAGTCTGACCAGCTCAAGGAATGGGTCCGCTATCGACGAGTCGAGCTCGATATTGGTAGACGGATAGTGAAGTCTCTTCCACTTACCTTATTGCGCACGATGAGGCGGCGATCTAGTTTAGAGTGTACTAAACCCCGGTAATATCCAGAGTTGAGTTATATTAACATGTGGGCTTAGATGAGGATTATATGCTTGACTTGCATCGCATAGCCTTGGTATGGCTCATAATATTATGGATCCATCTGCATATTTCGCATTACTCTGATATTGCATGATCATATTACTACTTTGCGCACACACTTTCACCACCCTCTAAGCTTTCTATAAGCTTATGCATGACCATTGCATGCAGGTGACGTTGGGGCGCAGCAGTGATGAGGCTGGAGCACTTGCAGATCATTTTTAGAGTTTTTTATCCTTATCATTGTATTTCCCTTTATACTCATCGTACTTGTAAAGTTTTTGATCATAGTGGGAATGTAATGGAGTTCTTGGTTGTTGTTTGTAGGTTATGCCTTTGGTTATGCTTATTACGAATCAAACTGACGTTGAAAATCCTCCTCATAGCTTCCCAGGATCGGAACCTGGCGAATGGAAGCTGGGAGCCGAGAATGGGGTTCTACAGAGGCTGTCGGCGCCGGATTCGACGACTGAGAATTTTGTGAGCCTGATTTCTGAGTTTGGGGCATGATAGAAGTTGGTATCAGATCATAACTTGAAAATAACCAAGAACAACATTACATATCTGCTATGAGTGTAAGATGACTAAGTCCCGAAGTTTGGATAGCTTAGCGACCTTCCGTTATAGGCCTTTAACGTGCGTGCCTTCGAGAGTTTTGAAGTTGATAGGCACCTTCGCTCTTTCCTGTAGGACATGGCGCGTGGGAGAGTTACCCGATCGACTCCCGCACCACCACCTGCGGCTCCCCCATTACCACCTACGATGCCCATTCCACCACCAGAGATTCTTACTGCTCATCCTGAGTATGCTGCTCCACCAGAGACCGGTGCGGACCCGACCATATCCGTGAGTGCCTCACAGTTACAGCAGATGTTACAGGCTGTGACGGATGCACTTCAGGGACAAGGCAGGCAGCCAGTCATTTCACCAGCATAGGCAGAGCAGGATCGTGTGAGTGATCTCCTTCGAGAGTTTTGACGGCTCGATCCCCCGCGTTTCCAGGTTGAGCCAGACCCGACGGTAGCTGAGAGATTGTGCGCTGATGTGGAGAATATATTTGAGATGATGGAATGTACGACCGAGCGGCGAGTTCGATTAGTCGTATTCCTTCTCCATGGTAAGGCTAAGCACTGGTGGGCATCAGTCTCTCGAGCAGTGGGCGCTGATTTTGTATGAACATGGGAGGATTTTATGGATCGGTTTGACCGACAGTACTTCCCTGATCACATTCGACGATAGCGAGCATTGGAGTTTGAGGCCCTGGTGCAGGGTGATATGACAGTGGCTCAGTACGCGGCTCACTTTGTAGCACTGTCCAGATTTGTACCTTACCTTATTGATGATGAGGAACGGAGAGCCCGTCGATTCGAGGACGGCTTGGATTACGATCTTCGTAGCCATGTTATTGGGCATGAGCTTCTGACTTTTGAGGAAGTGGTGCAGAAGGCCTAGATTTTTTTGGCTGAGTGGACTGGTTCTCAATCTGAGCGCAGTTAGAGGAGAGACCGAAAGAGGAAGGCTCCTTCTAATGATTCTCAGCAGTGTCAACCACAGTAAAAGAGGCGTACAGGTCGCCCAGCCTTTCGAACACCAGCAGCACCTCCACCACCACTTCCGAGGCAGTTCACCGGCACTTATTTTAGGTGTGGTGTGACGGGACACCGTTTGTGGGAGTGTCTCATCCCTTAGCAGCAGCAGAGAGGTCCAAAGCAGCAGAGGGCTCCACAGCAGCCTCCACCACAACCACAGTAGAGACCCCCACAGCAGCAACGACAGCAGCCCCCACCACCGAGGCCACCTCAGCAGCAGCATCAGCACCAACCTCCGAGGCCGTAGCAGCAGAAGTAGAAATTTCGACTGCCTCAGCGACCCCAGCAGCAGCAGCAGCACGCTCAGAGGGGACAGGCACCTCCCCAGCAGGCTCAGGCTATGTTCTATGCGGCTCAGCAGGATCCGCAGTCATCTGGAGGAGTCGTTGAGGGTATACTTCTAATTTCTGCATGCATTGCACGTGTGTTGTTTGATTCTGGTGCATCGCATTCTTTTGTGGCTGAGAGCTTCTGCCGATCGACTGGCTTACCTTTGGAGTCTTCTTGTGAGAGCCTATCAGTATCGACTCTCTTGGGGAGAACTGCAGTGTTGGGCCGATTTTGTTCTTCTTGTCCCATTCTAGTTGGGGATACCTTCCTGCCTGCAGATCTGTTTGCATTGCCGATGTCCGAATTTGATGTCATCCTAGACATGGATTGGCTCGCCGAGTACTATGCCATATTGGACTGCGCCGTGAGGACAGTCACGTTTTGTATACCTGGCGTGCCGTAGTTCCAGTTCGTTGCAGAGCCCAGAGGAGACCGGTTGTCTTGTTTGATGTCGTGTGCCATAGATGAGCCTATAGCTGTGAGCATCGACCATTTGCCTATGGTTTGCGATTTTCCCGATGTGTTTCAGGAGATTTCAGGATTACCGCCTCATCGACTCACCGAGTTTCAGATTGATCTCGTGCCCGGTGCTGCACCTATTTCGAAGGCCTCGTATCGCATGACACCGTTGGAGTTGCGGGAACTACAGAAGCAGTTGGACGAGTTGCGAGAGTTGGGTTTTATCCGTCCGAGCAGTTCACAGTGGGGAGCACCGGTACTCTTCGTGAAGAAGAAGGATGGTTCGTTGAGGCTCTGCGTTGACTACCGCGAGCTCAACAAAGTCATGATCAAGAACAAATACCCGCTCCCTAGGATTGATGATTTGTTCGATCAGCTGCAGGGTGCACAGTTCTTTTCGAAGATCGACCTGCGTTCCGATTATCATCAGATCAGGATGCACCCGCGGTCTTCATGCAGTTGATGAATGAGGTCTTCCGCCTTTATCTCGATCAGTTTGTTATAGTCTTCATCGACGACATCCTGATCTATTCGAGGACCCGTGAGGAGCATGAGCAGCATTTGGAGATCACTTTGTAGACCCTCCACGCACACCAGCTGTATGCGAAGCTGAAGAAGTGTGAGTTCTGGTAGGAGGAGGTGAAGTTTCTCGATCACGTGGTGACGAGAGAGGGTGTCGCAGTGGATCCCTTGAAGGTCGAGGAAGTACGTCAGTGGGGCCAGCCCACGACTGCGACAGAGATCCGTAGTTTTCTTAGTTTGGCGGGCTATTACCGGTGTTTTATTGAGGATTTTTCTCGTATTGCATCCCCGGTGACCAGGTTGACTCGGAAGGGCGTAAATTTTATTTAGAGTGACGCCTGCGAGCGAGCATTTACGGAGTTGAAGGACCTTCTGACGTCCGCTCCTGTCCTCACTCTTCCCTCTGGGAGTGATGGTTTTATTGTATTCACTGATGCCTCGCATATTGGTTTAGGTGCTGTTCTGATGCAGCACAGGAGACCAGTGGCCTTTGCGTCTCGTCAGCTCAAGGTCCATGAGCTGAACTATCCCACGTATGACTTAGAGCTGACCGCAGTTGTCTTCGCACTGAAGGTGTGGAGGCACTATCTTTATGGGGTCAGGTTCGAGCTCTTCTCCGATCACAAGAGCTTGAAGTACCTCTTCTCACAGTCTGAGTTGAATATGAGACAGAGGCGCTGGATGGAGCTCTTGAAAGACTATGATTTCGATCTCCAGTACCACCTGGGTAAGGCGAACGTGGTGGCAGATGCTCTCAGCCGTCAGCCACGAGGCCTAGTGGCGCATATGATGATTCAGGAGTGGCGGATGCTTGAGGATATCACAGCGTATGATTTTGAGTTCGGCCTGCAGTCTTCCATCGTATAGTTATCGAGCTTGTCGATTCAACCCTCTCTTGTCGCTAGGGTGATCAAGGCTTAGCAGGCTGATGAGTCGTTGCAGAGTTATATGGCTGAGACGGCATCTGAGAGTCAGGAAGATTGGCAGATTGGTGCAGAAGGTGGATTTTGCTTCAGAGGCCGATTATGTGTCCCGGATATTCTAGAGTTGCGCAGAGATCTTATGACCGAGGCACATCGATCGTGATTTTCTATCCACCCTGGCTCGACGAAGATGTATCATGACAAGAGGAGACAGTATTTTTGGGCGGGGATGAAGCGCCAGATCACCAATTTTGTGGTCGAGTGTGACACGTGCCAGCGTGTCAAGGCTGATCATCAGAGACCCTCTGGTCTATTGCAGCCGTTGAGCGTCCCGATGTGGAAGTGGGAGAATGTGTCGACTGATTTCATTATGGATTTGCCGAGGACTCAGCACGGTCATGACACCATTTGGGTTGTTGTGAATCATCTGACGAAGTCGACATATTTCTTTGCGATGCGTGCGACTTGGTCTATGAACCGGCTTGCGAGATTATTCATCGAGGAGATCGTGAGACTGCATGGTGTTCCAGTCTCGATCATTTCTGACCGAGACTCAAGGTTCACGTCTCAGTTTTGGGGGAGCTTCCAGCAAGCGATGGGGACTGATTTGCATCTCAGCACCGTGTACCATCCGCAGACCGATGGCCAGACCGAGAGGGTCAACCAAATCCTTGAGGATATGCTTCGGGCCTGCGCGTTTAATTTCAGGGGTAGCTGGGATGAGTATATGCGATTGGCTGAGTTCACGTACAATAACAGCTATCAGAAGACCATCAGTATGGCTCCTTTTGAGGCACTAGATGGCAGACCATGCAGATCACCGAGTTACAGGACCGAGGTTGGAGAGCGTCGTCTCCTAGGTCCCGAGCTTGTGCTGGAGATGTCAGAGGCTATTGACATCATCAGGCAGAGGATGCGCATAGCTTAGAGCAGACAGAAGAGTTTTTCTAATCGTCGGCATCATCCCTTGGAGTTTGATGTTGGGGACCATGTGTATCTCAAGGTCTTGCCAATGAAGGGCGTAGTTCTATTTGAAGTGAAGGGCAAGCTTACCCCGAGATTCATAGGACCTTTTGAGATCACTGGGCGCGTTGGCGCCGTGGCCTATCGGCTTGACTTGCCATCGCAGTTGTCTGGCGTCCACAACGTTTTTCACGTCTCCATGTTGAGGAAGTGTGGGTTAGACATTGTTCCCGTTATTGATTGGCAGCCGCTGGAGGTTCGTGAGGACGCTTCTTACATTGAGCAGCCAATCCGTATCCTTGATCGGAAGGAGCAGGTCCTCAGAACTAAAGTCATTCCTTTGGTGAAGGTTCATTGGGGTTACCATTCTGTAGAAGAGGCTTCTTGGGAGCGTGAGGCCTAGATTCGAGAGCGTTATCCTCATCTCTTTGATGGTTGATCATGTGATGTATTTTGTATGTTGTCTCTGATTCTATATGATGATGTTATGTCTCTTCTTCCTCATGAGTTATGCTTAGTTGCGTTGATTGTATAAATTTCGAGGACAAAATTTTTATTAGGAGGGGAGAGCCGTAAGACCCGTATCCTAGACCGTACCGTTTCGTAGACTTCCGCAGTCTTACCGGTCGAATTCCGACAACCTTCGACCCTTAACCGATATTTACGTGCGACCCTGATTCGTATGCCGTTAACCCGAGCCGACTCAACCCAAGACCATTACCATAGCGACCGCGCCATCGCTGCGGTTCCGATGCCGCGACTTGCGCGCCGAGGCGAGACCCTTGTCAAGAGATGTGGGCCAACGTTCGCTGCGAGAAAAATGTCGAAACCCAAGAGAATCTCTATGATGTGTCACATCAATCTCATCAATCAATCAATCCATCAATCCATCAACATGTCAAGTACATGTCAAGTACACATCACCTTTCACCCATACCCAAGCAACCACAAAAATCCAAAAGTTCTTCCATGCCCATACTTTTCTTACACAAAATGCCTCAAAAGTCAAGAAATCCTTACACAAGCCATGCCTTTCTTATACAAAAGGCCACCAAAGTCAACAAAGGTGTCTTACACACCCATCACCACATCCATCCATCACTCTCTCTCTCCCTTTACAACTCTTTCTCTCCTTCCCATTTTCAAAATAATCCAAGCAAGAACCCCATACGTAGGAGCTCTCCAAGCATTCCCAAGCAACAAAGGTGGCCCACTTTCCTACCCCATCATCTCTCATCCTAGCCATTCATTTCTCATCTCCTCCATTAAAGTCGAAGCTAAGGTGCTAAGGAACCCATAGGAGCAAGAAGATCGGACGGTGGGTGCATGATAATAGTAGTTTTCCTTATTTTTGAGATGGACCAAGTGAGGCCAGCTGATCAATGGTTTGGATCTCACTTGGGACCCTAAGTTGTGGCCGATGGACCACTTTGATCATCATGATCATCCATGATGGGGCAATTCTCCATCATCTAGACCGTCCATATGGGTGGAGAAAGGATCTCCACCGTTGAATCCGATTTTTATTAGTTCCATGTGTAGAGGGACCCATTTTATTGTATGATCTCTTACAAGGGAGGGCTTATAGTGGCGGAGCCCTCCATCACAAGCGTGTCCTACCCTCTATCTCTCTCTCTCTCTCTCTACTTCATTTTCTCTTTTTTTTAAAGATCACATTGTGTTTGTTTGGCCCACTTGAATGGACCCCACCTTGAAGTATTTATTTTGTCCAAGCTTTCTTCAAGTGGGGCCCACCTTATATGTTGTACCCACATCATCCATCAGTGGTGGCCCACCTAATTAGGGTCCACCACAATGTACTTTCTGCAAGGACCAAACCGTCCAGCATCTGTGACGTTGGATGTCCCTGTAAAAAGAAAAAAAAGAAAAGGAAGCTTTTGGGGTGAGCCACCTACATAAGCCCCACCTTGATGTATGGGAACAATCCAAGTCGTCCATCCTATTCCTTGGATCATTTTAGGTGTTGAGCCAAAGAATGGGGTCAATCCAATGATCAGGCGGGCCATACTTTTCAAAACAGTAGTTTTCACCGTTTATAAAATATTTTAAACTTTTCTTCTGGCCAAAAATATTCAACATTGGACTTGATGAACTTGTCATAGCCTGTAGAAGCCAATGGACCAAGTGGATCTACTAGATGCGGACCGCAGACGTGAAAAACCCTTGAAAAATGGGTTTCAATGATTTAAAAAAAAAAAACTCAAGAGGCAATGCCTCTCTGCCTCTAACGCTATAACAGCAGCAGCTTGCTGCATGCCACACGGGCGGAAGGACCAGCAGGGTCCCACGGCTCCAGTCCTGGGCCCCACCATGATGTATATGTTTTATCCACGCCGTTCATATGGCGGGTTTCCCCCTGGAGCAGACCTCCTCCAAAAATGGGGCCGATCTAAAACTCAGGTGACCCACACCACACGAAACAGTGGGATCGCACCTCTACCATTGAAACTCATTTTTTGGCCCATAGAAGTTTTGAATTAATCTGAAATTTATGTTTTCCCTTTATCCAGGTCTGAGTGACCTTGTGAACGGATTGGATGGCGTATAAACATTGTGGTGGGCCCCACATGGGACCCACAGTGATGTATGTGTCCTTTTCATCCACCGTTCGGGCGGACGGTGGTACCCACCATGATGTATTTGTTTTCATCCATCGTCCAGTGGACGGTGGAGCCCTCCAGGATGCATGTGCCCTCTCTCTCTCTCCATGTTGTCCATTTACATGGGACCCACCATGATGCATATGTTGCATCCTGTCCGTCCATCCATTTTGAAAGCTCGCACATGAGCTAATGAATGAGTCAGATTGTTAGCTCATGTGGAACCCTCCCCCCCCCCCCCCCCCCCCCCCCCCACCATGATACATGTGTTGAATTCAAACCATCTATACATTTTAAAAGTTCATAAATTGAGGCTAAGATAAGCCAGATCCATACTTCAAGTGGACCCCACCTTAGCATGTGATGATGCCCATCTTGATTTGGTAGTCCATTGGGGCCCACTTTAATGTAGATGTAAGGCCCATGTTGTGAGGCCCATTCGACGTATACGTGGCCGTGGTTGAGGCCCACTTTGATCTATGTATAGGGCCCATGTTACATGGCCCATTTTGATGCATTTTAAGACCCATGGAATTGGATCCATTTGATATATCTAAGGCCCATGGGATTGGTTCATTGGATGTATTTTAAGGCCCATGGGACTGGACCCACTTTGATGTATGTTAAGGCCTATGGGATTAGGCCGATTTGATATGTAAGGAGGCCCATGGGTCGAGAACCATTTGATGCATTCTAAGGCCCACGGGATATGACCCATTGCAATGCACGTAAGGCCCATTGGTGTGGTCCATTTATGTGGCCCATTTGACGAATAAAAGGCCCATATGACATGACCCATTAGATGTAGTTAAGGCCCAATGGGATGTACCTAAGGTCCATTGCAATGTGTGATCCTAACACTGATTATGTAACAATGTTTACGACAATCGTGCCTTAGAAGCAATGTTGGTTTGACGTCCACATTGCGAGTGTAATGCTGGTTGGATGTCCACATTACGACTCTCCTTAAGGCCCATTATTAGGGCCGTACTTGTTGTGTATAGGCCGTCCAGGCCCATCTGCATTGTGAGGATAGTTCATCTCATTATAATATGTTTAGTATAGTTCCATGACTCACGATCATACGCATCATATGTATGCTTGATGTGAGAATTGACTGACCATAGCATATGCCTTCGGGCAGGTTGTTTATGGGCTCCCGATTAGGCGGTGTTGCCCTACATGAGCGCACGTTATGCGCAAGATTTATTGCATGACTGGATAGCGTGATTCATGCATTTCGCATTTGTGTGACATGGTTATTGTACGCCCTAGCGATATCGGGGTCGTAGCCTCCACAGGCGTATCGTGGTTGGCAGGATTGGATATCAAAAATCTTATTCTACATGGGGTGCTATAGATATCCCTAGGTGAAAGTCCCTAAATCCTTATGGTACCAAGAGGTTACTCCAACGTCTATACCGAGTGGGTAGATGAGCGCTGAGCGCCGATTACTAGATGGTGTGATCTCCACTGTGTCGTGGTCAGTTGGAAGGGGGTACGGCCTTATCCGCCCGAGTGTAGGGGGCAAAGCTAGGCTAAGTCTGACCAGCTCGAGGAATGGGTCCGCTATCGACGAGTCAAGCCCTATATTGGTAGACGGATAGTGAGGTCTCTTTCACTTACCTTATTGCGCGCGATGAGGCGGCGATCTGGTTTAGAGTGTTATAGACCCCGGTGATATCCCAGAGTTGAGCTGTATTGACATGTGGGCTTAGATGAGGATTGTATGCTTGACTTACATCTTGCATCGAATAGCCTTGGTAGGACTCATGATATTATGGATCCATCTGCATATTTCGCATTACTCTGATATTACATGATCATATTACTACTTTGCGCACACACTTTCACCACCCTCTAAGCTTTCTATAAGCTTATGCACGACCATTGCGTGCAGGTGACGTTGGGGCGCAGCAGCGCTGAGGCTGGAGCACTTGCAGATCATTTTTTAAGTTTTTGTTCCTTATCATTGTATTTCCCTTTATGCTCATCGTACTTGTAAAGTTTTTGATCATAGTGGAATTGTAATGGAGTTCTTAGTTGTTGTTTGTGGGTTATGCCTTTGGTTATGCTTATTACCAATCAAACTGACGTTGAGAATCCTCCTCGTAGCATCCCAGGATTGGAACCTGGCGAATGGGAGTTAGGAGCCGAGAATGGGGTTCTACGGAGGCTGTCGGCCCCGGATTCAGCGACCGAGAATTTTGTGAGCCCGATTTCTGAGTTTGGGGCATGACAAGTAGGCCGCATCTCTCACTGTGTAGTGGTCGGTTGGGAGGGGGTGTGGCCTTACCCGCCTTAGGGAGGAGGCTATAAGCTAGGCTAAGTATGTCCAGCTAGTAAATGGGTCCACTATCGACGAGCCGGGTAGGTATTGGTAGACTACTGGCTAGGCGGATAGTGAGGTCTCTTCCACTCGCAGGGCTGTGCAGCTAGGGAGGAGGCAGTCTGTGTGGAGTGTAATAGACCCCAGTGATTTTCCAGAGAGCAACCGTACTGATACGTGGACTTGATATGAGGACTGACATGATGGTATGATACCCAATCACTGTTGCACATGTGGGCAGCCACACATGGGCGGACGCTGATGTGGGTTGGGCTGAGGCCTGGGCGAGCTACCACACTGGGCGAGCTACCAACGGTTGGCAGGCTACTGTGCTGATAGGCTACAAAGTAGGAGTTGCATACTCATTCATTCATCCATTCACTATCCACTCGGGCTGGCGGTGCGTAATTATTTATTACATGTACCTTCACAATGGCCAGGATTTCGGTTGGGGTGTGCGACTAACCTGAGATCATGAGTTTACCACATTGTGTTTGACTATCCAAATTTAGTTATGGGTCTGGTTTGAATAGAATTCCCTTGTGATGGACCCTGTAGCCTGCGATACTACGTACTATCATCCCGACTTCACATTCTAGCATGGTCATTTCATTCGCATCGCATAATACATTGCATCCGCAGTACTTAGCATTTTTGGTTACTATGTTGTTGCACGTATATGGCCTAGACGGACTTAGCAGGATTTATATATTGCATTGTACCCTCGACATCTGACATTTGGCTCTCTGTGACTCCTCATTCACATAGTTGATTTATCTTGCTAGTATTTCGATATTGTATGATTTATGGGCTTATCATTATTTTCGCTTACTCTAATATCATATGATTCATGAACTTGTCATTTTTCCTGCTTATCTCGAGATGTATGATTTATGGACTCTATTGTATACTCGGCACTTAGCTTACACACACTTACACCACCCTCTAAGCTTTTGTAAGCTTATGCACGATAGATGCGTGCAGGTGGCGTTAGGTTGCAGCAGCGTTGAGCTTGGAGCGTGTGATGGTTTTCTGGAGCTCTGATTTTGATATATGTATTTTCCTTTCAGCATTGTATTTAAGTGATTATATTAGTGGATATGTGATGATGATGTTGCCTTTATGATTTGGGTAAACTTTTGGTTATGCTTATTACAAGACAAAATGTACGTTAGAAAATCCTCCTTGTAGGATTCCAGGATCAGAATCTGACATATGTTGCACCGGGGGCCGAGAATGGGGTACTACGGAAGCTGTCGGCACCGGATTCAGTGATCAGGATTCCTGTGAATCTGATTTTCGGGTTTGGGGCGTGACAGTGAGACTGCACGAATTCGTCTCAGGTTCCTTGTTGGGTCATCCAGTAAGGTAAACCTGGTGTCCTCTTTCACTATTGGTCACACTTCGAGCGTGAGCTCGACGCTCTTGATTTGAGTCTCCACCTCCGTTAGGTCCTCCAAAGATGGTACATAATTTTCCCATTGCTTCATTGTCAGCCTGCTCATCACATCACTCTTTGTGCCTGAGCAGTCGATCTTTTTACCTTTGTCGATGAATTCACACAGATGTCCCTTCTGAATAAGAGACTTATTCTCTTCCTTGAGATTAAGACACTTGATTGTGTAATGATCATGGTCTCCATGAAAGTGACAATATTTCTTCTTGTCTCTTCTCAGGGTTCACTCTCATCTTATTTGGTAATTTTAGGATTCTCTTTTCTCTAACCTCTATGAGTACCTATTCCGACATGGTATTCAAGGGGGTGTATCTGCAGAATTGTCTTTTCGGAGGGCAAATGGATTGGGGGCTGCTGCTCCAGTCGTCATCTTTTTTCCTCTTAAAGTTCGTACTGGGCATCTCTTCCTTTCCTTTTGCTTTCTATCTCTTGTCAAGTTGTTTTCACCTCAAGTGGCTCTACATGCATTGAATAATTTGAAGGTCAGCGGGAGTTGTCAGGGGATTTCTCCCAATCGAGAAAAGAAATTTCTCATGTTTGAGACTAGCCATCATGGGTGTGAGGGCGACCCCATCATAGTAGCCGTCCACTTGAACAGCCTCAACGTTGAACTACACAATATAGTCTCTGTGTTATTGTGAGGAGGTGGGTCAAGGGTTTCCTTATGTCCTTCCCTCTAATGAAATGGGTGGCAAACGCTCTGCTAAGTTACATAACCAAGCTGATGGATTTAGATTTTAGATGCCCGAATCACTTCCGAGCAAGCTCTATCAGCATTAGAGAGAATGTTGTGCACATTACAGGTCCAGAAGCTCCATGAAGCTCCATCCATGCTCTAAAAGATTCTAAATGCTCTCTTGGATCCCCCAAGCCCGAATAAGGAGTTATTTAGGGAATTAGGAATTTAGATGGTAATTGAGCCTACATAATGTTATCTATGAATATAGGTTCAGTCTACTCGAGTAAGGAGTCTACGGACACTGAGGCCTTAGCTCGACAAGCTTGTTGGATGTCACCGAGCTGATCTCGAGTTTCTTTCATCTCTACTCCCCAAGGAACATCATTATTGGTCATGACCTCGGGGCTTTTCCTTGAGCTCTCCTCATTTTTTCTAACATATGTCGCAGGTCCGAGTCGGTGAGCTCTGTGGTTCCTATTGTGCTGGGACATGCATACTCTCTCTTGGTCAAGCTTTCACGACATATGGCTTGGGGGCACAAGTATTAGGCGAGATTGCTCCATCGCTTCCCCTAACTTCTTGTTTTCATTGACGGTGGGTACGTGTTACCTTTCTAGCAACCTCATGATGCAATTAATGTAGCCGGTCAAAGCTCCTACTTAGTTTTCTAAGGAAGAAAGTCGGCTCCCCCTATTTTGGGATCTCTGTGCAATTTCTGGTGAGGTTGGCTAAGACCAGGGGCTTGATTATGAAGCCTGAGGATTCTTAAGTTATTCCTCCTGCACAAGCTCAATGGCGGCTAGTACTCTTACCTTCTTCCTGGCCATTGAGGTAGTAGAGAGGAAGAATAAAAGGTCGTGTTTGAAGTTAGGGAACTTTACTGGGTTTATTATCATTCTCACAAATGGCGCCACAATGTTATCACTCGAATCTAGATGAGCAGAGATTGTACCTATGGATGTACGAGTGTTTGCACCAGAGGAATGCAAAGGGCAATGGGAGCACCGATGCTGGTTGGGTGTTCCCAACCCCAAGTGTAGGGTTGTGTTATAGTAATAACTCGGTGAAATCGAGGTCGAATCCATAGGAAATGGGGAACATGGCCTACAAATAATCTAAGTCCAATGGTTTGTTTGCGTTTTTAATCCGGCGAGATTTTATTTTTTTTTAAAAATGTTTTTAAACAAGAAAGATAAAAGACTAAGGATCCAGGAATCCACTCACAGTAATCACAATATCCATTTTATTAATTCAACGATTATAAATAAATTGGAATCATAGTCCTATCCTATCCAATTGGAAGATATAACGGTTAAACCAATCATAATCAAGGTTAAAATATGAATTTAATTGAACAATTCTCTCATAAAGCACTTGGACATCAATCGCAGGGAATTAAAAGCGTCCAACGCACCCTTGGGCATCACTGGATCAATCAATTATACAGATTGACTCCTTCTTTAGGTCAAGGCTAAACAATTATTAAATCAAGCATTCATCATAGTCAACGTACACAACAAATCAAGAAATAAATAACTCATAGTATTTAAAGTAAAATCAAATCTATTCAATCTAATAACAAAATTCCAACCATTATTTGCTAAATCAAAAAAACTAAATAATGAAATTAACTACAAGCTTTATCCTTTAGCTTTAGCTAAGAGATTAGCCAACCAAAGACATGGTTAAAATAAAACTCTTAAAGAAAAACATAAAAAATAATAGAAAAGAAAGATTAGAGAAGAATGAAGAACTCCTTGAAGCACCACTACTCCTTGCTCTCCTCTTCCTACCGTAATTTGTATCTAAAACAACTAAGAAAACACCTTTTAAAAGAAAAAGTTCACAGTCTTTCAACCGACTTCAATTTCCACACGTTTGTTACGCTTCGGTCGCACCGAAGTAGCATATGAAAAATTATGCAGAATCTATCAAATTTAGGTGGGTCCAAAGTTAGTTCAGGTCAGACTGAATTGAGACAAAAAATTTCAATTTCTTGCTGGACTATTTTGTACGATTTCGGTCAGACCGAACCGACCTTAGGTGGTACTGAACAATCTGTTTTCTTCTATTTATCTTATGATTTTGTTAGTCTTTTCTCCATCCTTTGAAATTGGTTTTCTTAGATCTTTAGCATATAAATTCTTTATTAAACACATCCAAATCTCCAAATCTTCATTTGGTAATCTTTTGAGCATAAATCTTCTCTTTAAGCTTTCTTTTCTCCTTAGCTCTCAAAATCACCTTGCAAGCGTAAACATGTGAAAATAGATCAATTATGCATATTTATGTTCTTAAAACCAATGAATAACAAGGAGGGAATATGCAATATTTCACACTCAACACACCTATTGTCACGCGCCAAACCTAAAAATCGGGCTCACAAAATTTCCGATTGCTGAATTCGGTGCCAACAGCCTCCATAGTACCCCAATCTCGGCTCCCAGCGCCCATACACCATATTCCGTTCATGGAATCCTACAAGGAGGATTTTTCAACGTACGTTTGTCTCATAAGAAGGTATAACCACAAGTTTACCCAAATCACAAAGGCAACATCATCATCACATATCTACTAATATAAACATTTGAATACAATGCTGAAAGGGAAATATATATATCAAAAATTAAAGCACCAGAAGACGGTTGCATACTCCAAACTCAACGCTGGTGTGACCTAACGCCACCTGCACACATCTATCGTGCATAAGCTTATAAAAAGCTTAGAGGGTGGTATAAGTGTGTGTGATGCACCTTCCATGCATATAGATATCAGAGTAAGCGAAAATGTTGGCAATCCATAAATCTTACAATATCAAAGTAATGCGGAAACATGTTGGTAAGTCCATAAATATCATCAGCCTTATCCAGGCTATGTTATGCAAAAACACAATAAGCCAATATCATATACTGAAGAAGCAATGTAGATCAACTATGCAATATGGAGACATAGTAAGCCAAATATCATCTACTGAGGATGCAATGCAATATATAAATTCTGATGAGTCCACGAATGCTGTCAACCTCATCAGGTTATGCAACACAGAAGATAGTAAACTAAATATTATGTATTGAGGATACAATGTAATATACGATGCGAATGAAATGACCAAACTGAAGTGTGAAGTCAGGATGATAGTACATAGTATCGTAAGTTATGGGGTCCACCACAAGAGACTTCTATCTAAACCAGTCCCATACCTAAATTTGGATAGTCAGACTCAATGTGGTACACTCCTAATCTTAAGTTAGTTGCGTGGCCTAACCAAAATCTTGGGCACTATGAAGGTACACATGATGACTTAATTTCGCACGACTAGCCCGAGTGGATAGTGAATGAATGAGTAAAATGCTGGGTATATAACTCCTGCTCAGTAAGTCCACATATCATACCATATGTCACGCCTCAAACCCAAAAATCAGATTCATATGAATCCCGATCACTGAATCCAGTGTCGACAGCCTCCGTAGTATCCCATTCTCAGCTCCCGACGCCCATATGCTAGGTTCCAATCCTGAGATCTTACAAGGAAAATTTTCAAACGTACATTTATCTTGTAACAAGCATAACCATAAGTTTATCCAAATCACAAAGGCAATATCATCATCACATATCTACTAATATAAATATTTAAATACAATGCTAAAAGAGAAATACATATGTCAAAATCAAAGTTCCAGAAGTCAGTTACATGCTCCAAGCTCCACGCTGCTAAAACCTAACATCACCTACACGTATCTATCGTGCATAAGCTTATAGAAAGCTTAGAGGGTGGTGTACGTGTGTGTACAAGGTAAGTGTCAAGTATTCAATACAGTACTATAATCATACAATATCAGAAATACTGGCAAGATCATAAATCATAAGATATTAGAATAAGAAAAAATACTGGCAAATCCATAAGTCATACAATTTCAGAGTATGCAATACAGATTAGTTATACAAACAAGGATCCATAAAGAGCCAAATATCAGATGCCAAGGATGCAATGCAATATACAATTCCCGATGTGTTCACGAATACCGTCAGCCGTATCTAGACCATATAAATACAGAAATATAGTAACCCAAAATGTCATATGTCACGGATGTAATGCAATATACGGTGCGAATGGGATGACCATGCTGGAGTATGAGGTCGGGATGATAAAAATAGTATTACAAGCTACGAGATCCACCACAAGGGAGTTCTATCCAAACTAGTCCCATACCTAATTTGGATAGCCAGACTCAATATCGTAAACTCCTGATCTCAGGTTATGGACCACACCAGATACCTCACAGATTAAACAGATACCTCACGGTGGTGTCCCACTGTCTAAATGATAGACGGTTGGGATAAAATAAATTCATCACACGTGAGCTCCACATGCTAGACAGCATGTATGTACAACACATGCATCTAAGGAGGGCCCCACCTAGAAAAATGTCCAGATGGACGGTTGGATGGAACAGATACATCATGGTGGCCCACCGAACTTGCTAACGTGGTGCAGCAATGGACGACATAGATAAAACATCAAATATTAAGGTGGGCGACGTCCAAACAGTTGGATACAATGCATACGTCATGGGGCTCCACCATCTGGAGATGGATGGATGGTGTTGGATATAGCACATACCTCGTGATCAGGACCCACACTTGCTGATGTCATTCAGCTGAGAGCTACATGGGCTTGAAAGAAATTGTTGACATCAATACCACAACAGCTACATGCTACTGTGTAGCCGTGGGACCCATAGAACTTGTTAATCACAACATAATAGCTACTGTTGCGTGGTGTGGACTGCTGGCTCACCATCCAAATGGACAGCTGGGATATAATACATAAATTAAGGTGGCCCACGTGCTGGATAGCACCTATCTTAGGTGGGTACCACCGTCCAAGGAATTTGGATGGTGTGGAATAACATATACATCACGACGGTCCACATAGGTGGATGGTGTGGAGCAACATTAAGGTGGGCCACAACATGGAAAGAGAGAGAGAGAGAGAGAGAGAGAGAGAGAGAGAGAGAGAGAGAAACATGAGAAAGGGAGGGACCCCGCCACTATGGGCCCCTCTCTATACAATGCATACATCAAGATGGGTCCCACCATATGTGGGCCCTCAAATCATAAAAATTGAGATGATGAACACCCACCGTTAGATATTTGAAAGGGCCTAGCTATATGCCCTAGAGGGGGGGGGGGTGAATAGGGCTATGCCAAATAAAACTTATAACAGCGGAATAATAAAATAAAACAATCCACAATTCTGAATTAAAAAGTAAGGAAATAACTTGCAGAAAATTAAACCTAAGTTATTACAACATTCCCCACACTGGCTTGAAATAAAATGATTATAACATTCAACCACAGATACAATCCACAAAACTGAATAAAGGAATGAAAGAATAAATCACATCCATAACACAAAGATATATAGTGGTTTGCCTGTATGTACACCAACTGTTATCCAACAGCTACACAGAATGCTACTCCACTCCTAATATCCTCACACAGGGGATATTAGCATGCACAATTAAAATAGGTTTCACAGGTTCACCTAAAACCTTCACGATTGTGTCTTTTTATCTCAGGCTTACACAATCCAAAAACCCACACAATCTGAGTTTTCTGGCTCTCCTCAGATAAGCAAAACAATGAGATTTTTCTGGCAAATCTCAAACAAAACCAAAGAATGTAAATTACACAAATGTAAAATACCTGAATCTCCTTTTGAAGTAGCCCGGTAGAACCAATCGGAGTAGAAGTTCGATTCAACGTTCAAAGTTTAATACTCACTTTATGAATGGTTTTAAGTCTAATTAATTTTAAATCAAAAGGGCTAGTTCTATTTGATTTTGAATCCAAGAAGAAGGAATATCAAAAATTCCTTTTTTCTAATAAGATTGGAATATAGATCAAAATCAAATACAAAATAAGCTAGCAAAAGGAATATTAAATAAGCACAAAGTAGCTTAAAAAAAAAACATGAACTTATCTCAGAGTATGGCCTTAAAATTGCTTGAATTGAATTGAATGTAATTGAAATTGAATTGAGAAACTCTGAAATTCGTGCTCTATTTATAACCTGAAAAATCCCATCTACGACTGGTCTTAGGATTCCTAGGATTGTCGTATCTTCAACAGATTTTCAAAGATTTCTACGGGATAAGGATTAGCTGTTCTACGACTGGTCCTGGGTAGCCTACGACCGGTCATGGACCACCTACGACTGGTCGTAGGACCCCCACATTAGTTACTGGAATTCGAGTCGTAGGGTTAAGACCGGTCGAAGAACGAGTCGTATAGCTCACAGGACTGGTCGAAGGATGTCCAGGACTGGTCGTACGACAACCAGAAAAATTCAAAAATCTTCAACAACCTAGGACTGGTCCTGAAAAACTTAAGACTGATCGTAGCAGAGCTAGGACTAATCTTGAAGTCCCTTGGACTGGTCTTAGAACAGCCCGAACAAGCATATTTAAAACATACGAATTATGTATCCAGAATGACCTACATTAAACCCCAACCTAAGGTCAATCTAAGGTCAAACAAACCTTGAAAGTGAGATGAACATTGATAGTCTGTACTTTCAGATGACCCTTAAGAGAAGCTTGAGAATTTACGAATCTTGTTGTAGGCCTTCTCGAGCTTGAACCTTTCTTGACTTGATAAAGTCTTCTTCTTTTCTTGTACTTATTAGAATCTTAAAAATGCATACTTGAATTCTTCTATTTTTGTATACTTCATCCACGACTAGACTTGCAACTTTCTTCATTTAAGTTCTTGTCTTGAAGTACGATGACTTGAAGCAATGTAAAGTCTCAAACATGAAACATAAGATGTACAAGACATATATATATATATATATATAGGTTTTGTCACCACAAAATTTGATAACCAAAGGGATATGAAATCATAGCACTTACAATCTCCCCCTTTGTCAAATTTGTGACAAAACACACATCATACAGATAAGAGCAAAATATGCTCCCTTGAGAGAAAAAATATGAAAACATTAAGCAAACCGCAAGTTATCCATATTCTATATTATCAATCCACATATACTCCTCAATTAATCAATCCATATAAATTACTCCCCCTTTCCATACTACTCCCCCTTTTTGTCACAAAATGACAAGGGAAAGTCACAATAGGAAAGAGAACAACAAGATAGAGAGTAATAAGAAGCAGATAATGAGAAAGGAATATGGAAGGAAATATCATATCTTAAAATATAAATCCAGAATCATCAAGCCATAACCAATAAATAATCCAAAATAAAAGATAATACAATCCAAAAGATAATTCGCCTAATCAGATCCAGAGGAGGGAGCAGGGATAGTAAGATCAATATGGTGTAAGCCCCTATTAATGCGACGAAGATATTTTTGTATATATTTAAACTGCATGTCGTGGGCTACACTCATGTTATCAACCTTCTCCTCCAATGCACGAAGGCGTGCATCATAACTAGATGGATCGTAATCAGGATCATTTGGTGAATCAGTTTCTATATCATCAAATATCTCATCCATATTAATATCCTGTAGAGGAAGATCGCCAGCTTTCCCTTCATTTCTGACTTCACCACCAACACCACCTTCATCAACTTGACCAAGAAACAAATCCAACTTCATCTTATTTAAATTTGTATTGTTGAATAAAAGATGATGAATGGGTGCTTCATTAACAGGTGTATCAAGAAGCATATGAGTGGCTAACACTGTCATAAGATAACCAAATGGAATATCACTATGACCTGGATGGAGTCGAAACTGTATGATAAAATGACAGATCAATGAAGGTAGACAGACCATAGTTCCAGAAGTAATGGAATGCAATACACGGACCATGAAAGCAGTTAACTCAATTTTATTACCAGACCAAAGATACAGATTTGAAATGAATATATGGTGTAACACTTTATATCTGGGTAACAAGTATTTTGAAGGGAGTGCATTCCCTTTGTGTGTCCATTACACATTAATTTTGCATAGGTTTCTTGTCAACATATGTTTTTTCGATTCAGATGGTTTGTCGTATAGAGTATGAATCGGAATACCTTCATCTTTGACAGGTATATCCATAATGCCCGATATCAAATGTCGGTCTACAAGAAATTTCCCTTCTCTAGTAGCAATTGAAAAAGTTAAGTTGTCAAGGGAGAAATCTGAGATACATGCAAGCATTGATTGTGCAATAGACTGGTATGAAGGCCCACCCCAAAGTAAAATATTAGCCCAGCCAACAGATTCAAGGAGAGGAATGATACCATATGGTGCAACACGATTGAGATCAACGGGACGCTCAATGATAATATTACGGACACATAAATCCCGTACATCTTGAGGATCATCTTCGGGTGTCGAAGGTGCCATTTTGTTATTAGTGTAGATCTAGATGAGGATGGACCACGGGATGTTTTCTTCTTCCCTCTAGCATTCATCTTCAACAAGATATACTAAAAGTAAGAGAAATGCACAAAAAGAATGATGAATTTTCTCTATATCAACAATTTGAGAAGAAACCCTTAAAAAAAACCCAACAAAAAGATGAAATTAAGCTACACAATAATCAAATCAAAGCATACAGAGCATGAAACTTCAAGAAAAATGAAGGAATGGGACTAACCTTGAAAAAATATAAGAAATCCTATGAATGGTCGAGCCACGACTCGTCGTAGGTAGGAGTGGAAATGAAGAGGAAGGAGGTTTTTCTCAAATTATATCAAGTTCACGAGCTCCACGACCGGTTGAGTGTTATGTACGACCGGTCGAGCATCGATAAAAAATACATATTTAATGTAAAAATAAAAAATAAAATTTCAACATATATAATACTAAATATAATACACTATGATACATTCAAGCAAGAATACTCAATATAAAATGAACATACCAAGATCAAATTTTAATTTATTAAACCTTCTTTTGTTGAGCGGTTTAGTAAATATATCAGCAAGTTGAGTTTCGGTTGGTATATATTCCAAGGAAATAACTTTTTCTTCAACCAACTCACGAATGTAATGATACCTAATGTCAATGTGCTTAGTACGTGAATGCTGGATTGGATTTTTGAAAATATTTATAGCACTGGAATCATCATAATGTAAGATCATTGAATCTTGATTAATTCCATAATCGCTTAGCATGCGTTTCATCTAAACTACTTGAGTACATGCATATCCAGCTATAATATACTCAGCCTCAGTAGTGGAGAGCGATATTAAGCTTTGCTTCTTGCTGAACCAAGAAACTAAGCAATTTTCAATGTAAAAACAACCACCACTGGTTGATTTTCTATCATCGATATTACTGGCCCAATCAGCATCTGAGTACCCGGCTAATTGAATACTAGTATTAAAAGGATACCAAAGACCCAGATTTATAGTACTTGTGACATATCTAATAATCCGTTTAATAGCAGTAAGATGTGATTCCTTAGGATTAGACTAATATCTCGCATAAATACCAACACTAAATGCGATATCAGGTCTACTTGCAGTTAGATACAACAAACTACCAATCATACTACGATACAGTTTAGGATCTATATCTTTACCCGTAGAGTCTTTTGAGAGTCTTAACGTTGTACTCATAGGAGTATCAAATTTCTTACCATTCTCAAATCCAAACCTTTTAACCAAGTTTGAAGCATATTTGGTCTGGGAAATGAAAATCTCATCAGGTTGTTGTTTTACTTACAACCCTAAGAAATAGTTTAGTTCACCAATCATACTCATTTCGAACCTTGATTTCATAAGATCTGCAAACTCAATAGACATGTTAGTACAAGTTGATCCATAAATAATATCGTCAACATAAATTTGAACCATCAAAATATCATTGTTATGCTTCTTAACAAAGAGCGTCTTATTGACACTTCCTACATGAAAGCTATGACTAAGTAAGAATTTAGTCAATTTCTCATACCATGCCCTGGGCGCTTGTTTTAGACCATAGAGAGCCTTTTTGAGATGAAATACATGGTTAGATAACTTGGGGTTTTCAAATCCTGAAGGTTGTTCAACATACACCTCTTCATGTAAATCGCCGTTCAAGAAGGCACTCTTTACATCCATCTGATAAATCTTAAATTTTCTAAAGCATGCGATGTAAATAAAAAGTCTGATTGATTCAAGGCGAGCGACTGGAGTAAAGGTTTCATCGTAATCGATGCGTTCAATCTGAGTGTACCATTGTACAACTAGTCTAGCCTTATTTCGTATTATATTTCCAAGTTCATCAGACTTATTTTTAAAGATCCATTTTGTTCTGATAATGTGTTTATCTTTAGGTCTAGGAACAAGATATCAGACATCATTACGAACAAATTGATTAAGTTCATCCTGCATAGCAACTATCCAATTTTCATCAGAAAGTGCTTCTTTCACATTGACCGGTTCTATTTGGGATGTAAAACAAACATAATTACATATGTTCTCAAGTTATTTGCGAGTACGAACTCCAGTGAGATGGTTTTCAAGAATTTAATTGGTTGGATGATCTTTGACAGTTCTTGGTTCAGATTCTTTTTTACTTGATGAGGTATCTTGATTGTCGATAATAAGAACTTCATCATCATCTGAGCTCGGGCTGGTGTATTCAAATGATCATCAATGACCACATTGATGGACTCTTGAATCACACTAGTTCTCTTATTTAGAACCCTATAAGATCGACTGTTCAAAGAATAACCAATAAAAATACCTTCATCACTCTTCGTATCAAACTTTTCCAAATTTTCACGATCTCGTAAAATATAACACTTGCTACCAAAAATCCGAAAGTATTTGATAGTAGGTTTCTTTTCAAACCATAATTCATAAGCAATCTTATTATCAGATTTACTGGTATAAACCCGATTAATAATATAGCATGTGGTACTAACTACTTCACCCCAAAGATTTCTAGAGAACTTCATGCTATTCAACATAACATTGCCATATCCTGAAGAACTCTGTTTTTTCTTTCAACTATACCATTTTGTTGCGTTGTTTTGGGCACAGAGAATTCATGCGATATTCCCTGATCGCTACAAAATTTCTCAAAACTACTATTTTTGAATTCAGATCCATGATCACTACGGATCTTACTAACATGAGAACCTTTCTCATTTTAAATTCGTTTAATGACTTTTTTCACTTCATCAAGGATTTCAGTTTTGTCTTTTAAGAATGATACTCAAGTGAATCTAGTATAGTCATCTACGATAACCAAGATGTATTTTTTGCCTTCTCGACTCTCCGTTCTGGTTGGTCCGAGAAGCTTGAGTGGTCTAGATGTGGTATTGGAGTTCACTTTCTTGTGAGAGCTCCTAGTCTGTTTGCCCAACTGGCATTCACCACAATTTTGTCTACTTTTTACAATTTGGGTAGACCTCTAATTAGTTCTCTTTTGCTCAATCTAAATAAGTTCATGTAGTGTACATGTCCAAGGCATTTATGCCATAATTCAGTCTCGTCGGTATGGACCATGTAACACAATTGAGTAGATGAGCTTGCATCACTAACGATGTAGCAGTTTTCAGAAGTTCTGCAACCAGTTAATATAACAGAACCCTTTTTATTAACTATCTCACAACCTTGATTAGAAAACTTCACACTATGGTTGTTATCGCATATCTGAGAAATGCTTAGTAGGTTGTGTTTTAAGCCCTCAACATATAAAACATTCTTAAATAAGGGAAGGTTATAAAGCTGAACCGTACCTTGGCCAATGATCTTGCAATTGCTTCCATCACCAAATGTGACTGACCCGTCAATCATATCTTTTAGATCGGTGAATAAAGCCTTGTTGCCTGTCATATGCCTGGAGCAACCACTATCTAGGCACCACTTTGAATGGCTTGTAGCTTTGAAAGTAGTGTGGGCAACTAAGCAGGAAACTTTAAGAACCCATTTCAAAACTGTTTTAGGTTTAGGAGTATAGAAGGTCTTTTTCTATCTATTGTTATAGGAGAGACCTATAGAGTTAGACTTTAATAGCTCCTTGAGTAGATTAATTATTTTTTCAGCCAATGGATTTTGGTTTTGAAAATTAAAGTTGACATGGCTACCTTTAAGTTTTTGAAAAGTCCTTGAATTTTTGGAAAAACCTCGATAAGTATTCTTTTCTTTTGAGGTTGAAGACTCTCCTTTTACAAATTTAGGAACAGTATACTTTTGTTTAGAAGATATATTCTTATCATAGCCCAACCCAGATCGATCGCCACATTTTCTTGATCTAGACAATAATTTTTCCAATTTAGGATCACCTTGGGCATATCTCTATGTGTCTTTCAAACTCAAAAGAGAAGCTACCTTATTTTTGAGTTTCTCATTTTTGAATTTCAAATCTTCAATTTGGGAGGTTTTGAAATCTAAATCACATTTGGTCTTTTCAAAAGAATCGAAAATATGAGACTGTTCTAAAACGAGAGACTCATAATCTTCTTTAAGCTTAGAAAATTTTTCTTTTTGTAACTTAAGCTTGACGGCAATTTTACAACTCTCCTTATAAAGGGCATTATAAGAATCCTGAAGATCATCTTCATTATCCCAATCACTATTCAGATTTTCTTCACTAGATATATCATCATTATCTGAAAAAGTGATCTTGGCTAGAGTCATAAGGGCTTTAACATCATCGCCCGACTCGGTTTCAGAATCTTCTGATTTAGAAGAGGATTTAGAATCAGACGATCCATCCCAAGTAGCCAACATGCTTTTCCTTTTTGATTTGTCCTTTTAAAGACATTTGTTAGCTAAGTGCCCATACTCTTGACAGTTGTAACATTGACGATCTTTCAAAGATTTTCAAGCTTTAGGTTTAGATCGTCACTTATCATTTGACTTTTGAAAATCAACTTTTTTCTTACTTTTGAAAATTTTGTAAAACTTTTTTGCTAAAAGCGCCATATCATCTTCGAAATTTTCTAAATCCGAAGTGCTCTCTTGTGAAACATTTTTAGATGATTTGAGTGCAATCGATTTTCCTTTAGGAGCTTTAAAGGACAACTCGTAGGTTTGTAGTGAACCAACTAGTTCCTCAACCCTCATGGTATCCGTATCACGAAGTTCCTGAATCGCGGTTACTTTAGAATTGAACCGTTCAGGAAGTGAGCGTAGTATCTTTGTGCACACTTTACTTTCTGAGATTCTATCACAAAGACCCCACATAGAGTTCACAATGTCATTCAATCTAGTGTAGAAGTCCATAAACATCTCATTCTCCTCCATATGAATTTCTTCAAATTTAGTTGTGAGGAGTTGGACTTTAGATTTCTTGACAATTGATGTACCCTCATGTGTCATTTCTAATACATCCCATTCTTGTTTTGCATTTTCACAAGAGATGATTCTTTTGAATTCATCTGGTGATAATGCACAAGTAATTGCATTTAGTGCTTTTGCATTGGCACTACTCTCACTTTTCTGAACTGTGGTCCAATGAAAATAAGTCATTACTTTCATTGATTTTTAACCATTGTCATCAGTTACTTCAGTGGTAAGAGGCTTTCATTCATTCACTGTGGCCAGCCACACACTTTCATCTATGGATTTGAGGAAGATCCTCATCCTGGCTTTCCAATAGCATAGTTTGTGTCATTAAAGGGTGGTGGCCTAGTGACTGATAGGCTATCAAAATTTGACATCTTAATATAGCTTATATCGTTAGTTCAGGAAATAAATCCAATAAATAAACAATAAGCATGAGCTATTAGGCTCTAATACTATTTGAAAGGGCCTAACTATATGCCCTAGAGGGGGGGGGGGGGGGGGGGGGGGGGTGAATAGGGCTATGCCAAATAAAGCTTATAACAGCGGAATAATAAAATAAAATAATCAACAATGCTGAATTAAAAAGTAAGGAAATAACTTGCAGGAAATTAAACCTAAGTTATTACAACATTCCCCACACTTGCTTGAAATAAAATCATTACAACATTCAACCACATATACAATCCACAAAACTGAATAAAGGAATGAAAGAATAAAGCACATCCACAACATAAAGATATATAGTGGTTTGCCTGTGTGTACACCAACTGTTATCCAACAGCCACAAAGAATGCTACTCCACTACTAATATCCTCACACAGGGGATATTAGCATGCACTATTAAAATAGGTTTTACAGGTTCACCTAAAACCTTCACAATTGTGTCTCTTTATCTCGGGCTTACACAATCTAAAAATTCACACAATCTGAGTTTTCTGGCTCTCCTCAGATAACCAAAACACTGAAATTTTTCTGGCAAATCTCAAACAAAACCAAAGAATGTAAATTACACAAATGTAAAATACCTGAATCTCCTTTTTAAGTAGCCCGGTAGAACCAATCGGAGTAGAAGTTTAATTCAACATTCAAAGTCCAATACTCACTTTATGAATGGTTCTAAGTCTAATTGATTTTAAATCAAAAGGGCTAGTTCTATTTGATTTTGAATCCAAGAATAAGGAATATCAAAAATTCCTCTTTTCTAATAAGATTGGAATGTAGATCAAAATTAAATACAAAACAAGCTAGCAAAAGGAATATTAAATAAGCACAAAGTAGCTTAAAAACAAACACGAACTTATCTCAGAGTATGACCTTAAAATTGCTTGAATTGAATTGAATTGAATTGAAATTGAATTGAGAAACTCTGAAATTCGTGCTCTATTTATAGCCTAAAAAATTCCATCTACGACTGGTCTTAGGATCCCTAGGACTGGTCATAGCTTCAACAAATTTTTAAAGATTTTCGCGGGATAAGGATTAGTTGTTCTACGACTGGTCCTGGGTAGCCTACGACCGGTCGTGAGCCACCTACGACTGGTCGTGGGTCACCTACGACTAGTCGTAGGACCCCCAGATTAGTTGCTAGAGTTCGAGTCTTAGGGCTAAGACCGGTCGAAGAACGAGTCCTACAGCTCACAGGACTGGTTGAAGGATGTCTAGGACTGGTCGTAGGACAACCAGAAAAATTTAAAAATCTTCAACAACCTAGACTGGTCCTGAAAAACTTAAGACTGATCATAGCAGAGCTAGGACTGGTCTTAGAACAGCCCGAACAAGCATATTTAAAACATACGAATTATGTATCCAGAATGACCTACATTAAACCCCAACCTAAGGTCAATCTAAGGTCAAACAAACCTTGAAAGTGAGATGAACATTGATAGTCTGTACTTTCAGATGACCCTTAAGAGAAGCTTGAGAATTTACGAATCTTGTTGTAGGCCTTCTCGAGCTTGAACATTTCTTGACTTGATAAAGTCTTATTCTTTTCTTGTACTTGTTAGAATCTTGAACATGCATACTTGAAGTCTTCTATTTTTGTATACTTCATCCATGAATAGACTTGCAACTTTCTTCATTTAAGTTCTTGTCTTGAAGTACGATGACTTGAAGCAATATAAAGTCTCAAACATGAAACACAAGATGTACAAGACATATATATATATATATATAGGTTTTGTCACCACAAAATTTATCAACCAAAGGGATATGAAATCATAGCACTTACAATATTAGACTCCTCGTTCCACAGATGCAATCTAGGGCTCCAAGGGGAGAATTTCAATGGTTGAGATGGGTTTTAGATGGTGGGATTGGGTGGTAGGAAGGTGGGCCATACTAGCTTTCTCCTCTCCCTTGGACGGTTCCACCATTGTTGCTTGAGAGATGGAGTGAGAAATAAGAGAGAGAGAGGGATGTAAGGAGAGAGGGATGGGTGATGGAGTGATGGGGAGTGATGGGTGTACTTGATGGGTGGAGAGAGAGAGAGAGAGTTGACTTTAGGGGTTGCTTGGGGATGGGACATGTACTTGACATGTGAGGTGATGTGTACTTGATTGATGGGATTAATTTGAAAGTTTCTCTTGAGTTTTACAAATACACAGCATTTTCCTCGAACTGAATGCGAACCCACATCTTCTAGCCCAGGTATCACCTCAGTGAGCGAGACAGGGCATCGAAACCGCGACGATGGCGCGGTCACAAGGGTACAAGTCTAAGGTCAAGCCGACTCTAGAATATGGGATATGACTCAGGGTCACGCGAAACTACTATCTATGCATCGGGAGTCACCGAAATTTGATCAGGAGGACCGCGGAAGCCTACGAAACGGTAAGGGCTAGGATACTGGTCACACACCCCTGAACCAGCATTTTGCTAGTCCCAATCAAAACATGAGAAGAATGAATATTTCAAGCCTTCAGTTTTTAAATCGCTTTCAGAAAATAATATCGTGTGCAATTCTATACATGTGAGTAAAATTCAAAGATATAAGGATGAAATTTTATCAATCTAAAGTTCAATGTCAATAGTAATCTTTTAAAGCAAGTTCTTCTTCTTCAATTACTTAATAGAATGAATCAAACATTAAGTTTCTAGTGTGTTCAGTGACTCCCAACTTATATTCCATATAAGGTAACCTTCTTTCATAATGTTAGGCATACTCATCACTTCCAAGTGGACAAATCAACACAAGTTAGTGATTCCGAACATATCACCTTCTCACTTATTTTTCCATCTTCCGATTTTATATCAACGACTTTCTCACTGTTCATTCTTTTTTTACTTTTTTAATTTCTCATTAAAGCATATCTAATAGGTAGCCATTTTCAATCTCACTATTTTTTTTTTAGCTTGTCTTTTTCTTCGTATTTTCATACTTCAAGTAGATAAGGATCTCCAGACTTGGTTCTTAATCACTTTTAAGTAATCATTAAGCTAAAACTAAGATTTCAAGTTATCTTCACATAATATTAGTTAGGTGTGAATTCGTGAACTAGACTCAATTGATGTTTAACTTTTCTATTAATCAATTCATTGAAAGAACTTATTCAAAAGTCTATTAATTAAACTAAACTCAGGATTTCCAAAAGATACTCTATATCTTCTCCTAATAATCACAACATATTTAGATTTACAACATAACTACCTTCAAAAAGAGTTTTGAAACTGAAATTTTGAAAATTTTGAAAATGTTTGCTCAAAACTAAGAAAATACCAATTAGATCTATCTAATCTCACCCCAACCTAAAATCTACATTGTCTTCAATATAAGAAATATACAATTATAGAAATAATGAGACAAAGTCAAATAAAAGAGGAATTAGTTAGAAAGATAGTACCTGAGGAAGAAGAATGAATCGATTCAAAGTCTTCAATGTTTAAAGGGATTAGTATGAAACTAAAGCGAAACTAAAACAAACTAATCTAATAATCCCACTCCTAAGAAAGAAAGAAATTCCTAATCCTAACTATCACTTATCGTGAGTCATCGGTTCTTCCTCTAGCAAGTATCTTAATAGATTTCTCAGTAAAGTTTTCAAAAAGATTATCCATAAACGTACTTTGGAGTAAGTTTAGATGTCCTTGAGAGAAATCTGTGCACCTCATCAAAGATTTTCTCCTTTACTTCTTAAGGTGTCCAAAGAGTATATGTTTCACCTACAACAAAAAAATTTTCAATGTGAGGATGTTGAGGTGAATAAGAGAATACAAACAATTGAATATTAGAAAATTTATGCAACGTAGTCTCCCTGAAATCTTAAGTATCAAACTTCAGTTCAGAATTTAGCTCCTTCATCTGTAATGGTAAGAATTCAGCATTGGTGGAGGTTAGTTTTCAACATAATTATCTTCCCAATCAGTTTCAGGTACTGGGACACAATCCCGCAAGGCATTCACTATGTCTCTAATCATAAGATTGTTTGAATTTGTAAAGTTTACCAAGCAGACTTCTAGTGATTCAGGAGTTTCAGTTGAAAGAGGCTCTTCTTCTTCAAATATTTTAACCAAGTTCACCTCATGAATCATGTCTTCATCCTCTTGTGGTTTGTGCAAATTAAACACATTCAATTCTACAGTCATATTTCCAAAATATTTTTTCATAATTCCATTCTGACAATTAATTACTTCATTAGTAGTGACTAGGAATGGTTGGCCTAATATGATAGGAATTTGAGTGCTCATATTTATAACTGGGTGTGTCTAAGACGATAAAATCTATCGGGTAGTAGAATCTATCAACTTAGACTAACACATCTTCTACCATATCTCTTTATATTCTAATTGAGCGGCCGGTCAATTGTCATGTTATTTTGGTGGGTTTCAAATTACCAAGGCCCAATTGCTTGTATACTGAGTATGGAATCAGATTAACACTAGCCCCAAGGTCTAAAAGTGCTTTATCAACCTAGAAGTTTGCTATCACACATGAGATTGTAGGACTTTCAGGATCCTTATATTTTGGAAGAGTGTTTTGATTTATGATGACACTTACTTGTTCAGTAAAAAATGTTTTCTTATATACGTTCAGCTTCCACTTCACCGCACATAAATCTTTTAGGAATTTTGCCTAGGATGAGAATTGTTTAATTGCATCCAACAAGGGGATGTTGATATTTACTTGTTGAAAAACCTCTAAAATATCCTGATTCTCACTTGGCCTTTTTAACATGATGAGACATTGGAAAAATGGGGCCACAATTTTGTATTCTTGCGATGGCTCTTTGTCATGTGGAGAATTGTTAGATTCCCCACCATCCTTTGAATTTTTGGATTCCTTAGGTTTCTTAACCTTGGAATTTCTTCGTCAATTTTCTTTCCACTTCTTAGGGGAGTGATGGGTTGAACATGTTCCACATGTTGAGTCGAAGAGTTGAGATCACTTATTTGAGCTTAACCTTTTGGGTTAGGTTGAGGCTGGATTGGAAAGGTCCTGATCTCCCTAACATTTAACGTGTCTCAAGTCTTGATTGACGTTCTAAATTCATTCATAGCTTGCAGTTATCCTTACATGAAAGCATCCAATGTGTCCTCGAGGGTTCTCCTGGGTGGGGGTCCACTAAATGGGCCTTGGGGATAATTGGTTACATTTGCAGTTGGTCCATTTCTATAATTAAAGTTCCGTTAATCAGGAGTGTGCATGTTGGAATTTGGTGCACTAAAGGGTCATTTGTATGCATTTGCAGTGTTTTCTTGAACGTGCAACACTTGCAGCATTTGTTTGAACGTGCAACATCTATTGGAAAGCTGAGATTGTAGGACAATCTTTAGTTAGGTGTACATCGCTCTCACAAATTTCACATACGGTTTTAACGACTATTTTGGGTCGAATTGATTCCTTCCTGGATTCCAAGTCCTCAATTTTTCGTGTGAGGTTAGTCAATTGTGTACTAATGCCATTGTCCTCCTTAAGTACATGTACTTCTTTCTCTCTTGGCACTTCATTAGGATTACTATCTCGGTTTGATGTGTCCCATGATTGGGCGTTTTCAGCTAGCATGTCAAAGTAATTATAAGCTTCTTCCGGTTCCTTATTCATGAACTCGCCATTACACATCATCTGTATAAATTAGCACATATTCAAAATAAGTTCGTCATAAAAAAGATCAATGGTTTACTAAGTTTCGTGAGCATAGTGTGGGCAAGAGAGAAGTAAGTCTTTGAACCATCCCAACACTCGAATAAAGTTTCATCTCTTTTCTGGGAAAAGTTCATTATGTATCATCTAAGAGTGTTGGTTTTATGAGCTAGGAATAACTTTTTAAGGAACTCCCGATTCATCTCGATCCATGTGCCAATGAATCTAGGCCTTAAAGAGTGGAATCATGATTTGGCCTTCTCCTTTAGAGATAATGGAAATAACTTGAGTCTGATCATGTCAGGAGGGACATTATTAAAGTGTATGGTTGTGACGATCTCCTCAAATTCTTTTATGTGAAGGTGTGGACTTTCTGAATCAAGTCCGTAGAATTTAGGTAGTAATTGGATCATATCAGGTTTGAAGTCCACATTTCCTGTGTTGGTTGGAAAAATCATGCAGGAAGCCAGCTATAAATAATCATGTAGGGTCTGAGTCGATAGAACCCAATGCACCTCATTCTCATCACGTACCATCCTGACAGGCGGCGTGTGATGCACATGATTCTCATCAAAATATTATTCTTCGGCCATGGTTCCAGATGATGTTTCAAGAGTATTTAGATGTTTTCTAACTCGTTGATGGATTGCAAGCCCATCAACTAAACCTCAATCACTTAGAAGTCTCAATGTATGATCCCTTACCGACTCAGGTATGAACCACACAAAACTCTACTTCTAATCCTAAGTTTTAAGTCCTACAACAATTATGAAAGCAAATAGAACAAGAGAGAGGAAAGGTATTACCCGTATAGAAGACCTAGAACTAGAATCCTACAAAACCAAACAAGTGAATAATGTTAGTGTTGTTAGAAAATCTAAAACACAAACAAATTCTAAAAGAAAGAAAAAAAAAATCTGAAATTTAGAAAATTAAACCTAGAAAACTTGAATCTAATTGTGTTCAACGCCACTCCCCAGCAATGGCGCCAAAAACTTGTTCACAATACCAAGTACAGGGCTGCACTGTAGTAATAACGCAATGAGACCAAGGTCGAATCCACAAGGAATGGAGAACACGGCTTGGAACTAATCTAAGTTCAATGGTTTGTCTGGGTTTTTAATCCAACTAGTTAGAAAAAGGGTTTTAAAAAAGAAAGATAAAAGACTAAGGATCCAGGAATCCACTCATAGCAATCACAATATCTATTTTATTGATTCAACTATTATAACTCAATTGGAATTAAAGTCCCATGCTATCCAATCAGAAGATATAGCGGTTAAACCAATCATAAACAATGTTAAAATATGAATTTAATTGAACATTTCTCTCATAAAGCACTCGGACATCAATCACAGGGAATCAAAAGCATCCAATGCACCCTGGACATCACTGGATTAATCAATTATACAGATTGATTCCTTCTCTAGGTCAAGGCTAAAAAATTGTTAAATCAAACATTCATCACACTCAACGTGCACAACAAATTAAGAAATAAACAACTCATAGTATTTAAAGTAAAATCAAATCTATTCACTCTAATATCAAAATTTCAACCATTGTTTGCTGAATCAAATAAACTAAATAATGAAATTAACTATAAACTTCATCCCTTAGCCTTAGCTAAGAGATTAGCCAACCAAAGATAGTTAAAATAAAAGTCTTAAAGAAAAACATAAAAACTAACTAGAAAAAAAAAAAGATTGGAGAAGAAGGAAGTGTTGAGGGTCAAATAATGCATATTATCCCCCATTTATATCTTGGTTTTATGAACATGATACTGCTTAATGTCTTATTTTATCCATGTTTGTGATGCAAGGTGAATTTAAGTGCTTAGATTGAAAAAGGCGTTAAAAGCATGAATTTTATGTTCACAGATCATCAAGGCAAAGAATGGATCTTAGGAGACAAAGATTGAAGATTTTGAGGTCCCAAGATTCAAGAAAACCGAGTGGAGAAGGAAAGAAGTCGAAAGAATAAGTACAAAATTCACATTAACTGTGTCATCAATCACTGTTTGATGACATCAATGCTACCATTTGATGACATCGAACACGGGTTGATGACATCAAATTTATGAATGAAAATTGAGTTGGTTGTTGGAAAAATTGAAGACATTTCTCGATGACTCGATGGCCAATTCGATAACTCTAAGCTTTGCTCGATGGCATCAAAGCCAGTTCGATGACATTGAATTTTCTGTGGATTTTCGGCAGAACTCGCTAGATATATTGGGCACAATGTTGGATTCCTCGAAGGCCTCCTCGATGATATTGAAGACTTACTCGATGACATCGAAGGCCTCTTCGATGACATCAAATTTATCGAAGAAATTGAATTAACTCTCTGGATTGTTTTGGAACCATTATTGATTCCTCGAACACCTTTCGATGACAGCAAAGACACCCTTGATGACATCGAAGGTAGGTTCAATGATATAGAAGGTTACATAGTCCAAATGAAGTTACAACATCGAAGACACCCTCGATGACATCAAAGGTAGGTTCAATGATATAGAAGGTTACATAGTCCAAATGAAGTTACAACAGCACGGAAAAAGCACGATTACACGGACTTATGTAGAAGTTACGTAGAGTGCGTAAATTTGAGGAGGTTTCTGAATTTCTTATGTCGATTTGAGGTTTGGAGCACCCCAACTATAAATAGGAGACCTCAGGGCAGCCTTGGGTTATTCATCTAGGGTTTGGAGGAGTGAAGCATAATGGTGGATAATCATTGTCAAGCGTTTTTCTTCTTTCTTCCTTAGTTTTTATGCTTTCTTCTAGGGTTTTAGATCCAATCACGTCTATTGTTAGATATACCTCTTAGCTGCTGAGGCTAAGAGGTGAAGCTTGTAGCATGATGGGATGTTTTTATTGCTTTGATTAATGTTTATGTTGTTGAACTATCTTTGATTCTAATCTGATATTTAGGAAATACTTTCGGTTTTTAATGGTTTGTTGTGACTCAAATTACAATATATCTGCAATAGCTTTGAGTATTTTCTTTTAATGCTCTGAGATTGTGAAATTAGAAAATCCTATTGTACACCATCATCCCTTGGGCATGGTTAGATGATAGAATCCCTTCTAATCTTCATAATTCTCTTATGATTGTTTGTGGGATTGGTGTATCTTGTTGTTTGCCATTGTCTCCTGGGCATGGCTAGGTGATGGAATCACTTCCAGTTCTCACAACTCTCATCCATTTGTCTTCTAACTGAATAAGATAGGACTCCGATTCCAGTTGTGTCCTTCAATCAAGTATAGTATCACCTTGATTGCTACAAGTGGATCCTTGGAAACCCTAGTTCCCACTTTTGAATTCTTAAGTTTCTAATTAAATCCCTCATAAGTATTTCCTTTAATTTCAGATTTAAAATTACATCTTCTTCTAGTTCTACTTATAGTTACTTTTAAAATACACACGAGATTAGTCCATGTGGATTCGACCTCGGTCTCACCGAGATTATTACTACATTGCGACCCTACACTTGGGGTTGTAAATAGGAAGAACTCCTTGAAGCACCACCAATCTTTTCTCTCCTCTTCCTACCTTAATTTATATCTAAAACAACTAAAAAAAACTTCTTTAAATAGTAAAAGTTCGCACCATCTTTAAACCGACTTCAATTTCCACGCTTTCGTTACGCTTCGATCGTATCGAAGTCGCATTGAAAAATCTGTGTAGAATCTGTCAAATTTTAGTGGGACCGAAGTTGGCTTAGGTCGGACCGAATTAAGCCTAAAAATTCTGATTTCTTGCTGGACCATTTTGTATGATTTTGATCAGACTGAACCGACCTTAGGTGGGACTGAACAGTCTGTTTTTTCTTCTATTTGACTTGTAATTTTGTCAGTTTTTTCTCTATCCTTTGCACTTGGTTTTCTTGGATCTTTGGCATATAAATTTTCATTAAACACATCCAAATCTCCAAATCTTCATTTGATAATCTTTTGAGCATAAATCTTATCTTTAAGCATTCTTTTCTCCTTAGCTCTCAAAATCGCCTCGCAAGAGTAAACATGTGAAAATAGATTGATTAAGCATATTTATGTTCTCAAAACCAATTAATAACAAGAATGAAATATGCAATATTTCACACTCAACATTGGGCACCCTCCAATGCCTAAGTTAGGTAAGTCAGATTATCGTAAAAATAGGACTTGAATCAAAGATTTTTGTGCTTACCTTCTTCAGTAGGCGTGGGAGTTATTTATAGGGTGCTTAGGCAACTTCCGAGCTAATACATCTTAATATGATCTGTTAGATACGTTGAAGGATCCTAATTCGAATATGTATATGCTTCCGAGAATATTTCCGAGCACGTCTCGGTCGACGTGATCTTTGGTTAGGATCTCGTCAGATTAGTCCTTTTTTGGTACGATGCAGGATTCTCTCGGGATATCCCTCTTCCTAGGTCGAGGTCGATCTAATCAACTCGGGAGGTATGTCCTATCACTGAGCGTTGTCTTTGAACAATTTAGCTAACAGATGGGTCACTCCTCAGAGCTCAGTTCTCGAGCCTGACCTTGGTATTAGTCCCTTAAGTCGTCTAATCTCACGTGATTGATATGTCGATAATTTGACGTGCCCGTTCGGGCAATTCTTAGTCAGTTCAATTTTGAGATTCCCTACCTTGAAGCCTATCATCCCCTGTGTAGGTCAATTTGATTTTCCTCATGACAATTATTACTTCACAATTTTACCTTTTGAATTTAAACTCAAAATTTATCAGGCGCATGAGCCCAAAATTGAAGCATAGCCAAAGCTCAAGTGAACTGCACCATAAAAGAAAGTACTGGGTATTCAATGCACGGGAATTCAATGCCTAACGTTGAATGCTTCTCGAGGGTCACAGAAGTTCTGGATCAAGCTCATATTTGAGTTTTCCCAACGTAACATTCATGTTGGTGTGAATTTACGAACAGGTTAGAAGACAAAATAAACATTACTGAAGGTTTCAACGGTGAATGTCATTATTTATATTGTTTCCTGTGTTGTGGTCCACTTCAGCTTTCGATATGCTTCAATTGGGTCATACCATAAAATTAGCTGGTAAAAGGTATGGAAGGGGTGGATAAGACACATTCATCACGGTGAACGCCACATAATTTACTCAGCAATCCGTGCACGCCAGTTCGCTTTTACGAATCAGGATTGAAGTAACGTGGAAGAAAAAACCCGCATAATCCTCGGCTGGGGGAGGACTTCTCGTTCAGCTCAAATTAAAGAAGCGGGGCCATTTTCACTCTTTCCTCCTGAGAATGAAAGGGAGAAAGAAGGGTATTTAAAAGCTTAGGGATATATTTGATCAAGTTAGGACTGTCGACCCCACCTTTTATCCAGCAGGTTTTACGAAGCAATAGAAACTTCGTTTGGGAACTTAGTCCCGCACATATGGACAGCGATTTTGAGGACAAAAATACCCTTCATTTCACGGAAACGGATTGGGTACTCCCCCTGCCACCAGCCAATGGCGGATGGTCAATCACCTGTAGCCCCACCATGATGTATGCTTTTCATCTATGCCGTCCATATATTTTTCCACATCATTTTATGGGATGAGACCAAAAAATGAGGTACATGCAAATCTCAAGTGCACCACATTACATGAAACAATGTTGAATGAGCCTCAACCATTAAAAACTTTTTAGAGGCCATAAAACTTTTTGGGGGCCCACTATGATGTTTGTGAGAAATCCTCCCCATCTAAGTTCATTCATAAGATCACAAAGACCTAGATGAAGAGGAAAAACAAATTTCATAATGATCTAAAACTTCGATAACCCCTAAAAGGGTTTCAATGGTAGAAGTTCAATTCCCCATTGCCGTTTATAGTGTGGCCCACTTGATAGTTAGATCTATCTTATTTTTCGTTTCAAGCCTTAATTTGAGCTCACCAAATAGATGGATGGTTTGGATATAACACAGACCTCATGATGGGACCCATAAAAGCAACAAAGTAAAAATAATAATAATAATAATAATAATTAATTAATTAATTAAAAAATAAAAAGACTTCAAACATTATGTCGCGGCACTACCGTGGGTATGGCGGCAGTGCCACGACAGTCTGGGAGATCTTTTTTTTTTACAAGGAGAACTTTTTATCCCTTACATTTTTCTTTAATACATAATTATGTAAATATGTATATATAAGTATATAAAAATATTTTTCTATCTTTTAATTCATTTCTTTGCTTATTTATTTAACAAGCATATCTCCTAAACTAGAATAATTTACTTAACGTACCACATATGACTTTGGCTCTACTCCTTGAACCACCGCACATTTACTCAGCCGCATTATGCATTGGTTGGACCGAAGTCGAGTTCGAATCATGACAAGATTCTGTTTCAGCAGTTGCCCAATTTCGGTCACACCAAACATGGTTTCGTTCGAACTGAATTAATTCTCGGTCGAATCGAATGAAATCTAAAATTCATCGTTCGTCATTCAATGTTATGCATTGGTCGGACCGAAGTCGAGTTCGAATCATGACAGGATTCTGTTTCGGCAGTTGCCCAATTTCGGTCACACCAAGCTTGGGTTTATTTAGACCGAATTAATTCTCGGTCGAATCGAATGAAATCTGAAATTCATCGTTCGTCATTTGAGCTTTTTATGCACTTTTGGTCGGGAAATTGAGTAAGCATTTCCACCGAAATTGAATCTGTAGTAGGCCTGAATAAAGACCGCACATTTTCATCGAAATTGAGCGAGCCAAACAGAAAATTGAGCGGGCCAAACTGGAAATTGATCGGGACAAACTGGAAATTAAACGAGACAAACTGAAAATTGAGCGGGACAAACTGGAAATTGAGCAGGACAAACTGAAAATTGAGCAGGCCAAACTGAAAATTGAGCGAGACAAACTAAAAATACAGTGAGACAAAATATAAAGTTCATTTCATTATCCACCAAATTTGCAAAGTATGTTACACATCCACCCATGCACTTCCAGCAAATATGCAGAAAATTTTCAAGTGTATGCATTTCAGTCCGATTTCTTTCTCTAATCACGAGAGCCTTAAGAGGGTTGATCCGAGGAATGGGTTGATAATCCAATATAGTTTTAATCGACCCATTTGTACTCAATTCATCCCTCGAATTAACCCTCCCAAGGCCATCGTGATTAGAGAAGGAACTCGAATTGAAATGCACAAACATGAAAATTTTCTGCACTGCAAAATTACTGTAAACCTTAACAATATATATCCAACGCTTGCCTGTTCCTCTCAATTTTCAGTTTTCTAGTTTGGCCCGCTCAATTTCCAGTTTCTCCCCGCTCAATTTTCAGTTTGGGCCGCTCAATTTTTAATTTTCTAGTTTGGCCCGCTCAATTTTCAGTTTGTCTTGCTCAATTTCCGGTTTGGCCCGCTTAATTTTCAATTTGACCGCGAAGTAATTGAAATTGACCACGAAGTGAATGAAATGGATTTTCCACCATCAAACTGATGGAATCTTAGAAAATAACTAGGTTGGTTAGCTAAATTAGCTTCTCCTAATCCAAAATTAAAGGTGGTACGTTAAGTAAAATAGGAGATATGCTTGTTAAATAAATTGGCAAATAAATAAATTAAAAGATAGAAAAATATTTTTATATACTTATTATATACATATTTACATAATTATGTATAAGAGAAAATTGCAAGGGATAAAAAGTTTTCCTTGTAAAAAAAATCTCCCAGACTGCGGCGTAACACGGCAGTTTGGGGGATTTTTTTTTTCTGTGTTGCTTGTATGGGTCCCATCATGAGGTCTGTGTTATATCCAAACCGTCCATCTATTTGGCGAGCTCATATTAAGGCTTGAGACAAAAAATAAGATAGATCTAACTATCAAGTGAACCACACTGTAAAAGGTAGTGGGGAATTGAATGTCGACCATTAAAATCCTTTTAGGGGTTATAGAAGTTTTGGATCAGTATGAAATTTGTTTTTCTTCTTCATCGAGGCCTTTGTGACCTTATGAATAGATTGGATGGAAAATAAATATTATGGTGGGCCTTGCAAAATTTTTGACGGTGAAAATCAATTTTTCAGCTGCTCTTTGTGGTGTGGTCCAGTTGATCTATGGATATGATTTTTTTTATTTTTTTTTATTTTAGATAATGCTCTGAAATGATATCAAAATATGGATGAACGCTGTGGATATAATAAATACATAGTTGTGAGGACACGTAACTTCGATCTCTTTCGAGCCGTTCGTACAACTCTCGGTTGGAGGAGCGCCAGCGCTCGTCTTCGAAAGGGAGGGGTATTTTTGTCGATATAATAAATACATAATTGCGAGGACACGTAACATCGATCTCGTTCGAGCCGTTCGTACAACTCTCAGTTGGAGGAGCGCCAGCGCTCGTCTTCGAAAGGAAGGAAGGGGTATTTTCGTCCTCAAATTTGCTACCCGTACGAACAGGTCTAAGTTCCGAAACTAAGTTTATATTGCTTCGTAAAAACAGCGGGATAAAAGGTGGGTCCACAGTCCTAAATTTCTCGATATATCTTGGATATTGGGTCGATGGCATGGACAGCTCCGTCCTCGTCCGGACTCGTCGATCCCGACGAATTCCTTCTCTCTTTCTTTTCCCCTCAACGAGGCCAAAATAAAGAAATGCTTTACATGAATAAGTTGTTTCCATCCGTCCATCCATGATATCTTCTCTTCTACTCTAGCCCTCATTTGCTCCCTTGCAGCTCCAGCTCAGAAATTTCAGATCGCTTTTCTTTCTTCTCACCTCACTTCAGATAGTTGTTGCAAATTGACTTGCTGACAGCTTTAGCCTTTAGGTGAGATATTCTCTATTTTCTTCTCACCTACCTCCACACACACATTCTTTCTGGCTATATACATTGGATATATCATGTATGTTAGATATACTAGCTGAGGAAACGGTTGGCCACGCTATGAAGATCACCTGCCATGAAAATCAGGTTGACCCATTCATCCATTCATTAGGTGAAGCACACCTGTATGGTCAGTCAAATCGTTGGATTCCCATTGATTTTGATGGCGTGGCTTACCCAGTCAGCATACCGACCGGATTTTCACACCAGATGGTCTGCATGGCTCGGTTCACCCTTTGCACGGCTCAGGGTCGAACGCAGGGTTGCACGTAAATTGTCAGATACAGGTAACGTTGTATGGACTCACGATATGTGTGTCTATATATATATATGTGTGTGTGTGTGTGTGGGGGGGGGGGGAAAGAGGTACTATGCGTTCGACCTCAGTTCGTCCCTTGAGGTCAAGCTGTGTGGGCTCCACAGTGATGCGTTTCGAACATCTACCCCGATGCACCGTTCCATCGTGGGCCTAGATCTCAAAAATCAAGTCAATCCGTTATTTGTGTGGGCCACACCACGTACAAAAGTGGAGAAGGGCCATGCACCATTAAAACATTCATAATCATTTTAATGGCCCATTGAGATGTGGTTTGTAAATCCAGCCCATCCATTATGTGTGTCCCACTAGGATGAGGGGTCATACCAAGTTTCAGCAGCATTCAAAACTCAGGTACACCCCACCAAGTGCTTTTATATGTTTTAACGGTGCTTTCAGATGATTTTAGATGGTATTGCCCACCTGAGTTCCATATACGGCTGATTTTTGGGATATCCCATAATTTAAAGGGTACCCATCAAATGCACGGTGTTGATGGTTGACATGCCTAAAGTGAAATTAATTTAACACGGTGGGGCCCACACAGCTCAACCTCACGGAGCTTATCGTGAGGTCGAGGCGCATAGTATATGCGCTCGACCTCACCATAAGCTCCGTGAGGTCAAGCTGTGTGGGTCCCACCGTGATGCGTGTCGACCATCAACACCGTGCATTTGATGGGTACCCTTTAAATTATGGGATATCCCAAAAATCATCCATATACAGAACTCAAATAGGCCATACCATCTAAAATCATGTGAAACACCGTTAAAACATATAAAAGCTCTTGGTGCGGGCCACCTGAGTTTTGAATACTTCTGAAACTTGGTCTGAACCCTCATACAAGTGGAACACACATAACGGATGGGCTGGATTTGGAAAATACATCTTTTGTGGGCCCCAAAAATGATTATGAACGTTGTAATGGTGCACGGCCCCTCTCTACTTCTGTAAATGGTGTGGCCCACAAAAGTCAAGCATTGACTTTATTTTTGAGACCTAGGCTCACGATGGAATGGCGCATCTGACTGATGGGGTAGATGTTTGAAAGGCATCACGGTGGGGTCCACATAGCTCGACCCCATGGGACGGAGCCGTGAGCTCTAGAGAGAGAGAGTGAGTGAATAGGTGTGCAACTAATGTAAAAGAAAAAAGAAAATGCACCATGAAAGAACGGGATCGCACGTAATTACACTGATCCCTCTGAACTATCCAATAACAGAGTAGGCATTATTATTTAAGCAATCACACAATCCACAACATGGCCCACCCGATGCACGGCCTATATACTGCAAATATATTAACATGTGTGGAGAATAAGATCATACACGGGATCGCACGTAATTACACTGATCACTCTGACCTATCCAATAACAGAGTAGGCATTATTATTTAAGCAATCACACAATCCACAACATAGCCCACCCGATGCACGGCCTATATACTGCAAATATATTAACATGTGTGGAGAATAAGATCATACACTCTCAAGGACCCTTGGCAGGCTATACAACATTAAAAAGAAAAAAGTCAACATGATCCACTGATGGACAATCGCAACGTATACATGCTAGACACATGTTTAGTTGGGCTACGCTTTGTTGCTGTTCAATCAGAGACATGGCCACACTTACTTACGCTTTGTTGACACATGGCCACACTTACCTACGCTTTGTTGCTGTTCTATCAGACACATGGCCATACTTATTAACGGGCTTATATTTGATCAAATGTGTGTAATTATGAGAGTGTCAGGCAGGTCAGAGCCATACTCAAGTGAAATTAATTTAATACTTGTGATCACACATGACAAATTAGTTATAAGATTAGACGGTTAAAAATTGTTCTAACTGTCCATCCACCGATGTTGCAATGATAAGGCAATTTAAATGGAGAGGGTTAGCTCTTCAATGAGATATTTTTGGCTTGAGCTAAGTTTTTTTTTTTTTTAATGTTGATCAATGATCACAGATCCCAGATTTCTCATTAATGTAATAATGGACGAATAGATTTAAAAATAAAGATTAGATGACCAATTTTATTGATTTGGAATTAAAATCGGTATAATTAGTGAAAGTAAACTAAAATAAGTAGAGAAAATAAGAAATAAATTACCTACAATCTGTCCATGTGAACAAACAATCGAGGTGAATGGCCAATAAGATGTAACCGTGTGATCTTCCAAGTATGGATTTGGTTGATCATGGATTTGATGACGGTGCAGCGATGGCATTGTATATTAGTGAATATACGCTATGATAAACTCTAGATTTGTTGTGATCAGAGCTAGACAGAAGTGAAGTACCTAAGGCTAAAATTAGGATAGAACAGTATTGCTATGAGAGAGATTGTGTGTGTTGGCTTGGTTGGTAGCTCGAGCTCTTCATTGGGTGTTGTATATATAAACTAAGAATGGTGGTGGTCATATCAAGGTTTCCTTACTAGTTCACATTTTATCCTCGACAGTTACCGAGACCATATCTTAGTCGGTTTCGGATTCCTCAGCGCATTACTTGACTTCTTTCTATTTTTAAAAGACCCTAGTTTCTAATCTTTCATAATCGCCATAAAAGCACCGATTATCTCTAGGAAGTTTTCCTTTTTTTGGCATGATTGTGTGAGACAACCTTACTGTGTATATTTGGATTGTGAAAGATCGGGCATAAGCAAGGCTTTATAAGGCTTGTTAAGCATGCTGCTTAGTCACACGTGTCACTCGTGTGAGAACCCCATGTCCTTGCAGTGTCTTGCTTTTCTCGACCGCGATCGTATGTTCGACTTTGAGCTGTTCTAATTTTGGTAAGTGACATATTGCCGAATTGGGGGGGGGGGGGGGGGCTAGTGCAACCCACACGTCCCAATGAAATGCTATCACATGTCAGCACTGTGTAAAAGTGACAAATAAATCTTACTTGAGGATATTTGATTGTCCATCCACCAAATCAGTCATTAGTTCGGACTGATAAAAATTGATCGGACTATCCTAGCACCAATGTTGCAATGATTAGGCGATTTAAATGGAGAGGGTTAGTCCTTCAATGAGATATGTTTGGCTTGAGCTAAGATTTTTTATTTTTATTTTTAAATGATGATCAGTGATCACAGATACCAGATTTCTCATTAATGAAATAATGGACAAATAGACTTAAAAATAAAGATTAGATGACCAATTTTATTGATTTAGAATTAAAATCGGTATAATTAGTGAAAGTAAACTAAAATAACCAGAGAGAATAAGAGATAAATTACCTACAATCATCCATATGAACAAACAATCGAGGTGAATGACCAATAAGATGTAACTGATGTGATCTTCCAAGTATGGATTTGGTTGATCATGGATCTGATTACGGTGCAGCGATGGCATTGTGTAGTAGTGAATATATGCTATGATAAACTCCAGATTTGTTGTGATCAGAGCTAAACAGAAGTGGAGTACCTAAGGCTAAAATTAGGATAGAACAATATTGCTCTGAGAGAGATTGTGGGTGCTGGCTTGGTTGGTACCTCGAGCTCTTCATTAGGTGTTGTTTATATAAATTAAGAATGACAGTGGTCATATTGAGGTTTCCTTACCAGTTCACATTTTATCCTCAAAAGTTACGAGACCATATCTTAGTTAGTTTCGGATTCCTTATCGCATTCCTTAACTTCTTTCTATTTCTAAAAAACTTCATTTTCTAATCTTTTAAAGTCATTGCAAAAGCACCGATTGTCTCTAGGAAGTTTTCTTTTTTGGCATGATTGTGTGAGACAACTTTACCGTGCATATGTGGATTGTGAAAGATCTGACATAAGCAAGGCTTTATAAGGCTTGCTAAGCATGCAGCTTAGTCACACGTGTCACTCGTGTGAGGACCACATGTCCTTGTAGCATCTTGCTTTTCTTGACCGCAAACGTATGTTCGACTTTGAGCTGTTCTAATTTTGGTAAGTGACATATTGCCGAATGAAGTGGGTTCAAAAGGGAAAGTGTCCTTACTAGTGCCCTGGTTTGTTAATTAGCGTGTGTGTTGAGTTAGTCAGACTGCAGAGCCTCACAGGAATATCTATTCAAGTCTCTGCCTCAACTGGATGTGTGGAAGCTCGGCATAGGTAAATCTAATCCTCACATCCCATGTCCCAAAACACCAAGTGATTAAAACCCTTAAAAATAAGTTAAAATATATTAAGATTTTTGGGTAAGAGAACTTCTTTAAACATCAAAAAATCTCTTAGTTTTCTTGGCCTGTCGATTGTATCGATACACGTATCGATATAATCGACCTACGCTGTCAATGTCCTCGGAAGCTAAATCGATCATATCGAATGAGGACTTAATGTGTCCAGCAACCAAATACATATATGGACAGAATTATCGATATATCGATACACCTATCGATATCATCGATAATTAAATCTCGAGTCAATCAGAAGTGACTCAATAATATCGACAGGCAGTTTTTCGGTGCCCTTGTTTTTCAAAGAAAATTTTAAGATCCTTCGATATATCGATGCTCTTCCCAATAAGATCTCAAATCAAATCTCGATAATATCGGAAGTCTATTGATGATATCGATAATGGGCACGCATGTCTTCCAGTAAATATTTCAGGTCGCTTTTTATCTTTGATCGAGGGCCACTTAAAGAAATCGATATTCATATGTCGATGATATCGAGGCTGAATCGATTGCTTCGATACTGGACACAAACTGTCCAGTGAGCTTACTGGAAAATTCATGGGATTTATTGATGCATTGACACTGCTTCTGATATCATCGATATACAAATTCTGATGACATCGGTTGACCCTCGATCATAGCATAAAAATCTGAAATATTTCTTGACTAGTCTCTCTTATTTTTCAAATGTCGATAGATCGATCCAAGTATCGATAGAATCGGAGTTCGAAATCTGATAATATCGACACCTGATCGATCCCATCGACCAGCTGACAAGAGGTTTCAAAAGCATATGACATGTGAGTTTGTGTCATCGAGCAGACTGTCGATACTATCGAGAGTATACGCTTGATGATATTAACACTGCTCGATGATATCGAACTCTATCATAAATGTGACCGTTTTATATCCATTGGAACCTTTTGCCTATATAAAGAGAGACTTGTTCATATTGCTGGTAGAGAAAGAAGAGAGTATTTTTATGTGTTTTATCTTTAGATCATATACCCAAAGCCCTTTCTTGCACGGGAGTTCATCCTTCAATCCACCCTCATCATTGACATTTAATAGAGTGGATTGGGGAATGAACTTCCACATTCAAGGATCCTTTAGCTACCATCTTAATGGAAAATCATTAAGCTGAGATGCCTTGAATGCTTAGATGATTGGAATTGCTCTATCTCCTTTATAGAAAAATATTTAGAGAGTATGATTCCATCATAACCTTGACCCAACCTGTAGCCTTATATTGGTACATCATTTATTGCGGATCAAGGGAGCTAAAGACTCTTCATCAACAAGGAGGAGATCTTCGCCACTACGCTGAATGGGACTCATTAACTTATCTGTAAGTATCTAGAGTCTAGAGGAGCCTTTGATCATTCCTTTGTAGGATTGAGTTTAAGGTGTTTCTCACCCTTGAAGTCCTCAAGGAGGCCTTTGGCCGGAGTGTACGTGGTGGGTACGTTGTGTGGACCCTTGCTCTATGGAGAGCATAAACATCTGGTTAGAGGTGAACCAGTAAAACCTTCAGTTTGAAGTGAATCAGGTAAAACCTTGGGTTTTGAGGTGAACCGAGTGAAACCTCTGTTAGGGTCTTAGGGAAGATCCTTGGCTAGTGTGCCTAAATGTGGGTGCGATGTGTTGACCCTTGCTCATGAGAGCATAAACAGTCAACCTCAGTGTAGGTTGTAAAGGTTGAAGGTGAACTGATTTAAAACCTTAGGTTAGATGTGAACCATGTGAAACCTCCTTAGTGAAATTCGGTACACTCAAGGGTTGAGTGCGGTTACCGAGAATGGAGTTGACAAGTAGTTGAACCACTATAAAAATGACTGTATTTGTGATTGTTATTCATCTATGTGTGTGTTTATTTATGACAATGCTTTCACATTTACTTATTTGAGCACACCTCATACACAAGCACAGTTATATCCATCATGAACTAAGCTATATATTATTGTCTCTTGAATAGTTTGTGATTGGATCCTCTACCAGGCTTGGAAGCCAGTAGAGTTACATTTGAGTAATCCTGATAATTGTCTGTCTGTAAGGATTAGTGTAATAGGGATTTTAAATACATTGCAAAACTTTAAAAAAGTCCTATTCACCCCCTCTAGGACGTATTGGCATATTCCTACTTCAACTCAAGCGGTCTTCGCCGCTATTTCAATTGGTATTAGAGTGGCTCTCTCTTTAAGGGCTTCACCGCCTAGAGAGTGATCTTGACAGAAGTTTAGGAATATAGCCAAAGGAGAGGGCTCGTCAGTCACTAGACCTCCAGTATTTGATGGTTCAAATTACGCATACTGGAAGGCTAGAATATACTACTTTCTGAGATCTTTGGATCATGATGTTTGGGATGTAGTTGAAAAGGGTTATGTGTCACCATCTGAACAGGTCGTACTCGAGGATGGCACTACCATCACTAAACCCAAACCCAAAGAAAAGTGGACGACGTTAGACAAAGAAAAATGAACTGCTGAAGCAAAAGCTATGAACGCCATCTACTGTGCCGTGTCTTAGGATATATTCAATCAAATAAGTATGTGTGAGACATCTAAGGAAGCATGGGATCTGTTGAAACAACCCATAAAGGCACAAGCACTGTGAAGAAGTATAAACTACAACTTCTGACTTCACAATTCAAAAATCTCAGGATGGAAGAGCATGAGACATTTATGGAGTTTTTCACCAAATTGAATATTATTTATAACTTCATGGGTGGATTGGGAGAAAAAGTTTCGGTACAAAAAATATATAGGAAAATCTTAAGATCCCTACTGGAACGGTTTAATTCTAAAGTAACAACAATTGAGGAGTGTAGAAATATTGATGAGATGAAAGTAGAAGAACTAGTAGGTTCCGTACAAACTTTTGAAATACACTTCGCACAATTCCAAAAATCCAAAAACACTATCCTAAAAACCTCTAAGAAAACAAAACATGACGATAGTGAGAGTGAAAAAGAAGATGAAGATGAGGAAGTGGCCTTACTAGCACAAAAATTCAGAAGATGCTTTCAGAAGAATCGTGGTCGTCCTTTTAGAGGAGGAAAGGTGAATAACAAACCCTCTACAGGAAAATTTGATAAAAGAACAAAAGAACCACATTATTATACCTATCATGAGTATGGAGACCTATCTACTGAATGCTCAAATAGAAAAACTAAGGGCAAAACAATGGTCGCCTCGTGGGATGATACAGAATAGTCAAACTCAGAATCTAGTGACTTAGAGAGTGATGGAGATCAGAAACCATTGAAAATCCTTATGGTCTCCACTACTCCAATCATTCCCAGTGAATCTGAGAATGAAAAGGAACAGCAAGCCACCGAATTATCTCTGTCTGATAATGAGGAAACTGAAAAGGAAGAAGAAGTTGAAAAGGATAAACTGCAAGATGCTTATAATCAACTATACATCCACAACATCAAGGTTGTTAAAAGACTTGGTATATCTGAAAACAAAAAGGAATTGCTGCAAAAGGATTTGGATGAAACTTTAGAAATTAATACACATCTAATCAATGACTTGTAGCAACATCATTCAGATAATGATAGACTTAAGAGAATTAATTCCTTTTCTTTCTTAAATCTGAATTCGAAAAACTAAACAAATAGGTTGAGCAGTTAAAAGATGAAAATATGCTCCTTCAAAATGAAAATCACACTCCTGTTTGATTTGGAAGAATCCAGAAGAATTTCTAAACTAAACTGTAAGTTTTCCCAACGTGGAGAGAAGTTAGAAAAACTGTTGGGAATGGGAAAACCAGGGAAGGATAAAAGTGGGCTAGGATATGAAAAATAAAAATCAAAGATGGATATGCAGCTCCTAGAACTGAAAAATCTGCTGCCTCTGGAAGCAAAACTAGAATAACACCAGTATGTCATGTGTGTGGTGATGTGGGTCATTATGAGTTTGAATTCTTAATACCTAGACGGACCTTACATAACTCTAATCAAAACCACATTGGTAAATTCAAATCAATTAGAGAAACTCAAAATGTTAAAAGTCCATCTAGGAGAAACACTTATCCATCACCACCTAAAGAAAAAAATAGAGTGAAGAAGTCTGCCTCAAAATGGGTAGTAAAAGAAAAACTGAATTGCCTGATGATTAATTTTCATATACCCTGAAATATTAAGCAGAAAAAGAAATAAGTCCAGGTCATGCATATAAATCTAGATATTTGCTGGAATGATGCAATTTTACTGAGCTCAAAAAGGTATAACTGAGGTTCCAGACCTCCATCCTTGTATATAAACATTAGTTTTGACTTGTACAAAGATTGTACAAATTTTGGATATGTCTCATTCAAGAATGGAACATTCCATCCTTGATGGCTGTCAGCCTGGGAATGAATGAGCAAAGCTTAGAATCAATATATCATTATCGATTAATCGATTAAGGATTGATATCATCGATGTCCCTAAAGAATATGAATAGTCAAGTGATCATGGATGGCATCGGTAACTGTCTCGATAGTATCGATTGGCAACTTATCAATATCATTGAAACAATGATCGATAAAATCGATAGATGGTGCCCGATAAATATTGGCTAGGCGAAAAGGGGGGGTTTATTTTTCAAGAGTTTTCGATCACCTTCTCTGCTCGATTCTCTTGACTAAACTGCTGGAAGCCATGTCAGATTACTCAAATCACTCCACAAATTGGGTAATACTCCTCTACATCATCCCTTTTTGGATATTTTTCTTGGTTCATCAAGTGTGTTTGTCGTTTTTCCCAAATTCTTCAAAAGCGTATTGGTCCACATGAGAAAAGATAAAGGAGTAGCATCCGATCAGGGGGAATCTTCAAGGACTACCCGACAAAAAGTTCTCGCTTCAAAAGGAAGAGGGAGGACCCCGGAATGTGGGAACCTCACTCGGTAAAGATCACAATAGACCTCACATGGTAGGTCCTCAATAGACCTCACATGGTAGGACCTCCTTCGACTAGCCAACACCCAGCAAAATACACCGGCAGGAAACTGATTTATGAAAGAAAAGTTGACAGGAGTTGCTTAGCACTTTACAATCTGGAACCCTTATTCGCTACGATCGATTGGCTACCCGTTCTAGATTTTGGTGGGCCGTGCCAACTTGAACTAACATGCAACTTCCTGTCTGCGTGTCACTCTCTTGTATCTGATCCTCCCTCGGTCATGGTCGATCTAGATGGTGATGAGGTGTTAATCACCCCTGCTACAATGGCCAACATTCTCGATCTAGAGATGGCACCAGAAGGCCTTCCAGAAATGGATCTCGACCATCCTGATGTCCGATCCATGGTAACCAAGTACCTGTGAAATAATAAAGATATTCCCTAGCACAAAGGGAATGCATTGAAATCTAGGTACATGGAGCCCCAATTTCGAATTTTGCATGGTATCTTCACCACAAATCTATATCCAAGAAGTACTAATAAATCAGACCTGACTGGATTTATGGTCATGATAATTTATTTTATTGTAAAAGAGACAAGGATGTCCTTACCTACTCTACTGGTTAATCAGTTGGTATATGCAATCCATACTTTCAGGGACCTTCATCTTCCATATCCCTGGATCATAAGCAGAGTGTGCAATGCCATTGGGTTTCTATCTACCACTGATCCAATACATTCTCTTCATGTCTTCAATTCCAAGAACATTCGCAGAATGGACTTGAGGTTCCATGAGTACATAGAGGATGAAAGGGAAGAAGGGATCTAAGAAAGTGAGGCAGCAGCTGGTATCCCTCATACTAAGGAAACAGAGACGGCAGGAGATGCATCCTCCAGACCCGATCCAGGCCCATCAGCATCAATACCTGGATATGCCAAACGATACAAGCTGGACAGGATCGGAGTGATTCAGCGGGATGTTCAATCAGTGCAAGAGTGAGTCACAATCTTGGAGCGAGTCGTCCATAAAGTGCAACAGTCTGTGCAACAGCTGGTAGATTAATGACTTGTTGACGAGACAACATCGCGCCATCTCACTCTGATCCATGATGATGATCGGCGTATGCTATCACACACTTCACTCCTATTTTCCACGTACGAACATCAATATCTTTTTAGATGTTCTACGCTCTCGTTGGTGGTTGTGTTAGCTCTCTAACTTACACAAAAAAAATTTTTGAACTAGTACAAATGGTTGGTTTGGTTGCCTTTGAATGGGCTTGATAGTTTTTTTTTGGTGGCTGTTTGGTGAATATTGAATATCCACCACCCTTGGGCTTTATTAATTTTGGATTTTAATTGGATATGGTTGAATACCATTATCATCTTTTACTACCAACATTGTCTTAAAATCCCTTGGCTCTGATATGGAATGCATGTGATTTTCATGATTATAATATCTGATTATGTCAATAACTTGTTTACTATGCATTCATATCTTCTGAAGATGATGTATGCTTTAAAATGATTTCATCTCTATACATCTATATCTACAATTCTCCCATATGCTTCTTTACACTTCAGTCAATATCAACTGTTACATCTTTTTCAATGACTGACAAAAGGGGGGAGAAAAGTAAAAACACCCGGTGTGGAAAATTGAATATTTTTCTCTTATATGTTGCAGGTGTTAGGGGGAGCAACTGCACCAAGAAAGGGAGAGTTTTGCGGTAAGGGGGAGCAAATACTAGTTGTGTACATGGGTTCTTTAGCATTTGTAAAAATATGTAAATTACATATACACACCATTTAGGATAAGTCTCTAGATATTATCCTAGGGTGTTTTGGGTATTTTTTCATGTAATTGACAAAGGGGGAGATTGAAAGTGGCATTGCTAGTGCCTGGTTTGTCAATTAGCATGTGTGTTGAGTCAGTCGAACTGTAGAGCCTCACAAGAAGATCTATTCAAGTGTCTGCCTCAACAGGATGTGTGGAGGCTCGCCATAGGTAAATCTAAGCCTCACATTCCATGTCCAAAAACACCAGGTGATTAAAACCCTTAAAAATAAGTTAAAATATATTAAGGTTTTTGGGTAAGAGAACTTCTTTAAACATTAGAAAATCTCTTAGTTTTCTGGCCCTGTCGATTGTATCGATACACGTATTGATATAATCGACCTGCGTTGTCGATGTCCACAGAAGCTGAATCGATCATATCGAATGAGGACTTAATGTGTCTAGCAACTAAATACATATATGGATAGAATTATCGATATATCGATACACCTATCGATATCATCGATAATTAAATCTTGAGTCAATCAGAAGTGACTCGATAATATCGACAGGCAGTTTTTCGGCGCCCCTGTTTTTCAAAAAAAATCTCAAGATCCTATGATATATCGATGCTCTTCCCGATAAGATCTTCAATCAAATCTCAATAATATTGGAAGTTCATCGATGATATCGATAATGGGCACACATGTTGTTCACTCCCCAAGTGCAGGGTTGTGATGTAGTAATAAACTCAATAAGACAGGGGTCGAATCCCAAGGGACTGATACTTGTACGTTATCTGAAACTAGATAGAATTAGAACTAGCCTAAGATGAAATCTAAATTGAATATAAATTGATGAATAATGGTGAGATATTAATCTAAAACTTAAGAGAAATCAGAGATAAGAAACTAGGGATTCAGAGGATCCACTTGTAGAGTTCAGGGAGATCTTATGCTTGCATCAAGAATCATAGAAATTAAACTGAACTTCCTTTAATATAGTTTTAAAAAGATGAAAGGTATATGAATTAGAATGGATTCCATCACCAAACCATGCCCAGGAGACAAAGTAAACAACAGAATTAAACTAATTACCAACCAATCACATGTATGAAAGTTAGGAAGAGTACCGTCATCCGACCATGTCCAGGAGATGATGGTGAACAACAGGTCTTCCTGACATCATAAATATAAAGGAAAGGAAGATGCTCAAAGGTATCGCGGACCCATTGTAATTTCAGTCACAATAGATCATTAAAAACTAAAAACATTCCCAATAGTAAACTAAAATCAACATCAGATCAGTCTTAAACAAAGGCACAAGCAACAGGTCCTCCCATCACGCTACAAGCTTCACCTCTTAGCCCTAGCTAAGAGGTTTAGCCGACCATGTTTAAGGCCATCCTCAGAAGAAATTAAAAAAAAAAATAGTAAAACAAATAAAACTCTTGAAAATAATACTTGTCTCTCTCCCTGACATCTGCACCTTCTGGCCGTGGATAGATCCTCCACTGTCTCTCTCCTTCTCCTTTTATAGCCAGCAAGGAATGGCTAGGTAGGTCAGATTCGGCCGAACCGACCTTGTTTACAAAGCAACAACGGTAGAGAAAATGGCTTGCAGACATTTTACGCACTCTGTTACAGCGTGTGTAACCTTGCTTACGCTGATTGCTTGGTGGCCCCCATAGATGAGTTCTGGTAGCAAATCTATTCCGTTCACTGAGACGAGCACTGTAAAACGGTCGGACACACCCTTTTTCTTCTGTTTTGGTGTGGCCCACATGACTTTTCTATTGCACCATTCATCCTCCTTTTAGACGGTTGAAAACCATTCTCTACTGTCTTTCGCAATTTTGCCACCTAGGCGAAGGTCTTGGCCACGTCCTGGACCAAATGAGCGGTCCTGATTATCTGTTGATGAATGGTGAGGGCACACTACATTCATCCATAGGCACTGTTGCGAAACAGAGCCCGCACGGCCTCTGCGTTGTTGTTGATTCGATTCACAAGAAAAAACCATTAAGAGATGGTTGTTTTTGGATTGAGTTAGATGTGGCCCATCGAATTGTAACTCAGCCGTCCATCCTGCATTTTCTGAAGATTCACCTAGGTACACGTGCATGGGACCAAAGACCACCATGGATGGGGTCATGGCCACCCCCTGAGCATGTTTGACGGTTCAGATTGTCCCATGGAATGATCAAGGTGGCCCACTGAGCGTCGCAACGTCCAACCGTGGAAACAAAAATGTATTTTTCGCTTTTTAAAGAAGAAGATCGGGTCAGCATGCGGTGACCCATTTCTTAATTTTTGGTGAACGGCTGGTGTACTTGTGCACCGTGCACGTGGGTCCCACATAGGGTCCATTGTGATGTTTATAAGAAATCCTCTTCGTCCATCTGCTTTGTCGCCTCAATTAAGGCATTGAGTCCAAAATTGAAGCGTATCCAGAGATCAAGTGGGCCCCAAATCACTAATTTATGGTCTGATCTATCCTTTGGGTTCTTCCACAAGGATCCAACAGATGAATTTCGGCGTGTACGGTTAATATATGGTCTTCAGACCCTGTATGAAGTTTCGAGTCGAACGGATGGTTGGAACCCTGTGATCTTGCATTTTGGACTAATTTTGGGCCACTTGAGCTTCAGTTTCTCAATTATCTCGGATCTCTGGCATGTAAATCTATTTATCTTGATCCCCTGGAGTCCGTCCCTTGTCTTGGGGTCATCAAAGCATTAAATCCATGTTTTAAGCACCCTTTTTCAATCTATGCTCGTACAGCCACCTTGTAGCACAAACACGATAAAACGGGCCATTAAACAGTATCATGCTCGTAAATCTAGGTAGTAATTGAGGTCTAAGATATAATATTTGACCCTCAACATAACCCCCAACCAGCATTTTTCTAGTCCCAAGCAAAGTATGCGAAAATAAGTTGAGAATTATAGGACAATTTCTATGAATTTGAGTGAATTTTGAAAAATAATCCAGATCCTAGAATTCTATAATTCATGAATGTTGAGCATTACTATCTCCTGGACTCGAGTGCATAGTAAACTTCACAGTCAAGTTCAATGTATTAACACATCAATTAAAAGAATTCTAAACATTGAGTTCATGGGTGTATAGTGTAATCTCAGCTTATCATCATTAAGAGATTCAATCGTCAATTTCATGATATCATTGGTAACCAACAAAAGAACTCATGGCAACTAAAACGTACCTCATAGATCATTCTTTTTCTTTCTTTCAGCGTTTGATTTTTCTATCAAAAGTAATGCCAAGGAGGGGACTCAAGTCCTTACCTATAGGGAGCAAACCTATGGTAAAGACCAGTCACCTAATAATTTTTGAAAGTCACCCTTGGGGAATCAATCCTTCACTTGTAGGGAGCAAACCTATGGTGAAGACCATTCGCCCAACCCTGGGTATTTTCTTTTTCTCCAATTCTTCTTTATTGATCATGATAGGCAAAATTTTCAAGATGGTTCCTATCATTCTTAATGATTACCAAGTTAACCCTTCCGCATCAAACTGAAACCTTAATGTGAAAGCAAGATGTGACATGTGAAATCATGACTCAATCAATGTTTACAACTTCTAATTCTGAATTAACAATTCAAACTTAACTGTGAAATCTAACAGATATTGAATCCAAGAGTCATAAATTACCAGCATTACATATCTTGAAATTCTAAGTCAAGGATATCCATAAAAATCATCTTGAATTCATAAAAAATCTCAAAAAATTTTAAAATTTTTTGCAATTTTTGCCCAAGATCAAGAAAACACTGATTAGGTAACCTAATCTCTCACCCCCAACCTAAAATCTAAATTGTCCTCAATGTAAAAGATATGAGCATACAATGTAAATGGGACAATGAAAGTAAAGTGATGGGAAGATAGTACCTGGATAACGAATCAAGAGAGATTTTCCAAGAGATCGTAGCATAGAAGCTGGTCATCACGAGAGAGAAAGCAAAATAAAAATAACAAAAATAAAATCCTACCTATACCACTTTCACAGGTGCTCTCGATTGCATTTAGCGTATGCAACAAGCCTTTAAACCCTTAGGTTGCCCCTAGTGGACGAGTTGTAGTCTCGTGAGGGTTTGCAGTAATGTTACCCACAAACATTGAATTAACTAACTAGAAAAATGAAATGGAATGAAAAGCTAGGTTGCCTCCCAGGAGCGCTAAGTTTACCGTCTTCAGCCAGACAAATAAAGCAACTATCCTAGTCCTATAAAAGTGATAAACCTACCTATACCTCCATCAGACTAGGAGATCAATCCTGGTAAACAGAAGCAGTTAGAGGCATGGACATGTCCTCCTAATCAAATTTCTCGACAAATGATTTTAATTAATGTCCATTTACTTTAAACGCCTTGCCATTGTCGGGATCTCTTACCTCGACGGTCCCATGAGGATAAGCACTAACAACATTATAAGGGCTGGTCCAATGAGATTAAAGCTTACCTAGAAATATATGTAGTCGAGAGTCATACAAAAGGACTTTCTAACCTAGCGTGAATGATTTTCATAAAATATGTTGATCGTGAAATGCCTTCATCCTGTCCTTGTAAATTCTCGAGTTCTCGTATGCATTATTCTGGATTTCTTCAAGTTCATTTAACTGAAGTTTGCGTAGCGAGCTAGCCTTGTTCAGATTGAAATTCAGATTTTTGATCGCCCAGTATACTTTATGTTCTAACTCCACAGGCAAGTGATATGCCTTCCCATAGACAAGTCTAAAGGGTGATGTTCCAATAGGGGTTTTAAAAGCAGTACGGTATGCCTATAAGGCATCAGTCAATCGGGTTGACCAGTCCTTTCGATTAGGGTTAACCATTTTCTCTAGGATATGTTTGATCTCTCTATTAGAAATCTTAGCTTATCCACTTGTCTGTGGATAGTATGGGGTGCTCACCTTATGAGAGATACCGTATTTCTTCATTAAGCTCTCAAATGGTTTATTACAAAAGTGTGAGCCCCCATCACTAATGATGGCTCGAGGCGTCCCGAACCGCGACAGGATGTTTTCTTTTAAAAATTTAATGACCGTGCGATGGTCATTGTTGTAGCACGAAATTGCTTCGACCCATTTAGTGACATAACCTATGGCGAGCAAAATATACAAATTTTTAAAGGATTGGGGGAAAGGTCCCATGAAATCAATGCCCCAGTAATCAAATGCTTCTATGATAAGGATGGGATTCAAGGGCATCATATTTCAACGGGTTAATGATCTCAATTTTTGACAAAGCTCACAAGCCATGCAAAACTCATGAGTGTCCCTGAACATGGTGGGCCAATAAAAGCCACACTGTAGAATCTTGGTCGTGGTCTTTTTAGCAGAAAAGTGACCACCACAAGCTTGTGAGTGACAGAAGGAGATGACACTCTGATGCTCATCTTCTAGCACACATCTCCTTAGGATTTGGTTTGGGCAATATTTAAATAAATATGGATCATCCTAGAAAAATTTGCGCACCTTGGTAAAGAATTTCTTCTTATCTTGTGCAGTCCGATGCGTCGGTATGAAACCTGTGGCAAGATAATTGGCAGTATCAGCGAACCAAGGTGAATGGGAGACTCTAAATAGTTGTTCATCAGGGAACATGTCATTAATATGCGTCGCCTCAAGGGAATCAGAGGTATTAAGGCGAGAAAGGTGATCGGCCCCTACGTTCTCTACTCCCATTTTATCTTTAATTTTTAAATCAAATTCTTAAAGTAGAAGGATCCATCGTATCAGGCGGGGCTTAGAATCATTCTTAGAAAGAAGATACTTAAGTGCCGCATGATTTGTGTAGATAATAATCTTGGATCCGATCAGGTAGGATCTAAATTTATCCCAGGCAAACACTACGGCTAAGAGTTCCTTTTCCGTAGTCGAGTAGTTCACTTGGGCAGGATTCAGAGTCCTACTTGCATAATGAATAACGTAAGGCCACTTATCTTTTCTCTGACCTAGAACTGCTCCAAGAGCATAATCAGAGGCGTCGTATATAAGTTCAAAAGGAAGACTCCATTCGGGTGGCTGCATGATAGGTGCAGTGGTTAACATGCCCTTAAGCTTAGTGAAAGCTTCTTGGCATTGCTCAGTCCACTCGTATGGTGCATCCTTTTGAAGAAGATTACATAAAGGACGAGACAGGAGACTAAAGTCCTTTATGAAATGCCTGTAAAATTCTGTGTGTCCTAAGAAGGATCGCACGTCTCTGATGTTCTTGGGTGGAGGTAGGTTAGAGAAAAGATCAATTTTTGCCTTATCTACCTCGATTCCCTTGAACGAGATGATATGTCTAAGGATAATTCCCTTTTGAACCATGAAATGACACTTCTCCCAATTAAGTACCAAATTCCTATCTTCACATCTTTTCAACACACATTTAAGACTCTCTAAACATTCACTGAAAGATGAACCAAAAATAGAGAAATCGTCCATGAAGACCTCTAAATATTTTTCCATCATGTCAGAAAAGATACTCATCATACATCGCTGAAAGGTGACAGGGGCATTACACAACCCGAACGACATCCTTCTGTAAGCAAAGGTACCGTAGGGGCATGTAAATGTGGTCTTTTCCTGGTCCTTAAGGGCGATTTCAATCTGATTGTATCCCGAATACCCGTCAAGGAAACAATAATAGGAATGACCAGCTAGCCTTTCCAAGATTTGATCGATGAAGGGCAAAGGAAAGTGGTCTTTCCTTGTGACGGTATTTAACTTTCTGTAGTCAATGCACATTCTCTAACCAGTAGTAACTCTAGTTGGCACGAGTTCATTATTGGCATTGGCTATGATGGTGATCCCAGACTTCTTAGGAACCACCTGAGTTGGACTCACCCATTAACTATCGGATATGGAGTATATGATACCCACATCTAATATTTTAAGAACCTTGGCCTTAACCACTTCCTTCATGTTTGGATTTAGTCTACATTGTGATTGTCGAACAGCCTTTGCATTATCCTCAAGATATGTGCGGTGAGTACAAATCGATGAGTCGATTCCCTTGAGGTCTGCTATTGTCCATCCAAGAGTTCCCTTATGCTCAAGGAGCGTACCTATGAGCATACTCTCCTGCTCTTTCTCCAGGTGGGCAGAGAACATCACCGGGTATGTCTCATCTTGACCTAAATAGACATATTTTAAATCAGAGGGCAAAGGTTTTAGGTCAAGCTTCGATGGCTTGAGGTTAAACGGTAGAGGCACTACATCGATTTGGGGTAACTCTTCAAATTGTGGCCTCCACCGGTTAACTTCAAGTACCGGTGCAATATCAAGCATGACACACATCTCCCTAATCATATCATCATCAAAATCATGGGAGTGGGCCAGGCACGTCGTTAGAGGATCAGAGGATAAGGTAAGAGGCGTTCTATCTTCCACGAAAGAATCAATCATGTTAATGTCGTGGAAATCGTCATCATCCTCTAAGTTGCTGCCATTATTGAAAAAGATATTTGACTCCAATGTTAAATTTCCAAAAGACATAGTCATGACACCATTCCTGCAATTGATAATTGCATTTGAAGTAGAAAGGAATGGGCGACCAAGAATGACCGGAATCTGAGTGCTCATGTTATTGATGGGTTCAGTATCTAAGATGATAAAATCTACAGGGTGGTAAAATCTATCGACCTGGACCAACACATCCTTGATTATCCCTCTTGGTACACGAATAGTGCGATCAGAAAGTTGTATATGGTTCGGGTGGGTTTTAATTCATTCAAACCTAACTGTTTATATACCGAGTAGGGAATCAGATTGACGCTCGCTTCTAAGTCAAGAAGTGCGTGATCAATTCGATAGTTCCCGATTACACATGATATGGTTGGGCTACCGGGATCTTTGAATTTCTGCAGCACATCTTGTTTTAGGATGGCACTTACTTTCTCAGTCAAGAAAATATTCTTTTGAATACTTTGCAATCGTTTGGTCGTGCATAAGTCCTTTAGGAATTTCTCATATGAAGGTATCTGTTTTACGACATTAAGTAGAGGAATATTGACTTTCACTTGTTTCAACACCTATAGGATATCCTGAGAGTTAGAGAGACATTTTGCTGGGGAATGGAGCAACTAGCTTCTTTAGAGGTTTCGATTTTAATTTTTGTGGGGCATCACTAGATCCATCATTGTTGTCCTCTTCTGGTTCTTGAGGCTTTTTAGGCCTAACCGGAAAGGTTTTAACAATAACCTTCCCACTCCTAAGAGTGGTGATGGATTTAGCATGACCCATTTGATTTGAAGAGCTGGGATCACCTATCTCGTATTGTGGTTTAGGATTAGGGAGTGGTTGTGCAGGAAGCATCCCCTTTTCTATAGCCGTCATATGTGAATCCATTTTTTGTATAAAATCTCGCATTATCTGCGTCAGATCTTGCATGAAATTTTGAACCGGTTCTTCTTGAGGTCTCCCCTGATTTGGATTTTAATTGAAGAAACCTTGAGGGGTAGTAGTTTGTCCGTTCCTCCAACTAAAATTGGGATGATTTTTCCAGCCAGGATTGTACGTATTAGAGGTTGGTCTATTGAAAGGTCTTTGATAGTTATTTACGGCATTGGATTGTTCATTCAATACTTCTTGAAAGGCAGGTATTATAGGACAATTTTCAGTTGTATAAATGTTGCAATCACAGATGGCACAAACACTTTCATTAACCTTATCTTTCTTTCCTTCCATGGCCTCAAATTTTCTTATGAGCATAGACACTTTATACTTGAGATCATCATCTTCTTTCAAGAGATACAATCCACCTTTCTCCTTAGGTTAAGTCGGCCTAGACGTGGTGTTTGGATTTGGGTAATAGTCCTATGATTGTATTTTTTCAGTAAGACTATCGAGGTAATCCCATACCTCGTCAACATTTTTATTAATGAATTCTCCATTACACATTGTCTCGACCATTTGGCGCATGGAAAATGTCAGTCCATCGTAGAAAAAATTTATAATGCGCCACGTTTCAAAGTCGTATTGTGGGCATGAACTGACCAAATCCTTGAACCTTTCCCAACATTGGAAGAATGTTTCATCTTCCTTTTGGACAAAGTTCATGATTGCTTTTTTGAGGGTAATCGTTTTATGATGTGGGAAAATTTTCTTTATAAATTTTGTCTGCATATCATTCCATGTGCCAATGGATCTAGGACGCAGTGAATGTAACCGCATCTTGGCCTTCTCTTTTAAGGAAAATGGAAAGAGTTTCAGCCTAATTGTTTCCTCAGATACATTAGGAAAGTATAAGGTGGCTATAATCTCGTCGAACTCTTTTAGATGTAGTTACGTTTCTTCAGATTCGAGCCCATGGAACTTAGGAAGGAGTTGGATAACCCCTGGCTTGATGTCCATCTGTCCTGCATTCTCAGAAAAAATCATGCATGAGGGCCTACTCACTCCCGCCAGTTGTAAATAATCTCATAAAGTATAAGGCGGGGGTGCTTGATGCACCTCATTCTCAGTTTATACTTCCTCAACCCTAGGTTGGGGTAGTGCTTGAGGTTGATTCGCAGCCATAACCTCAATTAACTCAGGAAAATTCGAGCGGTGTATAGTCCTGTGATGGACAGTCAACCCTTCAACTAATCCTCCTTCGATTAAGAGACGTCAAGTGTTGTCACGGGCCCACTTGGGCATGAAACACTCGCAGCCCTTGATTTAAATTCTAAACCTAGACCTAAGAAAGGAAATAAAACTCTAAAAATAAGAGAGGGTTGGAGAGAAGTTACCAAATTGGAGTCCCTAAGTTAAAAAACTGCAAAACGAACAAAACAAGTTAGTTTTTAGAAATAGAAAGTCGAAGAATAGAAAATTTCTAATTAGAAGTAAACTAATTTCTAAATAAAAAGAAGAAATTCCTAAAAAAGAAAGTAAAAAACAAATTAGGAAAGTCTTAAACTAGAAAGTAAGTTAATAAAAGGGAATAGAAAGTAGAAATTAGAAAGAGCTTACTGAATTAGAAGTTACTATCTTAAAATCCTACAAAATAAATAGGTTAGTTTCTATAAATTAACAAAAATAATCTAACCTAAAATTAGAGAAATCCTAATCTTAAATTAATCCTAAAACTAGTTAATTTCAGAAACACAACCGTCAGTCCCTGGCAACGGCGCCAAAAACTTGTTCACTCCCCAAGTGCAAGGTTGTGATGTATTAATAAACTCAGTAAGACCAAGGTCGAATCCCAAGGGACTGATACTTGTACGTTATCTGAAACTAGGTAGAATTAGAATTAGCCTAAGATGAAATCTAAATCGAATATAAATTGATGAATAATGGTGAGATATTAATCTAAAACTTAAGAGAAATCAGAGATAGGAAACTAGGGATTCAGAGGATCCACTTGTAGAGATCAAGAAGATCTTATGCCTGCATCAAGAATCATGAAAATTAAACTGAACTTCCTTTAATATAGTTTTAAAAAGATGAAAGGTATATGAATTAGAATGGATTCCATCACCAAACCATGCCCAGGAGACAAAGTAAACAACAGAATTAAACTAATTACCAACCAATCACATGTATAAAAGTTAGGAAGAGTACCGTCATTCGACCATACCCAGGAGACAATGGTAAACAACAGGGCTTCCTAACATCATAAACATAAAGGAAGGAAGATGCTCAAAGCTATCGCAGACCCATTGTAATTTCAGTCACAACAGATCATTAAAAACTAAAAACATTCCCATTAGTAAACTAAAATCAACATCAGATCAGTCTTAAACAAAGGCACAAGCCACAGGTCCTCCCATCACGCTACAAGCTTCACCTCTTAGCCCTAGCTAAGAGGTTTAGCCGACCATGTTTAAGGTCATCCTCAGAAGAAATAAAAAAAAAAACAGTAAAAAAAATAAAACTCTTGAAAATAATACTCTGTCTCTCTCCCTGACGTCTGCACCTTCTGGCCATAGATAAATCCTCCACTCTCTCTCTCCTTCTCCTTTTATAGCCAGCAAGGAGGAACTGACCATGTTTACGTGGCAACAACTGTAGAGAAAATGGCTTGCGGACGTTTTACGCACTCTGTTACAGCTTGCGTCAGCTTGCTTACGCTGATTGCTTGGTGGCCTCCACAGATGAGTTCTGGTAGCAAATCTACTCCGTTCACTGAGACGAGCACGAAAAAACGGTCGGACATACCCTTTTTCTTCTATTTTGGTGTGGCCCACATGACTTCTCTGTTGAACCATTCATCCTCCATTTAGATAGTTGAAAACCATTCTCTACTGTCTTTCACAATTTTGCCACCTAGGCGAAGGTCTTGGCCACGTCCTGGACTGAATGAGCGGTCCTGATTATCTGTGTGATGAATGGTGAGGGCACACTACATTCATCCGCAGGCTCTGTTGTGAAACAGAGCTCGCACGACCTCTGCATTGTTGATTGGTGGGACCCTTGTGCGGAGATATCTGCGAAATCCATACCGTCCATTAGATTCACAAGAAAAAACCATTAAGAGATGGCTGGTTTTGGATCAAGTTAGATGTGGCCCATTGAATTGTAACCCAGCCATCCATCCTGCGTTTTCTAAAGATTCAAGTGGGTACACGTGCATGGGACCAAACGACCACCATGGTTAGGGTCATGGCCACCCCCTGAGCACGTTTGACGGTTCAAATTATCCCATGGAACGATCAAGGTGGCCCACTGAGAGTCGCAGCGTCCAACCGCGGAAACAAAAACGTATTTTCTGCTTTTTAAAGAAGAAGATCGTTTCTTGATTTTTGGTGCACGGCTAGTGCACTTGTGCACCGTGCACGTGGGTCCCACATAGGGTCCATTGTGATGTTTATGAGAAATCCTCTCCGTCCATCTGCTTTGTCACCTCAATTAAGGCGTTGAGTCCAAATTCGAAGCGTATCCAAAGATCAGGTGGGCCCGATATCACTAATTTATGGTCTGATCTATCCTTTGGGCTGCTTCCACAAGGATCTAATGGATGAATTTTTACGTGTATGGTTAATATATGGTCTTCAAACCCTGTATGAAGTTTCGAGTCGAACGGAAGGTTGGAACCCTATGATCTTGCATTCTGGACTAATTTCGGGCCACTTGAGCCTTAGTTTCTAGATTATCTCGGATCTCTGTCGTGTAAATCTATCGATCTTAGTCCCCTGGAGTCCGTCCCTTTCCTTGGGGTCATCAGAGCGTTAAATCCAAGTTTTAAGCACCCCTTTTCAGTCCATGCTCCTAAAGTCACCTTGCAGCACAAACATGATAAAATATGTCCAGCTCGAAGGCCACTTGAGAAAATCGATATTCATATGTCGATGATATCGAGGCGGAGTCAATTGTATCGATACTGGACACAAACTGTCCAGCGAGCTTACTGGAAAATCCAAGGGATTTATTGATGCATCGACATTGCCTCCGATATCATCGATATGCAAATTCTGATGACATCGGTTGACCCTCGATCATATCCTAAAAACCTGAAATATTTCTTGACTAGTCTCTCTCATTTTTCAAATGTTGATAGATCGATCCAAGTAACGATAGAATCGGAGTTTGAAATCTGATAATATCAACACCTGATCGATCCCATCGACCAGCTGACAAGAGGTTTCAAAAGTGTATGACATGTGAGTTTGTGTCATCAAGCAGATCGTCGATACTATCAAGAGTATACGCTCGATGATATCGACACTGCTCAATGATATCGAACTCTGTCATAAATGTGACCGTTTTATATCTGTTGGAACCTTTTGCCTATATAAAGAGAGACTTGTTCATATTGCTGGTAGAGAAAGAAGAAAGTGCTTTTGTGTGTTTTACCTTTAGATCATATACTCAAGGCCCTTTCTCTCATGGGAGTTCATCCTCCAATCCACCCTCATCATTGACATTTAATAGAGTGGATTGGGGAATGAACTTCTACATTCAAGGATCCTTCAGCTACCATCTTAATGACAAATCATTAAGCAAGGATGCCTTGAATGCTTAAATGATTGAAATTGTTCTATCTCCTTTATAGGAAAATATTTAGAGAGTAGGATTCCATCATAACCTTGACACAATCTGTAGCCTTATATTGGTACATCATTTGTTGCGGATCAAGGGAGCTGAAGACTCTTCATCAATAAGGAGGAGATATTCGCCACTACGCTGAATGAGACTCATCAACTTATCTGTAAGTATCTAGAGTCCAGAGGACCCTTTGATCATTCCTTTGTAGGATTGGGTTTAGGGTGTTGCTCACCTTTGAAGTCCTCAAGGAGACCTCTAGCGGTTGTGTATATGGTGGGTGCATTGTATGGATCCTTGCTCTGTGAAGAGCATAAACATCTGGTTAGAGGTGAACCAGTAAAACCTTCAGTTTGAGGTGAACCGAGTAAAACCTTGGGTTTTGAGGTGAACCGAGTGAAACCTCTGTTAGGGTCTTAGGGAAGATCCTTAGCCAATGTGCCTAAATGTGGGTGTGATGTGTTGACCCTTGCTCGTGAGAGCATAAACAGTCAGCCTTAGTGTAGGTTGAAAAGGTTGAAGGTGAACCTGATTTAAAACCTTAGGTTAGAGGCAAACCATGTGAAACCTCCTTAGTGAAATCCGGTACACTCAAGGGTTGAGTGCGGTTATGGGGAGTAGAATAGACAAGTAGTCGAACTAGTATAAAAATGACTATGTTTGCGATTTCTATTCATCTATGTGTGTGTTTGTTTATGACAATGCTTTTACATTTACTTATCTGAGCACACTTCACACACAAGCACAGTTATATCCATCATGAACTAAGCTATATATTGTTGTCTCTTAAATAGTTTGTGATTGGATCCTCTACCAGGCTTGGAAGCTAGTTGAGTTATATTTGAGTAATCCTGATAATTGTCTATCTGTAAGGATTAGTGTAATAGAATTTTTAAATACATTACAAAACTTTAAAAAAGTCCTATTCACCCCCTCTAGGATGTATTGGCATATTCCTACTTCAATTCAAGCGATCTTTACTACTATTTCAAAAAGATATCCTCATGGCACAAGTAAGATTTATCTGTCACTTGTAGATAGTGTTGACATGTGAAAGCATTTCATTGGGATGTGTAGGTTGCACTAGAATAGTGTAAACAATGCCCCCCCCCCTCCCCTGCACACACACACACGTTATATCAGATCCAGAGGATGTGAAGGGATGTAGTGTCACTTCAGCTTTGGTGGCATAGAGTTTATGCTCGGAAGTAGTGCACAATCAAGCTGCATTGGAAAATCATCCATTATGATTGCTTGCTTTAATTGTGAACGTGAAACTCAATGGTCATATTTGTTTAAAATAATTTTGTATCCATTTCATTCTCTTTTTCATTTACTGTGTAGACATCCCACCTTAAAAGGGATCAGAACTACTCTTGACTTCTGTCACACCCCAAACTCGGGAACCGGGCTGACAAAATTCTCAACCATCAAATTCGATGCCGAAGCCTCCGTAGTACCCCATTCTCAGCTCCCAGCTCTCATACACTAGGTTTCGATCCTGGGATCTTATAAGGAGGATTTTTAAGTTAATTTTTTTTTGTAAAGGAGCTTAACCACAAGTGTACCCAAATCACGAAAACATTATCACCACATGTCCACTAATATAATCTTTGAGTACAATGTTGGAAAGGGAAATATAGGATGTATTCAAAACTTAAAAGAACAGGCTCATGCTCTGGGTTCAATGTTGCTGATATGTCTTAACATCACCAACAATGAAAACAAACGTGAATAAGCTTCCTACGAAGCATAGTAAAGTGTGTGCACAATGCATATGACAATAATATAAATATTAGAGTATGCAGAAGATAGAGGGTTAAACTATCAAGTTCATAAATGCTATTAGTCATACCAAGGCTATGCGATGCAAGGCCTATGTGGACGAATATCATATGCTAGGGATGCAATGCAATATCAATCCTCGACTAGTTCACATATCAGTACAGTTCGTATATGAAAACGTCACCGAGGTTTTCATATTCGAACCCTATCCTTCTTGTTAGTGATATCCTTATCAGTACACTCCAACATTGACTATCACCCTATTGCGTGCATGACCAAGTGAGTAGAAGAGACCTCACTATCCTTCTTGTCAGTGATATGCCAATGCCTACCCATCTCATCGATAGCGGACCCATTTGCGAGCTAGTAAAATTCAACCTAGCTTATAACCCCTTAACCTCAGGCGGATAAGGTCAGACCATATTTCGACCGACCACGACACAGTAGGAGACGTGACCTATTGGTATTGGCACTCAGGCGCTTATGTTATCCACTTGGTATCAATGTTAAAGCATCCTACTGGTATCACAAAGGTTTAAGGACTTTCACCCAAGGACATCCATAGCACTCTAATGCTAGAACATATATTTTTGGTATCCAATCCAACCATCCAAGATATGCCTGTGGAGGCCATAACTCTGATGTCGTTAGGGCGTAAAGTGATCGTGACATATAAGATTCGAAATGCATGAGTCATACCATCGAAGTCATGCATCAAACCTACACATACCATGCGATCATGTGGGGCAACCCTATCTCAGATGGGGTCCCCTATGTATCTCAAGCCCAAAGGCGTATGCTATGATCAATCATCATCCACAACATGTATAAAAATGATGCACATGGGCATATACCTAGGCATGATATCTTTATATTAAGCATGTTCTTAGTGTGTCCTATCATGCCAAGTACATTAGCATGTTATAAGACATATCAAGCGATAATCGACCTTAATTGGCACATCATATGCAGAGAGTGGGAACTGAATGGTAGGCCCCACTATAAATATAGAAGTATATGTGGTGTGGCCCACGTTAGACTAACATCGACTCCTCAGGTAGCCTATAAGGCATGAGTAAAATATATACACTAAGGCGGGGTCCACTGGGAGTGACCCAAATAGACACCCACATGTATAACAAATGTGCCACTAGGCTACCAATCTATTTGGGCACATGGCTCAATGATGATGTCCCAAAACAATCAGATTATCAATAGCATCGCTGAATTACTTTAATAGGATAATCTGCACCGTATGATCATTTCTAACGTAAACTGATGGTTACACATCATTGGTTAGTCACTAAGATGTGATCCTATGCTTATGGCCATTTGAGTCTTAGGATTTCATCATTTCAGGCAAGGTATATGTTTAAATGGATTTAATATAACCATAGTGTAAATATTCACATACTCATTAATTAGAGATTTGAATCCAGAATGCCTAATATAACAAAAAATTCAAAGGATCCCAGATTCAAGGATTCTCAAGTCCAAAGGTTTCTACCCCTACATTTCCTTATGGTGCAGCCCACCTAAGATTTGGATTGGCTTAAACTCTTGGGATTATGGTCTAACATGACCCGAGAGAAGGATGGCCGGTGTGGATGGCACATAAACATCAAGGTGGGTCCCACAAGTACTACAAAAAATGGGTAGCACTCCCCGCCCACTGTTTCCGCTGATATGGTCCGCCTGGGAGTTGGATCATCCTGATTTTAGGGCTCAAAGCCTAACATGATCTGGCAAGACAGATGAACGGAGTGGATAGGATACATACATAATGTAGGGTCCCACATGTGAGCTCCATTCCGATGCCCCTGATGGGCGTCCGCCCATCTGGGCACTGGTAATAACGCCAGCATGTGGTCGGCATCCAACAGCCTCTTATTTTTTTGTCGCACTTCTAAGGTGGGCCCCACTTAGATAATCCAACCCATTCATCGCATATTCCAGGTTGAGAGAAGTCTAGTAGGCACTGAGGTGGACTAATTTGGATGAACAAAAACCCCACAGTGGGCCTTGGAATGTTTCAATAATAGGATTTTGTTTCCTTTGTACGGCCCACTAGAGACTCAAATCTGCCCCATATTTTGGCCCAAGGCCTAAAGTGATCTGGAGAAGTCGTTGAACGGCATGGATTACACAAAAAGGATAAGGACAGGTTCCACTTGTGAGACCCATACTTGGTTAGAAAGAGTTACCGCATAGCATGCACCAACATGCTTGGCCCTTTATATATATATATATTGGACATTATTAAAGTGGATCCCATGTGGATGATCTGATCCGTCCACCACGTGGCCAATTAGATTAGAGGCCAATGGCCCTGATTTAGGCTAGTTCGGATGATTAGGGACCCCATAGCAAGCCTTGGAAAGTTTCAATAGACTGACATTGTTTGCCTTATGCGGTCCACTAGATGGTTGGATCAGCCAGGTTTTTTAGGCTCTATGGCCAAAATGAGCCAGGAAAACAGATGGGAGTTGTGGATCTAAGAAATACATCATAGTGGGTCCCATGAGTGAAAACCCACTCCACGGCTCCCATGCAAAAGAGTTAGTGACGCAGGCTTACTAGCCACCTATTCTTCACACAATGTGGCCTACTTGGGATGTGGATTAGCATGGAACTTGGGCTCGATGGCCAAAATGGTCTGATAAAGTATATGGATGGAGTGGATTGGACACATACATCAACGTGGATTCCACGAGTGGGGACACCACTCCTCCAAGTGGAACTGCTACTGGGCAGCAGCGTCCAAAGATGTCGCTTACATCGTGGTTACCACCCTTCCCTCTTTTTCAGTTGTGTTTAGGGGTGGTGGGGTCCACCTTGGAAAATCTACTATATCCATCAAACTGTTCAACACATGGTGGTCCACGCTGTGATAGTTTAGGGGACACGCTTTCCAACAGTGTGGCCCACTTGTAGCCCCACAATACCATCAAAAGTAAGAAAAGAAAGGGAAAGAGAATGGAAAGAAGAAGCAAGGGAAGGGGATCCAGCCATTGGGGTGGGCCCCCACCACTATGGGGTCCACCACATACTCAATACATGGTCAAGGTGGGTCATACCCTTGTGGGCCCACCAAAATAGAAAAACCACAAAAAAAAAGTGAGGGTCTTGATCCTCCCATGCACTCACAATGAGGATGGATGGTCGAATCAGGTTAGATCATTGATCGAATGGCTTGGATGGTGAAGCTCCTCCCCTAAACTCCTCTAACCTTCCCTCAAGCTCTAATCTCTCTTAATTTCCCTCTTAAAACACTTCTTTCTCTCAAGCACTCTCTTATCTCTCTGTAATTTCTTCTTTCTCCTCAATCTCTTCTTTCTCTCTCTAATCTCTTTTTACTAGGAATTTTGTAGAAATGAGAGGGATTTATAAGCTTTTGTAGTAGAAGTTTTTGGGTAGATAGGGAATTATGAAAAGAGGGGTAAATAAATGGAGATAAAAAGAAGGAAAGAATGATGGCTAAGCATGGGTTGCATGAGCAAGGCATGGGCTTGTTTGACTAATAGGGAGAGAGTGACGAGTGATGGATGGGTTGATTGATGGCTTGATTGACAAATTGATTAATTTTACAACATTGGGATTTATGCAAGTAGGGCCACGTGCGTTACGCAGCCAACCTCGGATTGTGCTAAAATTGTAACTTCTAATCTAGGGACCGAAATGGGGCATGCCATGTGGCGTTGGAATCGTAGCGCCCGCGCAATCGCTAGGGTATAAGTCTTGGGGTATTATGGTACAAAAATAGGGTAACGATCAAAGCTCGTCGATCTAGTCCGTTGGGAATGTGTCGGCACTGAAAACGAAGAGTACAGTTGGCCTCACAGGTTTATGGGTCTTACAACTTCAGTACCAACTTCAATCAAAAGTATGACACATCTTAACATTCATAATACAACCGTATAAGTTGGACAAAGGATGACTGAGGATTGGTTTCAGAGATAACTAATTGGTCGGATCAACTAATAGGATGGCCCATCGATCCGCTTTCTTTCACAATTGTCAAGGTTTCCAGGATGGTCAAATAGGCAACATTACGATAAAGCTACTCCCAAATTGACCATAAGACCCCAAAAGGCCCAAAGGGAAAGCCTAGGAAGGCCATTAATGTGACCTGAAAATGATTAACGATATGGATCGACGGGATCATAGCCTGATTAACTTGATCTCGATTGCTCGCCCAAAGGTATTGGTAAGCGACTAACCAATGCAAATACATTTCACTAACTCCAACGGCACCAACATCTTATGGAAATCCGGCCGAAGGATCCTTGAGACATTTCTAAAATAACCATCGGATCTAATTGGCTAGAGCCAGAATGGGCAGGTGATAGAACCAAGAGAAGTACCACGGCTTTGGAACACCATTAAAGGCGTTGAATTTGTACGGTTTGTTGAAAAGTGGGCTTTAAAAAATGGCCATTTATGGGTCATTTTCTAAAAGATGCCTGCCTGCCTTTGAACCACCTTTTGCAAAAGCTCTGCAATTCACGTGTAAAGTAAAAAAGAGTGAGCCCAAAAATTGCCCATAAAGGGTTGTTATTGGACCTCTTCAACCTATTTAAGGGCCTCAACTAACCAGAGAGGGACAAAGGCCGAGAGTTGAGAGCCTTATGAAGCCACTCCCAAGTCGGCGCGTCACTCTATCAAAGTCATACACACACTAAAGTCAATTATGCTCCCTTATCAACTCCAAAAGAGACCTACTCCATTGTTATTTTGTCTAAATAAAAGAACAAAATTTTCAAAGATGAAGACGACATTGAAGTCAAAAGAGTAAGGTTGGAATCGAGGACATCCAACCATCCCTTTTGTAAAAAAAAAGGGTGTCGTGTTTCACCTTTTCCTTCTCACATCTCAAATTAACTTTCATTCTAGTCTGCGCATTCTAAATACATTAGTAGAACACACGTACCTACTTTTTATTTTACTTTTGCAATCATCTCTCCTATCTACCTCCTTTTTTCATTTTATTTACCTACATGGGTCTTAAACCCTGCGCAGTAAGACTTGGTGCCATTTTTTTTTTATTTTGCTTGCATCGAGTCTTAAACTCTATGAAACATAGTTAGATGCAATAATATTAAAACTCTGTCAAATCCCTAAAAAATTATAAAATCTTATAAAGTATAGACCGTACATCGTGTGTGTGAAAAAAGGGTGTCTAATCCTTTCCTTTTTCATAACTGAGGCCCTTACTCAGAATCTACAGTCACAGACCAGTTGTATTAGTCACTTGAGTTATGGAATCTTACAATTCCCTGACCTTCAAGTGATTATATGATTTCTAGGTAGTCGTAGATTCCAAGTTTCTTTTGACTAGTGGCGAATCCAAATCAAATGCAGTTTACCTTTCAATTAACCCACATTTAAATCAAACCAAATTAGAAAAATAGAGTGAAAATTTGAGGAGATGCGAGTATTCCATGTTCGTGCGGGGAGGACATTCACAGATATGGAAACTCTACTGGTGAGTGTAGTTAAGCACTAGCTAAGGCTCGACATGAAACACAAGATTTTACTATTTTTTTGAGGATTCTATAATTTTGGTGCATTTACTTTTCCACACTTTAGTGAATACCAGTCCATTTACTTTCTGGCTCTATAGTGAACACTAGTCCATGTTCCTGCCTTCATCATGCATTTTAGTGCAAATTGGTCCATTTATTTTCTCATGAGCATCTTGCATTCTAGTTCCCATTGGTCCATTTACTTTCTTGCTTTTAGATTCTAACCTTTTAATACATATTAGTCCCATTTACATTTGTACCTGTACATTTTATTATTCTAGATTAAACTACTAGTCCCATTTATATTCTTGCCCGTACATTCTATTATTGTAGTTTAAACTGGTCCCTTTTATATTTCTACATTACATTTGGCACTTTACTTTATGTTATAATTATCAAAAGTAAAAGAGAGAGAGAGAGAGAGAGAGAGAGAGAGAGAGAGAGAAGAAAAATACAAGAAAAAAGAAGAGAAACAGAAGGGACAAGCATGGTCCAACAAAGGTTAAAGGAATGAGCCACCTGCTTCTCCAAGATCACCTAGATGCCCAATTGTAGCACATACAGCTTCTCCCTCCATATTTGAAGTGGTCTAACCCAGCTTTGTATATGGGCAATCAGTTCCACCCAACTCCCTCTAACGAGAGTCAATCTTAGTAGGCACATTTCAATCAACAATATTCTAGTCAATTCTAGCATCTTCGCCCTAAAGGGAGCTAGTCTTAGTTCCAACCCTCACATGATAGTCAAATCCAACAGGCACATTCATATAAACAATATTTTATTCAATTCCAGCATATCCTCCCCCTAAAGAGAGTTAGTCTTAGTTCCAACTCTCAAATGTCTGTCAAATCCAGCATCCTCCCCATAACGGGAGTCGGTCTCATTTTTAACATTTACATTCTAGTCAAGTTCAGTATCCTCCTCCTAATGGGAGTTAGTCTTAATTCCAACCTTTACTTTTCAACCAATAGTCTTAATTCCAACCTTTACATTTCAGCCAATTACATTTCAATTAATCTCAACATTCACATTCTACTCAACTACATTCTAGTCAATTCCAGATTCCTCCCCCTAATGGGAATAGCTTCATTCCAGTCAATCACAACATGTACATTCCAATAGGTAACATCCTTCCACAGTAAGTATTTCTTTTCATTCACAATATACCCTCCTAATTCCAGTCTAACTGACTCCTCCTAATGGGGCAACAACCAGGTCTAGCCTCCTCCAAGCGGGAGTTATAGGGTGTCGACAAGGTCGACCACTATGAGGACAAGGCAATGCACACTCCGTAAGGGACAAACCCCCTCCAACTAGAGCTGTTTGAAATTGATTAACTCCGAGAACACTTTGAGGAACAACTTAGGGCCATGAAAAAGAACTACAGAAGCAGCATAGGGTGGATCTTTCGTCCACTAAATTCAGGGATCTTTGCCCATTTTCAAATGTTAGGGTGCCTCAAAACTTAGAGGTACCAAAATTCAAATGATATGACGGTGAAGGACACCACATAGCCCACCTAAAAGCATTCTATAGAGAACTTGATGTCATGACAGGCGATGACGGAGCATTAATCAATCTATTTTAAAATTTCCTAAAGAGTGATGTGCTAAATTAGTACTCGTCAATCGATTACCATCAGATTAAGATATGTGAAAAACTTGCCCAAGCATTTCTAGACCACTTCGCAGACAACTTAAATGCAATACTTAGAAGGGTGGATCTTGTTGCCTTAAGACAATCCTTGTCTGCTTATGTTGAACAATGACAGGATATGGCCACCAAAATAAAGACACCCATTGATAATGAATAACAAATCTTCATGATTGTCCATTCGGCAAACCTGAGTATATCTGGATACCTTATCTCATGACGGATCATTGTTTCACATTGAAACTTGCAGTCTAAAATTTGATCAACCAAAGTAAAATTTCTATTTCAACCTCTGACATAACTGTTGACAATATACTTAAGAGTTCCGTACCACAACATCAAGTGAGCCTCATCACATCAGGCACCCTTATTGTCAATATTAGAAAGGTGTCCTTCCCATCCGATCCAGTCCATCCATACCATCAACTCCCAATAGAAGTTTGCACCGCTCATCTCACAAGGGGCATCATTGAGATTAGTGTCCCCTCCAGTTTTAGTTCTTTAAGGAAGGACCTCAAAACCAGCATACACTCTAACTTCTGCATCTAACCAGTCATGGGCTGATCAACCATTGTGAAAATTCTCCTGTGGTGTAATGGGATTACTAAAACTGTGCATGCGGAACCTTAGCGAAACTAAGGAATTAAGTCTGTCCTAGAGGGGGGTGATTAGGATCAATTAAATTTTTTATCTTTTAAACCACAATTGACTAGTTAAACTAACATGTAATTAGGCTAAGCAAGGAAATTAACTCTGAGGCTTTCAAGCCAATAGAGCGTCCAATCACATTGACTACAAATGATATGCCAATTAAGCAACTAGTCTATAAACACGATAGTGTACATATGTGTATGGGTTGTGCTAATTATTAACTCCTAGAATTCATCTAATCATGAATATAAATAACTAAGCACTCAATCACATAAGCATAATTAAACAAGTGTGCAAATACAATCCAAACACAAGCATGTATAGTGGTTCAGTTTTCCTACTCCACTCCCGTCAGATGCACTCAACCCATGAGTGTACTAAATTTCACTATCAGGGGCTTTAAATTAGCTTAACGTCTAACCTTTACAATCCCACACAAGGAAGGCTCCCACAAACCTTTGTCTTACACAAGAACCTACTGACGTACACTCCCATCGGAGGCTCTCGCAAGAGATTTTATTTATTTTTTCATAGGTTAACTAACAACCACAGTTCTAATCTCAGGACCTACATTCACTCCCATTGCAGGGTCCCACGGAGACTGACACGCAAACACTCATACTTTATGGCCTACACAAGGACTTGATTTAGGCTCTACATGATAACCTAGATCTAAGCCCTACAAAAGAGCCAAGGTCCTATACAAGAACTTAGTTTTAGGCCCTACACAAGAGCCAATGTCCTATATAAGAACCTAGTCAAGTTTAGGTCACCAAATCTTACCCTCGAATGTACAGAAGGAAAGAAAGTATGTGGACTCCTACACTTGACAAGTTACTTGTTGGATTGAGCCCCTTATGTAGCACTGTCTCGGATTACTTGATCGATGTTCTCTCATGCTTCAATCAGTGCCTATTTGCTCCCCCAATCATAATGTCGATGCTTTGTCAAGGTTCCAGCTTCAAGGTCAAACACCTTACATGTAGTGCTCCTTTAAGGTGACCAAGATGATAGGTAGTTTGTTAAATCTCATACAACTAATGAAAAGTTATAATTCCTAGGGGATTCACCTAGATGGGTCTTCTAGAGGATTTAGAAAATGGTATACCTATAGAGGTTGAGTCTAAACTCTAGGAAATTGAGACGTTCAAGTACATCTTCAAGGTGGAGCTCATTAGAGTGTTAATCTCAAGGAAGATGACTTAGAACTCTTTGATTTAGAGTCTTAGGATGAGGGATATGATCATGGATTCACCTAAGCATCTATTGCACTAAAGACCCATCTAGATAACGGCTAGGTCAATGCCATCAAAAAACTCAAATAATATGATTTATTCATATTGGACATATCTAAGTTACCTGTTTAATGTCATCGAGTGGTCTTCGATTCCATTGAAGTGAACCTTCAATGCCATTTAGAAAATCAGATAAAATGTTGAATTCTTATTAGACATATATGACTTCCTGTTTGATGAGGTCTGCTCGATCGGATCGAGTACCACTTGAAAACTGTTGTTTTGAGCGTAAGTTTTCATAGTAGCTTTGTACCTCTTCTAGCCTTGCTTATCATGTTCTAATTAGGTTTATAAGGCTAAAGGATGATCAACAAGGTTTACCTATTAAGCCAAGATCATCTAGAGGTTCAAAGGTTGTTTTGGGTCAAGGTTTAGGGTCACCAAGGCACCTCATTTACATGTTATTTACTCCTTGATGCTCTTATACTCTTATGTCTCCATTTTTTAGCTTCCAAAGGCTAAACCAACTACATGACACAAGGACTCGTGTGATTGATAAACAGTATGCACAAATTAGTGCACTAATACATTGGTCTTCCAAGGGAAAGAGCTCGATAAGTCACCCTGATTCATCAGCCTTTATCTCTTATACATCGTAGCCCCCAACTTCTCAATCTCCACTCACAGACATACATCACTCCAAAAGACACTCCATACCACAGTTTCAAGCCTGAAACTATAAATTACATTCCATCTGTGTGTCTTATCAGATCAAACTATGTTTTCCTCTTGTTAAGCACCAAATTTTCTATTGTCGGCTTCAATACTAAGACTTGGCTCAATTCATCAATGTTCAAGAAAATTCAAGCATGACGAAACTGAGATATCAATCTTCAATAAGAGGTGAGGGCGACAAGATCCCAAAAAAGAATGAGGCCATAGGGAGGAAGATGATCTCTTCATTGGCACACCAATCAAATTCATCAATATGGGGATCATCCATCCAGGCAACATGCTAGACTCCACCATAAAAGACCAATTGCACAGGCCGACTGAGCGGATCAATGAGAACCTGGGTAAGGGGCAGAAATTTCCCCTCATTGATTGGACTGCAGTTCAAATCCCATCTGAACTGTAAGAACCCAAGGAACTCTAGTGCCTTGGGGACGACTCAAAAAACACCACATCCATCACCGCCCTAGAACTAAACACCAAATTCATTATGATACTTTGGTATGATGGTGAAGATTCACCTACTGCATTCTCTGGCCCTACTTCCTAAGAGGAAGGAGCACGGCAACAATTAAACCACAGTCCCCATGGTGGTAAAATAACCTGACCAATCTTTTAAAGATGCCGGTCACAATAAAGGCAATCTTTGGTTCGCAGTGTTATCCTACTTAAGTTCCGTAAAAACCCAATATCCATGAAAATTAGGAAAAGATTCAAAATCTTAAAAAATATATTTTTTTAAAATGGCAAAAAATCAGAAAGTTTGTAAAAACTTTAAAAAAAATTCAAAATTCAAAACTCCAAAAAAAATTTTAAATCCTAAAACAATAAAAATAAAATGTTTAAAATCTCGAAACACCAAAAAATTAAAAAAATAATAATAATATAGAAAAGTTTCCAAAAAAAATCCTAGCAATAAGGCACTAAGCCCATTTAACAAGCGATATGAATTCAAAATTGACTTTTATAATTTCAATATAGAATTAGACATCAAAATCATTGGATTGAAAAAGGTCAAGGACATAGGAAATGATGATCTGATTCCTGAACTTAAGGACCTCCTTGAGAAGTTCAATTTAAAAGCCAATGTCGCTCTAAACTTCGAGATCATAAACCTAGGGGCATCTGAAATCCTTAACAAAGTGAGTATTGAAAAATTCTTACCCTTGAGAATAAGCAAAGGAAGATCAAATTATAGAAACTGCAATTTTCAAATTTTATCTTTCCTCATGAAGACATGCCCAGACTCGACTAAGACCTAACATTCTTCCTAAAGCTGAATTGATGCATGAACAACCACCATAACTGTCATGCCCCAAACTCAAAAATTGGGCTCACAAAATTCTCGATCACTGAATCTGGTGCCGACAGCCTCCGTAGCCATTCTCGGCTCCCAGCATTCAACGCCAAATTCCAATCCTGGGATCCCACAAGGAGGATTTTCCAATGTACATTTAATTAGTAATAAGCATAACCACAAGTATACCTAAATCAAAAAGGCAACATCATCATCACATATCCACTAATATAAACATTTGAATACAGTACTGAAAGTGAAATACATATGTCAAAAATCAAAGCTCTAGAAGACCGCTACATGCTCCAAGCTCAACGCTGCTGTAACCTAACGTCACCTGCACACATCTATCGTGCATAAGCTTATAGAAAGCTCAATGGCTGGTGTAATTGTGTGCACAATGTAAGTGCCAAGCATATAAATATCAGAGTAATGCAAAAACATGCTAGTAAGCCCATAAGTCACACAATATCAGAATATTCAATGTAGATCAGCTATGCAAATGTGGAATCATAGAGAGCCAAATATCTGATGTCGATGATGCGATGCGATATCCAAATCTTGAAGAGACATGAATACCATCAACCTCATCTAGGCCATACATCAAACCTGCGTGTTTTACACGATCATGTGGGGATAACTCCATCTCACAAGGAGTCCCATAAACATCTCAGCCCAATGACATCTGTTTTAATCAATCATCCATCGCAACATACATACGAATGATGGGGGTCCATAGAAGGACAGCGGATCTATTCCAAATACTAAAATAGGCTCACTGATTTAAAATGCATCACGATAGTTAAAGAAAGAATCCAACTTATAGCCACCGCAACATCGGACGATGCTCCTGATGTGGGAGAAAGTTCTACCTTCACTGTGTGCATAGTAGCCTATTAATCACTAGTACCTCGCTCAGGTCCTCATGCCCCACCTACTTAATGTCTACCCACGTGCACCTGTCTACATGTGATCACAGTGATGGAGCGTCACAATGTCCCCCACCAAGGGCAGATCTGAGTCTAAGTGCAATAAGTGTGCTTCCTTACCCTCTCTATCACACAATAAATTGGACTTCCTTATGGGGCCCAATATATACACAAGGTGGACTCTAAGGTGTAGGTATCATGATGCTATGCTGTCACATACTCATAATTGGTATCGATAACTGGCCTCGATAATTGCCTTCGACAATCATCCTCGACAATCGGCCTTGATATTTAGCCTCAATAATCAGCCTCGGCAATCAGAATCAACCTCGATAATCAGAATTGACCTCGACAATCAGAATCAGCATCAATAATCAACATCGACAATAGGAATCGGCCTTAACAAATCCGCCTTGACAATCAGAATCGGCCTCAACAATTGGCCCAGACAATTGGCCCCGACAATTAGCCTTGATAATCAGAATCGGCCTCAATAATCGGCCTCGACAATCAGAATCGGCCTCGATAATTGGAATCGGCCTCGATAATCAGAATCGGCAACAACAATCGGAATTGGCTTCAACAATTGGCCTCGATGATCGAAAACGGTCACAACAATCGAAATCGGCCACAACAATCGGAATTAGTGAGAATGGGCCTAACAAGGCTTAAGGGAAGGTCAAAATGTGGACATTCAGCCATTATTGCCCATCAATGTGGACATTTAACAAACATTGCTCTCAAGGAGTGTTCCACATAGGGCCATACATGTAGTGGGGCCATGGCCTCACACAAGGGCCCTACATACATCACATCAGGCTGGAAATACGTCATAGTGGGCCTTACCATATGGGCTGAAAATATATCACAATGGGCCTCGTATACATCTAGTGGGCTGCCCTATTGGGTCGCACCAATGGGCCTCATAAACATCAAGTGCGCCGCATTAACGAGTCGCGCCATCTACACCATTCATCTATTTTAAGAGATCATTTTAGAATATTACCCAAAAATGAATCATATCAAAAGATTATCTAGACCATGCCACAAATAGCAGTGGAGATAATGATTTCCTTAATTAAATTTCCAGTGGGCCCACCATAGTATTTATTTCCCATCCATACTATTCATAAGGTTACAAAGACTTAAACAGGGAGGAAAAATAAATATTATATTGATTTAAAACTATTGTAACCCAAAGGGGTTTCAATGGTAGACATTCAACTCCACTGTCTTCTGTAGTGTGGTCCACTTGATACTAGATCTATCTTATTTTTTAGTCTCAGGCCGAGAGACGAGGTCACCAAGTAGATGGACGGTTTGGATGGAACACATCCATCAGAGGTGGGGTACACTTGGTACGTCAGATGGATGGACAGTATGGATAGAACACATCCATTAGGGTGGGATCTACCCGTCCAGTGAGCTGGACGGCACGAAATGAAACTTATACATCATGGTTGCGTCCTAATCCAAATGGACGGATGGCATGGATATTTAAATACATCAGGGGGGTGGAGTCCACGTAGGTGGCCCAACAGAGAAATGAATCTGCCTCATTTGTCCCAAAAAGCTACTACTGCATGTGAAGCAACAGCTGACATCGGCCGCTAACCCACCATTAAATCAGATGGACGGTGAGAATTCAAAATGAATGGACGACTTGATATAACACATACCTAGTGGGACCCATGAATGCTGCAGACGTCAACTGCAATATATATATACACTATTATATAATATATATATATATATATATATATATATATATATATATATATATATATATATATATATATATATATATATATATATATATATATATATATATATATATTATAATATCATATATAGATATATACATATTCAGAATGCCCACCGTCCAAACCCTCTAGACGTTCTGGACGGTGGGATCTAACGCACCTATCATGGTGGGTCTGTGGCCCACCTCAACATATATGTTATATATGTATTAAAATATTATTATTATTATTATTATTATTGCTAGATAGTGCACACCACCGTCAAGTCACACTACATTGTTAGCCATACCCCACCGGCATGGACATACACGACATAATGGTGGGTTCCACATGGACGTGGCCCACCTGATTTGGATTGCTCTGATATTTGTGTTTTTCCTTCTGTCCAGGTCCAGTAATGGGCTAAACGGTGTAGATCCACCACATCCATCAGGTGGGTCCCACAAAGCTAGATGGCATGGATAAGTTGCATACTTCATGGTGGGCCACACACACACACACCGACATCCATAAGAGAGAGAGAGAGAGAGAGAGAAAACGAGAAGGGGAGGGACCCCACCACTATTGGACACTCCCTAGCACAATGCATACATCAAGTGGGTCCCACAATAAGTGGGCCCTTAAAAATCAAAATCAACGGTGGATCACCCACCTATTGGCCTCCTTTAGCTCCTTGGACTCCTATGTTCCTTGCCTTCAATTTTGATAGAGGTAGATGATGAATGAATGGTTGAGATGGGAGATGAAAGAGTGAGAAAGTGGGCCACATTAGAGCTTCTCTATGAGAGCTTGGGAAGCTCATACGTTGGAGCTTGGTTTGCTTGAAAAATGGAGAAAATGAGAGAGAGAGGATGGGATGTAAAGAGAGAGAGAGGGATGGGTGAGTGAGTGATGGGTGATGTGTACTTCACATGTAAGGGTTGGGTTGTAAGAGAGATAGTTGACTTTGGGGTTGCATGGGGGTGGGGTGTGAGGTGATGTGTACTTGACATGATATGATATGGTACTTGATTGATTGATTGGACATGTTGTAGAGATTCTCTCGAAATTCATAACGTGCGGTATTTTCTCAAACTGAACATGGGCCCACATCTCCTATTCTTGGTATCACCTCGGAGTGTGAGGTGCGATATCGGAACTGTGGTGACGGTGCGGATGCATGGTATAGGTCTTGGGTTGAGCCGACTCTGTAATACGGCATACGACTCAGGGTTGTGCACAACTACCGATTACAAGTCGCGGGTTATTAAAATTTGACTGGGAGGACTGCAGAGGCCTATGGAATGGTACGGACTAAGATACGGGTCTTACAATGACAACATTGCATGTAATGAGATTTTTTTAAGAAGAACATCATCTATCGTTGTCGAACCTTGCAAGTCACCATGAAAAATAAGATGCCCTTCATACACTAAAAGATAAAAGTACTTCCTCAAATTACAGTGGCCACTGACTCACTACAATCAACTACATCGAAACTGATGAAAAGTATATCAAAAGAAATCATAGAGATTCAAACGAGAAGCTTCAGAACAGTAGGCATGATCATAAAAAGAGTCTTACCCCCTCATCCCCTAATCAAAGGGGGAAAGGTCAAACCCATTTAAGAAGGCCCACTAGCTGTTAGAGAAGTTTCTCTAAGAGGCATTCACCGTAACGCCCTGAGTTTTGGCGGCCTGAGCATATACTCGTACCCGAGAATTCCTAGTGTTAGTGAAATAAATGAATGAATAAATACTTCATAATTGCACCTTGTTTTTTTCCTTTTTTTTAGATCATGTTAATGAAGGTACTCATTCGCAAGAATAAAACTAACCGTACTATAAATTTTATTCCATTTAAATGTAAAATTTTAACTAATCATTTAATGATCACTCAGGTGGGAGCTTATTACAAACATCCAAATTTGTAGCATGAAATGTAAATAAAGCTAAATTAAAATGAAAGCATCGACAACATAATCTCACATCACTCATAGTCTTTTATAGGGAGATAATACATCGCTCATATCTTCAACCTGTGCATCACCTACATCATTTGTATGCGTGGAGAGGGTCAACGCCCTACTCATAGTGATGGTTGTCCTTTAAGATTAACAATAATTCAAGTGATTCATCATAATAACAATGCAAGGGTTCTAACACACCTCGTATTCCGCCATTATGAGTAGTATCGATATGCGCAACCAAATTTATATGAATGCATGCTTAGCATAGTGTGGTATCGATATACACAACTAAATCTATATAGTGATCACCACATTGTGGAATATAATTTATAAAAATTTGGCTCGTCCCATCCCATAACTACGGAGATTCGTCGACATGTCCAATACTACTGTGGATTTACATAAACCTCGAGATGGTACAACACATGGATTGGAATAATTACATAACATGATTTATTTATAGAGCGACTAATTGCGACATCTAATCCCAGGAAAATGATGTAACACGCGCTGCAGATTACTTACATTGATGTGTGCAGCACTAATCAATCCAAGGATTTACGCATCGACTAAGAGGGTCACTACTCAGAGTGCATTACGTTCATGATAAATACATATAAGTAACTATTTGTGAGACCTTCAACACATCACTTGCATCAATAGGGAAATAACTCAAATCATGAGAATTTTTGAAATTCTAAGACATGCCCAAGTCATAAAATAAGGGAGGTATCACAAGGCTAAGCTAATAAAGGAGAAAAGTAAAAATAAATTAACTCAATAAAAAAAAGAGCAGTATTAGGCTAACTTGACAAAAATAAGGAGAGAAGCAAAAGCTAACTTAATATAGAGTGGACACGCGTGTCACTCTCAAAATCAACAAAGGGCAAGGCTTGTATTCATCACTCCATGTGAATTCATAAGAATCAATTATGATTAAAATCATATCTTATACATAATTTTCACATGCATAAATAATTCATAATAGTCCATCACTTAATTGTATAGAAATCACAATAATATTAAACTATGCAAAAATAAGAGAAACTACATATAAATCAACTTAAATTAGTCTAAGCTTAAAGGAATCCCTCACTTTAGCCTTAAATGTAAACCCTAGGTAGATATTGAAATAGAAGGGCTTTTACATGAACCACGACATCGCTCAAGTAAGAGTGATACACCAAACGTGTGCAGAAGGAAAGAAGTGATAAGGGTCTAGGATTGAATGTCTCTCTCTCTCTCTCTCTCTCTCTCACACTCTCTCTCTCTCTCTCTCTCTCTCTCTCTCTCTCTCTCTCTACCTTAGACATGGGAAGGTGGGTGTACATGGATTTTTTTAGTGGAGAAGGGGTGCACGCCCCCATTTTATAATGGAGTAGCCGTGAGAGGGTGTGTCACATCCCACATAAATTAGGTTTCTCAAATTTATTTTTTCTGGAGATCTTTATTTAAATCTAATTCGTTCATGCTCTCTACTTTTTAGCCGTATCTTATGGTTTGTAATGGCCCAAGGTGTTGGGGTCGTCGAATAAGGTTAGGATGCATGATTTTTCTAGTGATCTAAAATTTAGATTGGCTTATCTTGAAAATTCTCCTAGCAGGTGCCAAAATGGACTTGATCTCAATTAATGACTCATGCTTAATGATCATTTTCCAAATTTAGGTAAAAAAAAATATGTAGTCAAGATAGGCAAATGATTGGGAAAATTTTGGTAGTTGATCGATGATAGAAATTGCCTAAATCTAAAATTTTATTTGTTGCACCAAAAGGAAGGAATTGTCTTTAAGGCAATCATCATTTAACAGTGTAAGATGAAAGGTCAGGGTCTAAATTTTATATGATCTCATAATTTTATGAGGCTAAAGTGTGGTCTAAATTTGATTTCCGATTGACGGTGTAAAGTAGGTCAATCGGAAGGTCCAGATTTAGAAAGTGTTGGTAAGCCTAAAATGACTAACTTCACACCTAAGGAAAAGCCTACCATGGTAGGGTTCTTATGTTTCACCCTCGTTCCATATGATGGACAATTTAATTTGTTCATATGAAGAGAAATATCCTACTATGACTACCCACGAGTTTTCCTCACTCGATGGTCATCAAAATCAACGATTAAGGGGTTGATTTGTCAATTGGGCCACTTTTATGATGATTTAAGGGCTAACAATCGACATCTATGGTTAATTTATGATACGTAGTCATGATATAAAATTTCACATCAAAAAGATCATGAGAACCATGTGATCTAGAAATCAAGGGTCTAGTTTAATGGTATTTTTGTAATTATTATTAATCTGAGAGTTTTGAGAAATCTAATGATTCTTCATGGTTATAGACATGTTTTTAAGTATTTATTATAAAATAACTAATATATAAATTTATTACAAATAAGGAGTTGTTCACCAAATAAGTTAAAATTCTAATTAATTAAGGGGAAATACATATATCAAACAACATGATTAACCTAGGTTAAAACGGTAACATTTGGGATATTACAATTGGTTAAATTTAGGTTAGAGATAGATGTAAGGTTTGGATAGGCTAAATTGATAATATATACATGTATATAATAAATTAAATTTCATGGTTACATTTGAGAACTTTCAATACTTGAGTATTAAAATGTTCAGGGTGTTATACATTCACCGTCTCACCAACATGAAGGGTGAAGACTTTCTTAACAGTCAACTCTAATCTCTCTCTCTCTCTCTCTCTCTCTCTCTCTCTCTCTCTCTCTCTCTCTCTCTCTCTCTCTCTCTCTCTCTCTCTCTCTCTCCCTCTCCTCACAGGTACTAAGGCTCCCTAAATAAAAGAAGTCTTCTATGGCCTAAAGGATTGTTATGTCAACTAAAAGTGCACCCGAAGTTGGACATCAAATAGCGAACATGTCTCAATAAAAGCTAATCTTGATAGCATCTGTTGGATTCAGGACGATCGTTCATATTTATCTTCAAAAAGTTCAAAAAAAGCACTTCAATAAAAACTAACTCTAATCATAACCATTGTAATCCCTAGTGGAAACAAAAAGTAGTTGGACTTATTTGAAAATAATAAAAAAAGGGCTAAAAAAGAACTTGCTTGGTGACACCCACCCACGAGATCTAGTGGATATTTTAAAATAAATGGCTTAGAAAAACATTTCAAAATATTTTACAAAAGAAAAAACTCCATAAAACAATGATCTACGAGAGGGGATCTTTCCTTAAAAATTCAAAATAACAATAATAATAATTCAAAAATACCATGCACACGGTACCTCTGACACTAGCCACTCGCTTTGGTATTCGGTTGTATGCAACCTCTACCAAAGGGAAGCATCTGCAGACACTCCACCCTAAGCAGGATTAGAACTACTCTTGACTTTAGTTCCAACTTTGATTAAAAGTATAGCATGACTTGACATTCACGATACGGTCATACAAGTTGGACAAGGTACGACTTAGGATTGGTTTCAGAGATAGCTAATGGGCTGGATCATCAGATCAGATGGTCCACCGATACGTTTCCTTCCACAATTGTCAAGGTTTTTAGAACTGTCAAATGAGCAACATTCTAATAAAGCTACTCTTAGAATGACCATAAGACCTCAAAAGACCCGAAAGGAAAGCCCAAAAAGGCCATCAACGTGACCCAAAAATGATCAGTACACCACAAACCAATTGAAACACATTTTCCTTACTCTAATGGCACTAACATCTTATACAAATCCAACCGAAGGATCCTCGAGACATTTAAAAATAACCACTAGATCCAATTGTCTAGAGCTGAAACGGTTAGGTGACCGAACCAAGAGGAGTACAACAGTTTTGAAACACCTATGAAGGCGTTGAATTTATAAAGTTTGGTGAAAATGGGCTTTCGAAAAACCAACTCTTCACAGGCCATTTTTAGAATGGATGCCCAATTTCGTAGTACCTTTTGGAAAAGCTACATAGCTCATGTGTAAAGAAAAAAAGAGTGAGCCCAAAAACGGCCCATGAAGGGCTGTTTTTAGGCCTCTTTAGCCTATTTAAGGGCCTCAATTGCAAACAAGCACAGGGGGACCAAAGAGGGACAGATGCTGAGAGTTTAGAAGATTGGGAGCCTTTGCGAAACCATGCCTAGGTCGACGCAACACCAAGTTAAAGCCATAAATGCATTGAAGCTAATAATGCTCCCCTATTAACTCCAAAAAAGTCATGATTACATTGTCACTCTATACAACTAAAAGCATGAATTCTTCAAAGCTAAAGAAGACACTAAAGTCAAAAGAGTAAGTTTAGAATTGGGGACATCCGACCATCCCTTTTACAAAAAAGGGTGTTAGGTTTTTCCATTTCCTTCTCATATCTCAAATCAACTAGTATTCTGATCCACGCATTACAAACACATTAGCAGAACACACACACCTACCCTTTATTTTATTTTTGCAATCCTCTCCTATCTACCTCACTTCTTCATTTTATTTACCTACTCGGGATCTTAAACCATACACCTTCTTTTTTGCAAATAACAAACATATACATTATGATACAGAAATACATGAATCAACAATTCATATTGCACATACCAAGATCAAATTTCAATTTAGCAAACCTGCTTTTGTTGACCGATTTTGTAAATATGTCTGCAAGTTGAGTCTCGGTTAGAATATATTCCAAAAAATTTGTCTTCTGTTCCACTAGTTCACGGATGTAGTGATATCTAATGTCAATATGCTTGGTTCGTGAATGCTGGATTGGATTTTTAAAGATATTAATTACACTAAAATTATCACAATATAAAACCATATAATCTTGTGCAATTCCGTAATCACTCAGCATTCTTTTCATCCACACAAGCTGAGTACATGCATTACCTGCAGCAATGTATTCAGCTTCAGATATTGAGAGCAATATGGAACTTTGTTTCTTACTTAACCAAGAAACTAAACAGTTCCTTACATAGAAATAACCACCACTAGTTGATTTTCAATCATCAATGTTACCAGCCCAATCAACATCTGTGTAACCAGCTGATTGCACACTAGTATCATGTGGATACCAGAGGCCAAGACTAGCTGAACTAGCGACATATCGCATAATCCACTTAACTGCAATTAAATGTAACTCTTTAGGGTTAGATTGATATCTAGTGCAAATTTCAATGTTAAATACAATATCAGGTCAACTTGCAGTTAAATAAAGCAAACTACCTATCATACTGCAATACAACTTAGGATCCACACTCTTACCTGTAGAGTCCTTTAAGAGTTTTAAAGTAGTACTCATTGGAGTATTAAAAATTTTTTCACTCTCAAATCTGAAACTTTTAAACCCAGTTCAGAGCATATTTGGTTTGAGAAATAAAGAAACCATCAGGTAGCTGTTTGACTTGCAACCCTAGGAAATAATTTAATTCTCCAACCATGCTCATTTCAAATTTAGACTTCATAAGATCTGCAAACTCAATAGTCATGTTAGCACAGGTAGATCCATAAATAATATCATCAACATAGATTTGCACTATTAGTATGTGATTATTATGTTTCTTTACAAACAATGTCTTATCAATACTTCCCATTATAAAGTTATGACTTAGTAGAAACTAAGTCAACTTTTCGTACCATGCCCTATGAGCTTATTTCAAACTGTAGAGTATTTTTTTCAAGCAGTATACATGATTAGCATTCTTAGGGTCTTCAAAACCCGTTGGTTGTTCAACATACACTTCTTCATGTAAATCGTCATTTAAGAATGCACTCTTTACATCCATTTGATATATTTTGAACTTTCTAAAACATGCAATGAATATAAATAGTCTGATTGATTTAAGACGAGTTACTGGGGCAAAGGTTTTATCATAATCGATGCCTTTAATTTGAGTGTACCCTTGTACAATTAGTCTAGCCTTGTTTCTAATAATATTATCAGGTTCATCAGACTTATTTTTGAAAATTCATTTTGTTCTGATAATGTGTTTATCTTTTAGTCTTGGAACTAAGTACCAAACAACATTTCTGACAAATTGATTGAGCTCTTCTTGCATCGTAACAATTCAGTTTTTGTTAGTAAGAGCTTCTTTTACATTAGTAGGTTCTATCTGAGATGTAAAGCACACGTAGTTACACATATCTTCAAGTTATTTACGAGTGTGCACACCAGTGAGAGGGTTTTCAAGGATTTGATTAGTTGGATGGTCTTTACCTGTTCGCAGTTCAATGTTATTTTGACTTGATGAAGAATCTGGTTTATTAATTAGAAGAACTTCATCATTTTCTAAACTTGAGTCAGGTGCATTCAAGTGATCGTCAATAACCACATTAATGGACTCTTGGATTACACCGGTCCTCTTATTAAGAACCCGATACGTTCGACTACTCAGACCATACCCTAAAAATATCCCTTCATCACTTTTGGTGTCAAACTTATCCAAATTTTCTCGATTACGTAAAATGTAGCACTTGCTGCCAAAAATTCGAAAGTATTTGACAGTAGGCTTCTTATCAAACCACATTTCATAAGCCATTTTACCATTTATTTTTCTAGTGTAAACGCGGTTAATTATATAACAAGCAATATTTACTGCTTCGGCCCAAAGATTTTTAGGGAGCTTCATACTATTTAACATTACATTTGTCATTTCTTGAAGCAATATATTTTTTCTTTCTACTATACCATTTTGTTGTGGTGTTTTGGGCGCAGATAATTCATGTGATATTCCCTGATCACAATAAAATTTCAAAACTGTTATTTTCAAATTCTGAACCATGATCACTGTGGATCTTAGTAACTTGTGATTCTTTTTCTATTTGGATACATTTAAGTACCCTTTTTACTTCATCGAGAGTTTTTTATTTTTTCCTTAAGAAGACTACCCAAGTGTATCTAGTAAAGTCATCAATGATTACCAGAATGTACTTCTTACCACCTCGACTTTTCGTTCTATTTGGTCCAATGATATCCATGTGAAGAAGTTCGAGTGGTTTAGATGTGGCATTGGAGTTCACTTTATTGTAAGTACTCCTATTTTGTTTACCAATCTGGCATTTGTCACAAATTTTATCTACTTTTTGTATTTTAGGTAGACCTCTTACCAACTCTCTTTTGCTCAATCTATACAAGTTGCGGTAGTGTACATGTCCAAGGCATTTATGTCATAATTCAGTTTCATCATTATGGACCATGTAACACGATAGATTAGATGAGCTTGAATCACTCACAATATAGCAATTTTCAGAAGTTTTACGACCAATTAATATTACAGAACCATTTTTATTTAAAATTTCACACCCTTGGTTGGTGAATTTTACACTATGATTATTATCACATATTTGAGAGATGCTTAATAAGTTATGTTTTAACCCTTCCACATATAAAAAATTCTCAAATAGAGGAAGGTTAAAGATGAACCGTACCTTGGCTAATAATTCTGCGGTTGCTACCATCACCGAATGTAACTGAACCATTGGTCATGTCTTTGGGATTGGTGAATAGACCTTTGTCACCTGTCGTGTGTCTGGAGCATCCACTGTTTAGGTACCACTTTGAATGGCTTGAAGCTTTGAAAGTGGTGTGGGCAACCAAACACGTAACCTTAGGAACCCATTTCATTACAGTTTTGAGTTTAGAAGTATAGTTGGTCTTTTTATGTTTGTTGTTGTTATAAGACCGACCTATTGAGTTAGATTTTAAGATCTCCTTAAGTAAATCAATAATTTTCTCAACTAAAGGATTATGATTCTGATTTTTATAGTTGATATGGTTTCTTTTAGGTTTTAAGGTTTGAAAAGTCTTAACATTTTTAGAATAATTTTGATTCAGAATTTTTCATTTTGGGTTTGAAGACTCCCCTTTCATAAATTTAGGTGGAGTATTCTTATGTTTGGAAGGAATACTTTTGTCGTAGCTCAATCCAAATCGATCGCCACATTTTCTGGATCCGGATGAGAGTTTTTCTAACTTAGGATCACCTTGGATATACCTCCAAGTATCTTTTAAACTCAAAAGTGAAGAGACTTCTAGTTTTAGCTTTTCATTTTCAAGGTTTTGAAATCTAAGTCACACTTAGTTTTTTCAAAGCAATCTGAAATGTGAGATTTTTCTAAGACCTGATTATCAAAATTTTCTTTAAGTTTTGAAAAATTTTCTTTCTGAAGTTTTAGTTTTACAACAATTTTGTAACGTTCCTTGTATAGGGCATTATAAACATCTTGAAGATCTTCTTCATTTTCATGATCACTATTCAGATTTTCTTCACTAATTGAATCATCATTATCTGAAAAAGTGAACTTGGCTAGAGTCATAAGGGCTTAAACTTCATTACCCGACTCGGTTTCAGAATCTTCTAACTCAAAAGAGGCTTCAGAGCAAGAAGATTCATCCCAAGTAGCCAACATTCCTTTCCTTTTAGGTTTGTCCTTTTTAGGACATTTGTTTGCTAGATGCCCATATTCATGGTAGTTGTAACATTGATTGTCTTTTAAAGATTTTCAGGTTTTAGATTTAGATTTTTTTTCATTACGTTTTTGCAAATCAACCCTCTTTTTATTTTTGAAAATCTTATAAAACTTTTTAGCTAAAAGGGTCATATCATCTTCAGAATTTTCTAAATCAGAATTATTACTATTTTCTTAAGAAATACTTTTAGAAGATTTAAGGGCGATGGATTTACCTTTAGGAGCTTTAAAGTTTAACTTATAACCTGTAATAAACTAACTAATTATTCTACCCTCATATTATCCGTATTACAAAGTTCCTGGATCACAGTACAAAGTTCATGGATCACAGTCACTTTTGAATTGAACCGTTTGGGTAGTGATCGTAGTATCTTTGCACAGACTTTACTTTCTGGGATTCTATCACTGAGACCACACATAGAATTGACAATGTCATTCAATCTTGTATAGAAGTCTATGAAAGTTTCACTTTCTTCCATACGTATTTCCTTAAATTTGATTGTGAGGATTTGGACTTTAGATTTCTTGACGATTGTTGTTCCCTCATGTGTCATTTCCAAAACATCTTAGGCTTACTTTGCAGTATCACAACATATAATTCTCTTGAATCCATCCGGTGATAATGCACAAGTAATAGCATTTAGAGCCTTTGCATTGGCACTACTTTCACTTTTCTGAAGACTGGTCCAAGTAAAATAAGGTGTTACTTTTACAATTACAAATCCATTAGTACCAATCATTTCAGTGGTAAGAGGGGTCCAATTGGTCACGGTGGCTTACCACATGCTCTCATCCATGGATTTTAAGAAAATCCTCATTCTGGCTTTCCAATAGGCATAATTGGAGCCGTCAAATGGTGGAGGCCTAGTGAATGAAAGGCTATCGAAATTTGACATTTCAAAAAGCTCAGATCGATTAGCTAAGGAAATTAATCCAACAAAATAATTAAAGTGAGCTATTAGGCTCTAATACCACTTGAAAAGGCCGAGCTAAGAGTCCTAGAGGGGGGGGGGGGGGGGGGGGGGGGGGGAGGGGTGAATAGGACAATGCCAAATTAAAAATTAAATGTAGAATTTAAACAAATTTAAACAAAGATAGCACTTAATTAATCTCACAAAGTATAAATGAATAACAACCTCAAATGTACAAGTATTGAGAGGTTGATACCAATGTTGTTCTAAGGACAACCTTATCACAAAAAACCAATGGCTTATGGTAGGACAACCTATTATGCCCCGAAATTCGGCACCTGGGTATATCCGACCTTGATTTTGTGCCCGCAGGCATGACTTATGTTTTGTATCTTTACATTTCATAATCCACACATATATCGACAAAATGATCTTATTCATAAAATATAACAATTCAAAATTTTAATAATCAAACATTTATTTAAAGAAGAATAAAATGTCTATGTTCCAACTATTCTAAATTACCATCAAACACGTGTCATTGTCATGCTATCATGCTATACTTAATGTTCATTACATTTATTAAGAAATTGGTAAGGAAACAAAAATAAATAAAAGAAAACTCTTTAATCTCCTCCATAAGATCTCGATCCTGAAATTTTAAAATCCCAACAAGGGAAGCTGCAAAGCCTAGCGAATAATCTCAACACAGGTTTCAAAATATCCTCATGTAACATGAATAAAATTGTATTAAAAGATATAAGACATATTTAAGTAAAACAACAAATGAGGAGATTTAATAAACAAAATTTTTCAATGTAAATTCAAAGAAAATGAATGAATAAAATCATCATATGCTATACTCCATAATAACATGTGCGAATTATTCTTTTTAACACCAGGGCCAGTTTATACCGGTTAAACAACACCGGTGCCAATACAACACCTATCCTGGAAATGTGAACCTCTCGCATGACATGTTTACCCATCCAAAGGGCACTTGGTGAGGGACCCATTTGTATGTTAGCTGGTCAAACTACTACACTACCGAACCTGACAATAGGAACCTTTTGCAATCCTAACATGCTCACCCATTCAAAGGGTATGGTATAGGTTCCAAAAGGTACCGTTTGGGTCTCTGAGACTTTCAAGCCAAGGGTCTTGATCGCCCTACCTATTTATGCTTTAGGGATTTTCAACCCAGAAGACTTGATTGCCCCACCTATTTTTTGGTGTTCCAAAAACTATTCGAAGGATATATAATTTTTTTCATTTCATAAGTAAAATATTTCTAAGGACAAATTATTTCTAATCATTGTAGACTGTTCGTACATGATTTGAAGTTCTACATAAAAATATATTTTTGCAATTCAATCCATCAAATTCGATCCGATAGTCTAGAAAAGTATATTGAACTTGAAGTTTCTAAAAAAGATGCTCTAAATTCTGATTTTCTTAAAATTACCAAAATGACAATAAAAGAATTATTAATGCATGGGTAAAGAATAATTTAAATTTAAAGTTGTTTCACAACTTGCTAATTAAAATAAAGAGAACTACAAAAAATCATATTAAATAAACACAACAAACTATGAATAAAATGAACAAATCAATATGAGAAAAATGCACAATTATTGAATTTTTGCATAATAATAAAAGGAAAACACGTGGAATTTATTATAAGTAAAAAATAATAAAGAAAAATTATCAAGTGAGTGAAATTCATTTTTTTCTTAAAAGGTATTTTCTTTTCTTTTTCTTTTCTTCCTCTCTCTTCCTTTTTCTCTCTCCTCTTTTCTTTCTTCCTTTGTCTCTCCCTTCTTTCTCTCCCTCTTTCCAACGTAAATGAACAACAACACTCCCTTAGATTTATTTTTCTTTTTTTTTTTTATATCTCTCTCTCCTCACTTCTCACTTTCTCTCTTCATCTCACGTATAGCAACCCAACTTCTGACATTCACACCTAGTGAATAGTCACCCCTCCCTCTTTATAGTGCCTTTTTACACACGTTGCACAAGCAAAACACTTCACATGCATTTATGCTTCCATTTTTCATTTCTTTTCATCATGTTTTTCTATTATTTTTTATTTTTTTATTTACAACGTGGGCTGGTTAAATGCACACATGTAGGTGACCAACTCCACCTGCTCCACCTCAGTGCAGTGCAGCGGCTTCAGCATCTTAGAGATGCGATCAAGCCAATACTCGGCCTCCTCGGGTCATGAGTACCTGCAAAAGTAGGAGGTTAGAAGCGCTGAAATCGCTCGAATAATCCATTAGCACTCATATTTCCAGCAAGCTGCACAAGTAGTCCAAGTGGAACCACACCCATGCTCTGGGCGAGGAGCCCTGTGATGGTGGCTAAAAACTGTTGTTGTTGCTGCTACTGCACCAAGAGCATCATCTGCTCCAACTTATCAGGAGGAGGAGCCGACTGAGGTACATGAGGCATCGAAGAAGACGCACGGTTCTGCTCTGGAATTGGTGGTGCAATAGGTGTCAGCCCATTAGTGGGGCCAGTGTCTGGCTGAGAATCCGGCATAGTCTCATGAATCAGGCCCAAACTAGGGTCCGTATGGTATTGCTTAGGGGAGGTGTCCCATCAATCGAGTCTCCAAGTGTGAGACGTACCGTACTCCGTGTGGCCTTAGGTGGCATTCCCTATATACAACATAGGGCGCAACTCGTGAGATTTAACAAAGATCATAAATGCATCCATACATTATTTGCATTTCAAATCCAAAGAAGCTTCATGCATTTCATTTACCAAAATTGTCACAATATATGAGATGCAATATTACATGGATCATGACAGAAAATGTATGAGAGCTAATCTAAGCAAGGTTCCACATACTAAAATCTACAAACCACTCTACCACATTACTAAGCCTAGCAAGGTTATACCTAGAAACAAGAAAACAATCAACAAAGAAAACCAAAAGACAACTACATGTATGACTAGTCGTCCGAATCTAGCGATGGTGGAGGTTCACCCTTGTCCTACAGACAGCACAGGATAGCTCTCAGGGTGCAAGATACTTTACTGAATTTCTGCTTCATGAAGGCTTGATTCTCCTCAAGCTTTTGCCTCACTTTGGCCCGGGTCTCCTGTACCTCCTGTCGTCAGGCAAACTGGCCCTCCTCAAGTTGAGCCAAGCGAGCTTCTAAGTAGCCCGATCACGATCATGGCCCTGTGCAGCTAGAGGAGAGCCTGCATCAGTGCCTTGGGCCTTTTCTTCTTTTTCCTCACTCTCTCCTTCTTCACCTCCTTCCTCTGACTCGTATTCTTCTTCTATCTCATTACCTTCTTCCTCTTTACTTTCTATCTCATCCCCATACTCGTCAAGTTGGGCTTGACGTTGTTAAGGGCCAATCCCTATATTGTTGAGCGTAGTCTCATTAATGAAATGGATCAGCGCAAGGTCATCCATGCTAAGTCTGTAGGCGAACTCTCAAGAAATCTTGCACACAAGTCTGCCAAATGGAAGGGAGACATCATTCCTAACAGAGCTCGCAGTCTGGACTATCTGTAGCAGGATGAACATAGGCAAACACAACTTGTCTCCCTGCCCAGCTCTATACAAAAAATTCACCATCAAGCAAGTGCATTCGGTACGGTTATCCCACCTAGGATACACATTATATGTGAATATGTGGTGAAGCAGGCCGAATTCATCTATCAAGGCCGTCGACAGGAGGCATCTGCCTAACTTTCAGTGAGCTAATCAGCTGCAAAGGTAATGCGTGCGGCGATCTATTTCTCGCGTGTTCTTGAGATTCTTCTCGCTGGCGTGTACCTTTCCACGCAAGATCCCACGATCCGAGCCACCAAATCTACACCGACTACTGCTTCTCGCTGGGAATATTGAACTGCAGAGGCTCCAGCATTAGGTCTCATATATGGGCATAGAAGGCTCGAACAGTGTTCTCACATGCGTGAGACTTTTCCTCGAATATGGGACCCCAGTCAGCATCCATCAGGTAGTCCATTATTGGATACAACCCAGATAGCCTTTTGTCTACATGAGCTTCAAACACAACCCTACGGTCACCAAAATGATCGTGTTCGATGCCCGCCGGTAGAACTCTCTCGAGGGGGATTTGGGGATCAAGATCCTGCTTCTACTTTCGCTCTTGGGCGGCGCTTGTGCTAGCCTCAACACCCATCTTCTTCCTTGGACGGGTAGGGCGGCTAGGCCCAACTTCATCCGTAGGAGCTCTCTTCTTTCCCATAAGGGAAAGAATTGTGGAAATGGAGAAAATCACCGTTAGGAACTCGAAAAGAGCCATTAGAACCAAATAGCCTTATAATGAAGGTGGATTTGGAAGTTTTTGAAAGATGAGACACAAAGCTATGGACTTGTGCCCAAATGAGTAGGAAAAAGGAAAAATGGGAATAGTAGAAGATAGGATTTTGAGGATGATTAGGGAAAGAGAATATGTAGTGAAGAAAAATGAAGAAGATAGTGAAATGGAGGGAGATTTGAGAGAGGAACATGAGGTTATGGGAGATTTGAGAAGCTTGGAAGGGTAGAAATGAAAGGAAAGAAATAAATGGGGAAGAAATAGGGATCCCCATACATTTTCATGGGCCCCACAGCCGTGTACGTGCGTCAGCCCGACCGGCCTGCTTCGGCCCGACAGGCTCGGACGAACTGGACCGGGGTGCGCCCTAGTCGGTGCAGCGCCACCGCGGTTGGGCGGTGGCCACCCCCCTCCTGGGGTGTCAAATGTGTACGGGGGACCCCCTAGGTCCCACTGATTTGCAAGGTTTAAGCCCCCTCGATCACTTGAGTCGTTTTGAGTATCCTTTCGAGTGTATTTGTGCCTTTTTGGTTTGTTTGAGCACGAAATGGGCTAAATCATGGTCTAAACCCTCGATAGATGGCCTGGAGTAGGATTAGGATCATCTCGCATGACCACAGGTGCCTACGGGTTCGATCTCTATGATCAAATGATCGCTAACAGACGAAACTTAGAATCCTATCACTATTTCTACATTTCATTGCTCCCTCCTAAATTAAAGTATGTCAGTGTGCATTGTGTTACCATAACCTAAGTCCAGTTTAATCTAAATCATGCTTTGATATTAACTTGTAACACCCCAAAAATAAAGGGTCGAGCAAAGCTCAACTCCCGAGTTCTGACACATCACTTATGCAACATAAATAACGATGATTAAATGTTGTTTATATTATTGCACTAAACATAAATGGGATTATACCAAATCAACAAATCGTACTCCAAAGAAAATTAAATTTAAGCAAGCGGAAGACTGTGATAAACATATAAAACATATAAACTGTTGTAGGTCTCCAGAGTGTGAACATGTTACCAGGTTAAACATATACATGTATACTCCCAAAATGGACAAAATGAATATACATGTGTGTTCCAAAATACAAAATAACATGTGTAATGACATCTAGGCAGCATCCCTGTAACCTCGTCGATCAGAACATGGTCTACATAGACCCTCCTGATAGCTACATATAGGAGAACTCCTCCTCGTCATCATATAAGTCAAGCTCCGTCACGAAGGCCTCGTCATCATCTGCAACTACAATAGGGTATGTTTGGTATTTTAAAACACCATCCCAGAGTGGGAGTAAGTGATCAACTCAGTGGATAAGGCAAAAGTTAACATGTTATCAATTCAATCAAGCAGTAATGATAAAGCAATACAACAAGCATTCCTAGGTACTCTGGTTAATGTAAGAATGGTATATCATAATGATGCATGCCCTCGCCTACACTCCCTCTACGATATCATCTCACAATCGCGGTATGTACCCCTTCTTCTGTGCTCAACTCCAATGCCAAAGGCACATGTAAATGCAGTGCATGTACATGATTAGCCAAGTTCTTAATTAGACTTATTCACACAACAGGTTTGGAAAGCTAAGGAACCTCCCTTTATATCATTTACCCAAATAATGATCCATCCTAGGTCGTTAATCCTAGTGAGTCACATACGATAGATAGTTCTAGATCACTATAGAGAGGCTCGTCACCTCAATGCAGGCTTGGCTTATACTCTAGGTTACTATGGAAAGACTCGTCACCTTGGCGCAGACCTAGAGTATGATCGAGGTCATTACAAGGGGTTCGTCACCCAATCGCAGGCTGAAAGCTCAAATACAGTGTCACATACCACTGTATTTGGCTCACGAGTCTAGGTTGCTCACTGCACACTACGGGGAGGCTCGTCGCCCCAGTGTAGGCCGACAGCTCGACCACGGTATCCCATACCACCATGCCCGGCTCATGAATCTTAGCAGATCAAGGTACCAAGGTTAAACAGGTTTTCATTAGTAAGTGGTACCTTAGGTTCAAGCAGTTGCTTCCATATATGGTAACACACATTTGGGCCAATCGGGTTACTTAACAAGCTCGATTGGTACGAACACATGCTAATCAAATCAACATGGAGAGCATACGCACTCCGTGTGGCTAACCACTATCAATAGTCACCGTATGACTCGGATTCATCGAACGTGTCCATGTGGCGAAGCTAAGTCAACCACTCGGTCAAATCCTGTTACTAATTGCCTATACTACATCGTAGTCCTAAACATACTCCAAACAATAGCATTCACATGTGATAGTCAACAACAGCATATGACAACCAATTTCAGTATCAATATCATTTAAGCATTTCAAAGAACACGTAATACACATGTTATCATACATAGGCATTCCATCCATAAATCATATAGCAGTAAGATAGGTTACATAAAGGAAACTGTAACTATAGATAAGGGAATTGAGAAACCTATCTCAACACCCTCATTAACTACATTACAATGAGAATTTTCTCATTCAGGCATTTTATCAAACACTTAGACTGCACATATCGTATATATGTAATAAATTAGTTAAAACACGTATTATAGCAAATCCTTCCACATAGGAGTTGCCACACATACAACAATCACGTATTCTTGAACATCAATCATAACAAGCACTAATCATAATCCCATCTTCATACAATTATTTAAATAAACATATAGAATGCATTATATTCAACATGGTTTATATATATGTAATATATGGAAAACGTCGTATCTAAGCACATGTGACAGAAATCAAGTCAATCATAAATCATTACTGACATTGAAAGCCTTGAAAACCATAACTTAAACATTTATAGTCTGCACCTTTTTCCGGTAGACTCATAACGAACTCAGTTCGAACACTAACTCTTCGTCTACGGCACAACGACAACTTATAGTATGAAATAGATTATCTATTTCATCACTTTCTTTATTTGGATCTCTTTAAAAAATTAGGATTAGGATTTCTTACCTAAGAACGGAACCAGAATCATTGGAATAGCGACACGGAAAGGCTGATTCGGCACCTGGAGTGATGGGATCGAAGGCCAGCAATGATCTCCCACTTTCTCTCTCACTTTCTCTCTCTCTCCTTCTCTCTTTATTCTCTTCTCTCTCCTATGGTTTATAAATTCGTATGAAATGAGAAAGGGGTGGGTTTAGGTGCTTATATAGGCCCAGAACTGACCTCTATGGCCCCAGGGCCACAACATACTTAGGTTATAACCAAAAAGTGGTTGTTTCGGTCCAACGAAGCATATCTGGAGGCCCCTTTTCTGCATATGGTCTAGAGTAAGTTCCCTGACGATGGATCTATGCCAGGTTAAGATCTCGGTCCGATCGAATTAGTGGATCGATTGCGGGGGACCTGTTTTAGTTCAATGGTCACTGGTACTCGATTAGGGCCACAAGTATACTGACATATATTGGAAATTTTTCCTGATCTGTGGGCTTAATTGGGTCAGAATCTGACAGTTTGAAACCTTACACTTGGCCTGTAAGCGAACGACTCAATTCACTTAAGTTTCAGTTCATTTCCTAAAGATATTCGCATTTCTCACACACTTTGCTCCGGTCTCAGGTTGTGCATTTCAGGATACTATTAGGACTTGATTTCTGAGGTGGTTGTCAAGCCAAGTAAGGCGGTCATAACCATATAGTTTCGCAGTAATTGAACTTTCGATGCACGGTCCAAGTCTGATACGGAGTTTCCTAATGCTCCTAAGAGCAACTGGGTTTTGAGATGGATCCTAAGTTTTTAGGCGATGTAGCATCGGCGTTCCTACTGATTTTAGGTCTTGCAGTTCCTATTGAAAGTTGTCCAAGCTAATTTGATAGGTGATTTAGTCTACTTAATTAATCTTCATCTAATTTCTAAGGGATTTGGTCTTTAGTGATTTCTACCTGAGATGGTACTCGGGTCTTTGTACGGATTTTTTAAAGATGTTACAGGCCATATGACCAATATGATGGATGCTCAGTTCAGATGCAAAGGCAAGTGTTCCAATGATTTTCAATATATGTATGGTTAAATGGTTGTATCATTGGATGGATGGTTAAATGTATGGTAGGATTCATTAGTTAATGAACAGTTGGATTGGATATGTCCAAGTCAATGGTTGAGATTGAATCAGTTGATCTTGTAGATCGACGTCATATTGGACTAATTAGATATGTCAATCAATGGTTAAAATTAGATGGTCAAGATTTATTTAGGTTATTACACAACATAATTCGTAGAATGGTTTGTGTATCAACATCCCAAACTGATACAAAGGAATGAAAAATAAAATAGCAAAGAAAATAACTAAGCTATTACAGCATTCCCACACTTGCATAAAATGATTACAACATTCTTCACAAATGCATAAAGAAAAATTACAACATTCACACAAATCCACAATCAACCAATCACCACTAGACCAGAAATTATAGTGGTTCGCTTATGTGTACACCAACTATTTAGAAAAATACCCACACAACTACTCCACTCCCAATATCCTCATACAGTGGATATTGGCGTTCACTATGAAATAGAATTTTTAAGGTTCACCTAAAACCTTCACAATTGTGTCTTTCAAGTGGGCTCACATAATTCAAAAATCCCACACTATGAGTTCTCTGGATCACCTCAGACAAACAAAAAGAAAGTGATGTTTCTGTCACAATCTCAAAGAAACCAAAAAAATAATTGAATTACAAAATAGTAAAATACTTATCTGGATATTCTCTTTTGATGAAGACTGGTAGAACCAATTCGAAGTAGAAGTTCAACATAAATGTTCAATGTCCACACTCACTTATGAAAAGGTTTTAAGTTCTAAATGATTTTTAGATTAAATCAAAAATCAGTTTGGGCCAGCTTGATTTGATTTTAATTCCAAGAAATAGAAAAACTTCAATCCCTTCTTCAAATAAGATTAAAATGTAAAATACAAAATCAAATGTAAAAAATCTAATTAACGAGAATATTAAATAAGCATTAAATAGCTTAAGAATATCACTAACTTATCTCTCAGAGTGGTATCTTGATTTTGCTTGAATTGAATATCAAACTCTGAAAATAGTGCTCTATTTATAAGTGCATAAATTGCTCATTCGACTAGTACAGAAGTCGGCTCGACTGGTCGAAAGACCAACAAACTTTTAAAAATTTGGGCGCGTTAAGATTAGGCCATTCCACGACTAGTCAAAGGGCCTGTTGGATCGTTAGAGTAGCCTCCACGACTGGTCGAGTCCTGCCATGACTAGTCATGTGGGACCTAATTTAGTTGCTGGACTTTGAATCGAGCTTGCTCGACTCATCGAACACTGTTCACTCGACTGGTTGAGCAGTCTCCAGGGCTGGTCGAGGCAATAACAGAAAATCCTGAAAATTAGTAACAAACTTAGGACTGGTCGAGGAATTTCCTGGACTGGTTGAGCCAGTACTAGGACTAGTCTAGAAAAAGCTTATACACTTATAAAGTGATCCAATTAAAGTATGCATTCAAAATGACCTAACCTATGGTCAATATAGGATCATTCATACCTTATAAGCGATGTTTGAACATTGAAACATCTTTTACTTCAGTTGATAGTTGATCTTGACGAACATGAAGCTTGTTATCTTAACACACATGAAGCTTGAATTTGAAACATTTTGAAGCTTGAACTTGAAATATCTTGAAGCTTGAGCTTGAGGTACTTGAGTTGTATTTCACCTTGAGCTTTGAGTACCAAAGTAAAGACTATTGTCTTGACTTAGATTGCTTTGAAAGCATGAACTATCAGTTGATGTTGTACTTGAATTCTTATACTTATGATGCTTGAATCTTGAAATGGAACACCTTGTAATGGATCATCTTGAACTTAAAGACGAACTAAACAAGATACAAATTCCAAGAGGTTTTGGCACTATTAAATTTGACAATCATAAGAGCTAGGAAACATAGCACTTACAAATACATTTTTACCTCTAATTGAACACCACATTTAAATCAAATCAAGCCAGAACAACAAAGTGAAAAGCCAAGGCATTTCGTGCTCGTGCAGGTAGGATGTTCATAACTGCCTTCTACCCTTCTCATTTTCTTTCGTTGTTTACTGTTTCATTGCTTCATTTTTTTTCTTATTCACCTAATATCCCTATCCTTCTCATCTTCACTCCCATGACTTCTTCTTCCTCTAAGATTCTTAAACCCAGATCTTTGGTTATCTTTGGTCTTCCCCTTCCGTCATTTGGCTTATGTTCTTCATGTAGCATTTAAACTGAATGAGTTTATGAAATTATGTTGATACTTCCACGAACGTCCCTACTCTTGATATGGTCGGTCTAGCTGTTGACCATTTATGGTACTAAATTCTGCCTAATATCGTTTCCTTCCTAAGTCTCCTTCCTCTTCTTCCTCTTCATCTTCTGGCACTTTTGACCATGAGTATATTCTTGGTCTGGCATTTTTCCCATCTTTTAAGGGTGATCTTTTCTCTCTTTCTTCCTTCCCTCTGTATATTGGGGAGAAACCTCTTCTAGAGGGTAGTCACATGGACTAGACTCTATGGGACCTTGAAAGTTCTGAGTACAAACTCTGGCCCAATCTGGCACCCAAATGGATCCATTGGCTAAACAAGGTGGAGACTATATTTGGGCACCATTGGAGAGAGTTTGAGATTTTTTTTACTATATCTAGCTCTCACATCTTTATTCCTACATGCAGCTTGCATTATTGGCTATGGCTATTTATTTTTGGAGTCGGTGCTCTAATGTACAGTCTTTCATTTTTCTTGTGGATGCATGAGTCCAAAAGTCCTGGACATCTACAATATTACCAGTCTTCCGGCCGTTAGCAAATATGTCAAACCTAATATTCCCCGACCGTCTCCTATTTTTAACAATCAAAATGCCAACGCTGCTTATGACACTTATAATAAGAAGGAGATAGATGACTAAGGATTATAGTGCCCTGGCTGATGCACTTGTTGCTGGCTAAAGGCTGCCTCTTGCTCCTTTTGTTCTTTCTCATCTCTATCAGGCTCTCATGAGCTCGCCAATAAAAATCCTCATCTGTGGGGGTCCATTCTAGATCCTACAAATTTGGCTTTATGAATATTTCCCTACTTTTTGTAGCAAAGCCATCGATCCTCTTCCTACCTTTTTCCTCAACTTACAACCATCACCATTTATCTCATTACTGTTTGATCAAATGATCATTATGAGATTGCTTGCATTTTTTCCTCTCTCGCCTTCTTAATTTTTTAGATGCTTGCATCTTCCCTTTTTGGGACATGTCCCATGGCCCTTCCTAGTTTAGGGGTATGAGATATGATCCCCGTAATCCTCAACACGATGGAAATTTGAATAGTTTGTGGGTCAGTTATCTAATATCTCGGGATCTCCCCTTTAATGGGGCCTTTGCAATCAATAGTATGAACATCAAGGCAGGAGTTGAATATTTCCTTGTCTTGTTATTCACCCACTAGTTCAAGCTAACTCAAAGTATTCCTCTCCCCTTACATTTTCTTAAAAAATATTCGTCCTCTCTCAAGAAAATTATTTCATCTTCTTAAAGAATATTTGTCTATTCGGTAGGATTTTGAGTACGTGACCGACAAATTTATCCTTCCTCCTTCTCTACTGTACCAATCGTTATTAACCCAAGGATTCCACACCTAGTCAACATTGTATCTCGTCCCACCAATGTTTTAGAAGTGTACTAAGATTGGAGCATGTCTCTCCTCCCCCTCCAAGTCTAATCATCCCTGGAATGACTTAGCCTGTTCATGGTCCAATTCTATGAACGGTGGACGGGTCCACCTATTCAAGGCTTTTCTATTGGAACAATTCAACCTACGCATAGTCCTGGCATCATGACGCCATCCCAAGTTGCATGAGTGTTTTAACCGATTCATGGTCCTACTATGAGAACAAATCAAAGTTGTTTGAGGTCTGGCCATTAGAATGACACAAATTTCTCATAACCTCACTATCATCTGGCTGTCTTAAGTAGCCGGAGATGTTCAACCTATTCATGGACCTGATGTGGTCATGGGTTAACCTCAGTGGTCTGACTATTAGGGTAGCATAATCCATTAAAGGAGGAAGTAGCCGGGGTAAACAATCATTAGTTCCACGGAAGCCTCCCAACGCTAAGAGGATTTCACTTGCATGCCGACCTCCTTTGACAAGAGTTGTCATTAGTGAAGGAAGCATCATATCAAATCCTCATGTGAATATCAATAGCCTGGGATGTAATTCGATCACATTCAACAGTCATGTAGGTTAGGACTAGTCTAGCCACACCCGCGCCCATGAGATGTAATTGATATATTAGGTTTCGATAATGATATCTTCCCAACTCTTTTGGTCACTTTTCCTTAAATTATCATCTTAGTGCTTGCTAAGAAAGAAAAGAAAGATGAGGATGATCTGCATACGTTGGTTAAACGGCAACGTGGCAAAGTATTAAAGCAAATTCCTTTCCCTAAAGTCTCACCGGTTAACTAGAATTTGAAAAGGAACCGGGCTCTCATAGTGGCTATAACTAACTAGGGAGTGAGTATTAAAAACACTGCTTCTTGACTGGTCGTCCAATTGACGAGGGATGGTTCCGTGCCAACACCAGTCCAAGAAGAGAAAGTAGGTGGTGCGGTTGTTCCTACTAGAGAGAATCAGATACTTAAACATCTAGTAGAAGAAGTGCCTATGACTCAGACTGCAACGATGTCAGTGTCAGTTTCGATCGAACAAACGCCGGTGACTTTAGTCTAGGGAATATTTGAGGCCTCGTTTAAGGAGATTCTATTGGCTCCAACCGAAGAAAATTGTGGGGAAAGAAATGTCTACAATTTCTACTGGAGGAGAGTTCATGGCCCCATTCGAAGTACATCCCCTCCCACCTTCAACTGATGGTGGCAAATCAATCGCGTCACCTTCTTCTAATTAGGAGGCCCCGGCAATGATGTCAGACCCTACTCATGCCTAGGAATCATCTTCTACAAGACAAGACACAAATGAAAGGAACAAAGACAGACCTCTGATAGGAATTGTTGATGCCCTGACCTCTACCACGAGATCTATCCTGGGGTATGAGATGGTCGAGATATGAAACAATCAAAAGATTCTACAACTTGGTGACGATTGTCAAACGAAGGCGATACCAGAGGTGGCGGTTGAGATGGATGCTTCCTTAATGGACTTGTCAATAGTTCGTCCTCCAATTGACGGGACCTACTCCGATGCTCTTGAAGCTTCCCAACCATTGGTCTGTTGGCTTTACAAAGCCCAAAAGGTGACAAGTGCAGCACACGTACAAGGGAGAGAGAAAAATATACTATATTATGTTTTTTTTAACAAAGCTACTGTTGTACTGTGAAGGACTTGTTGTAGACTGCTACTGTTGTAATGAGAAGCACTTGCTGCTTTTCCTGATACAGCTACACGATCACCACACTCATATTTATAGGTTTAATTAGAGATTAAAAAAGATACTACTGCCCTTGTCTAATACATTCACCAGGAGTAAAGACTCTACAGATTTCTAAAACTAATAATGGCATTGGGCAGCTAAACAATTTTCTGGAGAAATCAACAGGCTCCACGGATCTGGATGAATCTGAAAATGCCAGGGAGGATGGATCTAGAAATGCCGAGGATGGATCTGCTGGATAAATCTGAAAAATAACTAGGAGGATGGATCTGCTTGATGAATCTGAAAAATAACAGGGAGGATGGATTTGCTGGATGAATATGGACTGATTTTGTTTGGATGTTCACTGCCCTTCTGTAATGCCCTGAAAATCGGGGGTCGAGCAGAAACTCAGCTCCCGAGTTTCAACGCATCACTTATGCAACATAGATAATGATGATTGAATGTTGTTCATATTAGTACACTAAACATGAGTGGGATTATACCAAAATAGTAATTCATACTCCATATCAATTCATATAAAGCAAGCGGAAGACTGAAAGATGTATATAAGTGTATATGAGCCCAAAAGATCACTGTCAAACCCCAGAGTATGATTACATCACTGAGTCACCATATACTTGTAATAGTTCAAAAATCAAAATGCGAAGAGACAGTTCAACTACAATGATAAGCCCTGTAGCCCCGTCGATCAGGACGACCTAAGCGAAACCGTCAGAGAACTGCATATACGAAAACTCGTCATGATCGTCATAGTAATCAGGCTCTGCCTCCTGAGTCGCATCGTCATCTGTAATAAAGATAGAGTCTGGTGGTGTTCAGAACACCGTCCCAGAATGTGAGTGTAAGTGATCAACTTAGTGGAATCATAGAGCAAAGATTAACATATTATCAATTCAGTCAAGTAATAAAAATAAAACAGACATATCAGACAATCCTAGATACTCTTATTAATACAAGGATGAAATATTTTCATGATGTATGCCCTTGCCTACACTCCCTCGTGCGATACCATCTTACGGTCGCGGCATGCTTTCTTCCCTTTGTGCTCTTCAACCCGAGGCACATGCAGTGCGATGTTATAAGCGTGATTACCGGATTATTATTAGTCCTATTCATACAACAAGATTGGAAAACTAAGGTACCTCCCTTATATCAATACCCAAACAATGATTCATTCTAAGGTCGTCAGTCCTAGACAATCTCATACGATATTATAATTCTAGATCGCTGAAAAGGGATCGTCACCAATCAATACAGGTCTAGTTATATCCTATATAATACAATAAGGTTCGTCTCCCCAATGCAGTTTCAGTATATACTCGAGGTCACTACAAAGGGCTCGTCACCAATTAGAGTAGGCCGACAGCTCGAATATAGTGTCTCATACCACCATAATCGGCTCACGAGTCTAGGTTGCTTACTGGTCACTACAAGGAGGCTCATCACCCTAGCGTAGGCCGACAGCTCGACCACGATGTCCCATACCACCATGTCCGGCACATGAGTCTTAGGGGATCGTGGTACCAAGGTTAATAGGGTTTCATTGGTGAGTTTGATACCTTAGATTCAAACAGGAGTGTCCATACATGGTGAACATATATCGGGTCAATCGGGTTACTTGACGAGCTAGACTATTACGAGTGCACCTTAAGTTGATCGACATGAAGTGCGCAAACACTCCGTGTGGCATAACCACTACCGATAACTCTAGTACGTCTCGTGTTCGTCAAACACGTCCTACGTGGCGTATAAATCTCAGCCATGAACTTAAGCCTGTTACCAATTTCCTGGACCATAACATAGCCCCATACACATTCAACCTTAATCAATAAGCATGTGAAGTAATCAAGTCCAATCATAATAGCAAACATGTTATAAGATGCAACATAAATAAAAATTCATACACATGCATTTCATAAGTAAAGCGATAAAACTGAACAACTGGCATGGAGAAAAACATACACATCCCTAGGGTAGTTGAGAATCCTATCTCAACACCCATTTAAAGCACTATCTCCTAAGTACTTACTTTTACAAGCATTTTCACAAACACTTAGACTACACTTATTAGCCTACATAACGTAAATTGGCCCAAACATATATTAGGGCGAATCTTCTCACCAAGGAGTTATTATACACATAGCTAGGATATACATACGATAGTTAATCATGGCAAGCACACTTTCAAATTTCATACGTATACGGTACTTTCTACAAATACAAAGAATACTCTAAACTCCACATAGTTCGTATATCTGTGAAACGCAAAACAGACATTGCATTTTTCATGTGAAATAGCACCCACGTCAGGAATCTATCATTAACCGACATTGAAAGCTTTGAAAACCATAATCTATACATCTATAGTCCGCACCTTTCACCGTAGAAGCGTAACGAATTCGATAGAGACTCTAAGTCTGCGTCAACGATGAAATGACAACCAATAGCACAAGTTAAGTCAGCTATTTCTCTACTTGCAACAATGAAAACCCTGGAACAGCTTAGGGTTAGGTTTTTCTTACCTAAGTGCAGAGTTGAAATCTCCGGAATAGCGATTTGGTAATGATGTTTAAGCACGAGGAGTAACGATTGAATCCCATGAGTAGCTCCCACTTCTATCGCACTTTCTCTTTCTTTAGTCTCTTCTCTCTCCTAGGTTTTTTTCTCAAATTCGTATGGAGTGAATGAGAGAGGGTTTAAGGTCCTTATATAGCCTAAAACTGATGGAATTAGCCCTAGGGCCAAGGTATACTTAGGATTCAGCCAAAGGGTACTTGTTTCGATCCAACGGAGCACTTCTGGAGGCCCCTTTTTGACGTGCGGTCGGACTTAAGCTTCCTGACCTTGGATCTAGGTCCAGCCAAGTTTTCAATCTGATCGGGTTTACAGATTGACTGCAGCGGATCAGTTTCAATTCAATGGTCACTGGTACTCGATCAGGGCCGCAAGTGCTCTGACATGTGCTGGAAAATATTCCTGATCCGAGGGTGTATTTGGGTCAGATTCTGATGGTCTGATTCCTTATATTTGGTCCGCAAGCGACACAACTAAGTTTACTTAAATTTGAATTTATTTCTAAAGATATTCTCATTCCTCACACACTTCGCTCCGGACTTAAGGAAATGGCTTCAGGATACTCTCTAGACTTGATTTCTGAGGTGGTTATCAAGTCCAACAAGGCGGTCCTAATCCTATGGTTTTATAGTCATCAGACTTTTGTCGTACGGTCTAGGTCTGATATGAAGTTTCAAAGTGCTCCCGAGAGCAACTATGTTTAGATATTGATTTTAGATTTTAGGGTAACATAGCGTTAACGATTCTACAGGTTTTGAGTCTTGTAGATCATTTTTAAAGTGATTAGTGCTAATTTCATAGGTAATCCAGTTTAGCACTTAGTTAAATCTCGTCTAATTTCTAAAGGATTTAGTCCTGAGGGATTTCTGCCTGAGGTGGTACTCGGGTCTCTGTACGGATTTTTTCGAGTCGTTACAATCTACCCCCCTTAAAGAAAAATTTCATTCTCGAAATTAGTACCTGTTCGTACTCCTTGAGAATCTGAGAATAGTTCTTTCTGACCTCCGCTTCTGTTTCCCAAGTAGCCTCCTGCTTTGTATGACGTGTCTATAATAACTTCACGAGCGGAATCACCTTACTGCACAACACTTGCTCCTTCCTGTCTAGGATACGCATCGGATGAAGTACATATGTATCATCCTCGCTCAACTGCACCTGCTCCCATCTAATAATGTGTGAAGGATCAGGAACATATTTCTTCAGCATAAATACATGAAATATGTTGTGCACGCCTGCAAGTGGTGTGGGCAAAGCCAAACGGTACGCTACTACCCCCACTCGATCCAGTATCTGAAATGGACACATAAACCTCGGTATGAGCTTCCCTTTCTTGTCAAACTACAGGACTCCCTTCATAGGGGAAACTCAGAGGAACACATGGTCTCCAACCTCAAACTCAAGCAGTCCCGCCTCGTGTCGGCATAACTCTTCTGTCTGCTCTGGGCTGTCAGCAGTTGACGCCTGATAATATCGATCTTCTCTGAGGTCTCCTATACTAACTCTAGGCCAATCAAACTGTGCTCGCCAACCTCTACCTAGCAATGCGGTGATCGGTAAGGGTGCCCATATAAGGTTTCGTAAGGAGTCATGCCAATACTCACCTGGAAACTGTTATTGTAGGCGAACTCTGCATGTGGGAGATAGTCATCCCAACTGTCCTTGAAGTCCAAACACAATCCCACAACATATCCTCCAAAATCTGATTCACCCGCTCCGTCTGACCTTCGGTCTGTGGGTGAAACGCGGTACTGAACTTTAACTTCACACCCATTGTTTCCTGAATACGAGTCCAGAAGATAGATGTGAATTGCGTGTCTCGGTTCGACACGATCTCTAGAGGAACTCCATGCGGACATACTATCTCTTTGATGTACAGCCTGGCTAACTCGTCTGCAGAGTTCGTGACCCTGATTGGAAGGAAGTGAGCCGACTTCGTCAATCGGTCGACGATCACCTAGATAGAATCATGTCCCTTCCTCGTCTTCGGCAGCCCTGATATAAAATCCATAGAGATGAAGTCCCACTTCCATTCAGCTATGGGCATGGGCAGAAGCAGTCCAGGAGGTCGGCGATGCTTTGTCTTAACCTGCTGACACGTGAGACAACGGGATACATACTCTGCTATATGAGCCTTCATGTTGTCCCACTAGTACGACCTCTTCACCTCTCGATACATCTTCGTACTTCCAGGATGCATCGCTAGCATCGAATTGTGCGTTCCCTCAAGAACTTCTCGCCTCAACTCGGGAATGTTTGGGACGCATAGGCGGCCAAGATAACGCAGACCCCCATCCAAGTCCACACTCCATTTGGCATCCTCATCATCACCAGCCAGCTTTCTAAGCTCAACCAATCGCTTGTCATCTTTCTGGGCTGCGATAAACCTATCGTCGATAAGTGGACTCACCCGAATGTGTGCGACGCTCTCAAACGGTTCCTCCACCGTGAGCTTCTGTTCCAAGTCACGAACAAACTCTAGCATACCCCACTCCTCAATCATCAGCAGAGCCACAAATATGATCGCCTTCTTATGGCTCAACGTGTTTGCCACAAGGTTGGCCTTGCCAGGATGGTAGGAGATCTCGAACTTGAATTCCTTCAAGGTTTCCATCCATCGGTGCTGCCTCATATTCAAGTCTCACTGAGTGAATATATACTTAAGGCTCTTGTGGTCGTAAAAGAGCTCGAACTCCTCTCCGTAGAGGTAATGTCTCTAGAGCTTTAATGCAAATATGACCACTGCTAACTCGAGGTCGTGTGTAGGGTAATTCTCCCCGTGTTTCCTCAACTGTCTCGAGGCATATGCAATCACCCTGTCCTTCTACATAAGGACACAACCCAAACCAGCCCGAGACGCGTTAGTGTATATTATCTACTTGACCCCTTGCTCTAGCAATACTAGGACAGGAGCAGACGTTAGTCTGTCCTTCAGCTCCTGAAAAGCTACTTTCGCCTTCTCATTCCTGGCGAACTTCAAGTCCTTCCGAGTTAACTGAGATAAAGGTCTAGCTATCTTTGAGAAGTCCAGAATGAAGCGTCGATAATAGCCTGTCAGGCCCAGAAAACTCCTCACCTCAGTAACTGAACCAGGTTGCTTCCAGTATTGAACTGCGGCTACCTTAGTAAGGTCCACAGCTATCCCTTCCTTGGACACCACATGTCCTAGAAACTTGACTTCCTCCTGCCAGAAGTTACACTTCTTGTACTGTGCGAACAACTGGTTCTTCTTCAGAGTATCCAAGACTGCTTGTAGGTGTCCCTCATGCTCTTCCCGACTCGCAGAGTATAGCAGAATGTCATCGATAAACACAATGACGAATTGGTATAGAAATGGCTGAAACACCCGGTTCATCAAGTCTATGAACACAGCCGGTACATTTGTAAGACCGAACGACATCTTTAGGAACTCATAATGTCCAAAACTAGTCCTGAAGGCCGTATTTTGCACGTCCTCATCCCTGACACGCAACTAATGATACCCTGAGTGTAGGTCAATCTTCGAAAAGTATCGCACCCCTTTCAACTGATCAAACAGATCGTCTATCCTGAGTAAAGGATACTTGTTCTTCACGGTCAATTGGTTCAACCTGCAGTAATCAATACATAACCGTATCGACCCATCCTTCTTCTTTACAAGCAACACAAGTGCTCCCCAAGGAGACACACTTGGTCATATGAAGCCCTTCTCTACCAGCTCGTCAATCTATTTCCTCAGTTCCTCCATCTCACATGGTGGCATACGATACATCGGTAATGAAACGGGTGCCACACCAGGCACGAGATCAATAGTAAAATCGATCTCTGCCGAGGAGGTAGCCTAGGTATCTTACTGAACACTACCCCAAAATCTCGAACCACAGGCGTGGTTTCAAGCGCCAAACCAGTAGTACTCTCCAATAGAGAAGTATAACAACCAAATCAGGAAGGCTAACTGACCTGAACAGGGAAAGTAAATGCCACGCCCTCAGGTCCATGGGCTGTCACCAGTCTAGCCTCGTAATCAATCTTTGCTCTCATCTCAGTGAGCCAATCCATACTAAGGATAACGTTGTAATGATGCAGGGATGCGAAAAACAGGTCAACTAGAATCGACCTGCTTCCTAGATCTATCGAGCAACCCACACAAACCCTGGTAATGTCAGAGGAGGTCCCTGTAGCAGTACTGACTGTCACTCCCTTTGTAGGAGCAGTAACCAACGCTAGCCGCTTGACTAATGCGCATGAAAGGATGGAGGTTGTGGACCCGGTGTCCACCAATAAGTAGACAGGAGTACCTTGGACATATGCAGTGACTTCGAAAGCCATAGGTGCTGAAGGTGTTGCCTCGGGTGCTTCCGCTGTGAGTGAGTGCACACGAGATTATTGAGAACGGTTCAGCTGTGGCATCATAGGCCATTGAGGCAGCCTAAATCGGGGTGCTGGCGGTCGAAACGATGGATGTGCAGGTGCAGTCTGTAGGGGTGGAGCCGATAGAGCCTGAGGGTGAGGGCGGTCGATTCTCTGGGGCGGCGAAAACCCACTATCTCTCATACGCATAAAACAGCTCTCCGTAGCATGACCTGGTCTCCCACAATACGTACATGTCACACCAGGTCACCTCATCGGAACTAGTGGCACCACGATCCTGGGAGGAGAGTCGGTATGAGACCTCTTGTCAAGGAATGACCTGCTCGGCATATCTGGTCGTGGCCTAGGGATCATAGGTCCACGAGAACATGACAATCGATCCTTGTCCTACTCTGCTCATATAAACATGTGTACTAGCTCAGCATAGGAGGGTATGCTAGCACAGCACATCTTTAAGCGAATGTCAGGTCACATGCCCTCGAAAAAATGTCTCATCCGCATCTACGCGTCAGCAAGTACAGTAGGGACGTACCTGCCCAACTCCGTAAACCGATGCTCGTACTCTGTCACTGACATGCCTCCCTGTTTGAGGTACAAGAATTCATTCTCCTTCTTGTGCTGGTACGTAAGGGGATAGTACTTCTCATTTAAGCAGGTCTGAAATGTTGCCCACATCTATACATAGTCAATTGCAACGGTCCGCAGGACACTATCCTACCACAAGCTGGCCTCCTTCTCCAACATAAAGGTGACCAACTCGACCTGCTCCAGCTCTGTATAGTTTAGTATCCTCAGCATCTTGGAGATGCGGTCAAGCCAATATTCGGCCTCCTCGGGTTTGTGAGAACCCGCAAAGGTAGGAGGCCGCAAGCGCTAGAATCACTCGAGGAGGCCACTAGTACACAAGTTCCCCGTAGGGTATACAGCAGGTGCAGGTAAAGTCACACCCTCATCCTGAGTGGAAGGCCCTACAATCCCAGCAGGGTGTACAGATGGTGAAGGTGGAGTCGTACTCCCACCCTGAGCTAGGATCCCCGCAATGGTGGCCAAGAGTTGTTGTTGGTGCTGCTCCTACTGCTGGTGCATCATCATCAACAACTATTTCAACCTATCCATAGGTGGGGCCGACTGAGGCACATGCTACGTTGATGAAGAGGCACGGTTTTGCTCATGAACTGGTGGTGTATAAGGTGGCGGCCCAACTGTAGGACTAGTAGAAGGCTGAGACTCAGGCATAGTCTCACAAACTGGGCCCAAACCAGGGTCCTCACATCCATCATTCCGAGGAGGTTCCTGGTCCATCGAATCACTAAATGTGAGGCATGTCATGCTCCGCATGACCTTAGGTGGCATTCCCTATATACAATATGGGGTGCAACCCAGATCAGATTCAGCATACTCACAAACTCATTTACGCAGCATTCACACACAGATTAAAGCAACTTCATGCATTTCATTCACCAAAATTGTCATAATACATGAGACACAGTGTTACATGAATCATGACAGAAGATGCATGTGAGCTAATACAACCAAGACTTCAAACATTTAAACCTTCTATCAACTACTACACGACCAGGCCTATCGTCATGAAAACACCAATATCCTACAGCAGCAAAGAAGCTACGGGGCAGCAGCATGGATGACCAAGCATCCGAATCTGGCGACAGAGGAAGGGTACCCTTATCCTGTTAGCCGCATAGGATAGACTTCAGAGTGCGAGTCACTTTTTTGAACTTGTGTTTCATGAGGCCCCGAAGATCAATAATATCTTGTCATAGGACAGCCTGACCCTCCTCAAGTCAAGCTATATGGGCATCCCTAGAGGCCTGATTAGTGCCCTGCTCCGGTGTCGTAGGAGGAGAGCTCTTACTCGTGTCCTAAGCCTCCTCCTCTTCTTCCTGTTCTTCCTCTTCTTCTATTTCAGCCCTGCCTTCTCCTTCACTCTCTTCTTCTTCGCTTTCTGTTTCACTCTCACTCTCCTCAAGTCGAGCCTGTCATTTTCGTGGCCCGACATTCATCTGATTGAGAGTGGTCTCGCTGATGTAATGAATCGGCGCTGGCAATTCTGATCCAAGTTGGTAGCCAAACTCAAGGGCAACCTTACATATGAGTCGACCGAAAGGGAGCGACTCAGTCCTTCTATTTGAACGTGCGATAAGGACTATCTATCGTAGAACATACGTAGGCATGCACAACTTTGCTCCCTGCCCTACTTGGTATAGGAAATCCACCATCGGACACATGCACTCTCTACGATTGCTCCACCTGGGGTAAACACTGAACGTGCAGATGTGGTGAAGCAGGTAGAAGTCACCCGTCATATTGGTTGCTAAAAGGCTATTGTTAGGCTGCCACTGAATCAATCGGCTACAAAGAAACCTGGTGAGGTAATCCCTTTCACATGCACTATTCAGATTTCTCTCACTTGCATGTACCTTACCAAGTAGCACATTCAGGAGCCGAGATATTAAACCAACGTCGATTATGGCCTCCCGATCTCTGCCAAATGGGATCTTGAACTGCAAGGGCTCTAGCGTAGGCTCTCGAATGTGGGCATAGAAGGCTCAGATAGTACCCACATTTATACGGTACTCACCCTCAAAGAGCGGACCCCATCTGGCCTCTTCTAGGCGCTCGAACAATAAATATTCTCCAAATATTCACCCATCCACATGCACTTTAAAAAGGACCCTATGACCCTCATAAACTCCATGGGATAGCTCTGCCAACAAAGCTCTTCCAATGGGAGCCTGGGGATTAAGACTCGCTTAGTCTGCAACTCCCTACCAGCGCTTGTACTCGTGGCGGCGCCTCTTGGTCTCCTCGAGCGAGAGGAGCGACTAGGCCCAGCTTCATCCACGGAAGCCCTTTTCTTTCCCATAAGAGAAAGAATGGTGAAAATCGAGAAGATGGACGTAATAAGCTCGAATAAAGCCATGAAAAAGTGAAGAAAATGGCGGAAAGGGATGAGATCTTTGGGTCTCCACAGATTTGAGCCTCAAAGGAGGGTGTAAAGGCTCAAATGAAAGGGGATAAAGAGGAAAAATGACAAAATAGGATGGGTTAGTGGGTCTACACGAATTTGAGACTCACTTGGGGGGTTTAAGAGCTCAAATGAGAGAGAATGGAGAGATTAGATAGCAATGGGGGAGGGTTTTTGGCAGGGTAGTGGTGAGAGTGCATGAAAATGGAAGAAGGAAACTCTTGGTGGGAGATTTGAGTGAGGAATCTGGAGTTTTTGGAAAATGAGAGCTTAGGGTGGTGGTTTGTGAAGGAGAGGCAATATAGGAGGGGTTTTAATCAAACCCCCGTGCGTCAGTGGGCCACACAACACCCAGGAAGTATCGGCCCAAGTGGCCCGACCCGACCTGGCTCGCCGGTCTTTGGCTAATCCGGTGAGGGCTGACCTTTGGGCGAGGTCCTCCTGCCCCTTGGACTCTAAAAATATGTGGGGCCCACTCTGGGTCCCCCGGGAAGTGCCCCGTTTAGCCCCTGCTTCCGATTCGATCTGTTTCGGGACCTTTCGAGTATGTTTCTAATGTACAGCTGCACATAGAGATTTTTGAAGGCTAGGATGGGGTTAATCATGGTCCAAACCCATTGATTGATGGTCTAGAAGTGGTTTGAGATTATTTTGCGTGATCACGGGTGTGTACAGACCCGATCTCGGCGGTCGATTTTCGTGAATTTCGCCAATTGGCGAAACTGAAAAACCTAAGCTTCTTTTGACATTTTTCTCGCACCCACCTAGGTCAAATTACGTCAGTGTGCATCGTGTGACCATAACCCAGGTCCATTTTAATCTAAATCATGCTCTGAAACCAACTTGTAACGCCCTGAAAATTGGAGGTCGAGCAGAAGCTCAGCTCCCGAGTTCCAACGCATCACTTATGCAATATAGATAATGATGATTGAATGTTGTTCATATTAGTGCACTAAACATGAGTGGGATTATACCAAAATAATAATTCATACTCCATATCAATTCATATAATGCAAGGGGGAGATTGAAAGATGTATATAAGCGTATATGAGCCCAAAAGATCACTGTCGAACCCCAGAGTATGCTTACATCACTGAGTCACCATATACATGTAATAGTTTAAAAATCAAAATGTGAAGAGATAGTTCAACTACAATGATAAGCCCTATAGCCCCGTCGATCAGGACGGCCTAAGCAAAACCGTCGGAGAACTGCATATACGAGAACTCATCCTAATCGTCATAGTAATCAGGCTCCGCCTCCTGAGTCGGATCGTCATCTGCAACTAAGACAGAGTCTGGTGGGTGTTCAAAACACTGTCCCAGAATGTGAGAGTGAGTGATCAACTCAGTGGAATCATAAAGCAAAGATTAACATGTTATCAATTCAGTCAAGCAGTAATAATAAAGCAGACATATCAGACAATCCTAGATACTCTTATTAATGTAAGGATGAAATATTTTTATGATGCATGCCCTTGCCTACACTCCCTCGTGCGACACCATCTTACAGTCGCGGCATGCTTTCTTCCCTCTGTGCTCTTCAACCCAGGGCACATGCAGTGCGATGTTATGAGCGTGATTACCGGGTTATTATTAGTCCTTTTCATACAGTAGGATTGGGATGCTAAGGTACCTCCCTTATATCAATACCCAAACAATGATCCACTCTAGGATCGTCAGTCCTAGACAATCTCATACGATATTATAGTTCTAAATTACTGAAAAGGGCTCGTCACCAATCAATACAGGTTTAGTTATATCCTATATACTACAATAAGTTTCGTCGCCCCAATGCAGTTTCAGGATATACTCGAGGTCACTACAAAGGGCTCATCACCAATCAGAGTAGGCCGACAGCTTGAATATAGTGTCCCATACCACCATAATTGGCTCACGAGTCTAGGTTGCTCACTATTCACTACGGGGAGGCTCGTCGCCCCAGCGTAGGCCGACAGCTCGACCACGGTATCCCATACCACCATGTCCAACTCATGAGTCTTAGGGGATCGTGGTACCAAGATTTATAGGGTTTCATTGGTGAGTTTGGTACCTTAGATTCAAACAGGAGCGTCCATACACGGTGAACATATATCAGGTCAATCGGGTTACTTGACGAGGTAGACTATTACGAGTGTACCTTAAGTTGATCGACATGAAGTGCGCAAACACTCCGTGTGGCTTAACCACTGTTGACAACTCTAGTACGTCTCGGGTTCGTCAAACACGTCCTACGTGGTGAACAAATCTCAACCACGAACTCAAGCTTGTTACCGATTGCCTGGACCATAACATAGCCCCATACACATTCAACCTTAATCAATAATCATGTGAAGTAATCAAAATAGGAGTAACCAAGTAGTCCAATCATAATAGCAAACGTGTTATAAGATGCAACATAAATAAAAATCCATACACATGCATTTCATAAGTAAAGCGATAAAAGTAAACAACTTGCATGGGAGAAACCATACACATCCCTAGGGTAGTTGAGAATCCTATCTTAACACCCATCTAAAGCACTATCTCCTAAGTACTTACTTATACAAGCATTTTCACAAACACTTAGACTACACTTATTAGCCTACATAACGTAAGTTGGCCCAAACATATATTAAGGCGAATCTTCTCGCCAAGGAGTTATTATACGCATAGCTAGGATATACATACGGTAGTTAATCAAGGCAAGTACACTTTCAAATTTCATACGTATATGATACTTTCTACAAATACAAAGAATATGCTAAACTCCACATAGTTCATATATCATTAAAATACAAAACAGACATCATATTTTGCATGAGAAATAGCACCCACGTCAGGAATCTATCATTAACCAACATTAAAAGCTTTGAAAACCATAATCTATACATCTATAGTCTGCACCTTATGTCATAGAAGCGTAACGAACTTGATAGAGACTCTAAGTCTGCGTCAACGATGAAATGACAACCCATAGTACGAGTTAAGTCAGCTATTTCGCTACTTGCAATAATGGAAACCCTAGAACAGCTTAGGGTTAGGTTTTTCTTACCCAAGTACAGAGTTGAAATCGTCAGAATAGTGATTTGGTAATGATGTTTAAGCACGAGGAGTAACGGGGATTGAATCCCAGGAGTAGCTCTCACTTTTATCTCACTTTCTCTCTCTTTACTCTCTTCTCTCTCCTAGGTTTTTTTCTCAAATTCGTATGGAGTGAATGAGAGAGGGTTTAAGGTCCTTATATAGGCCTAAAACTGATGGAATTAGCCCCAGGGCCAAGGTATACTTAGGATTCAGCCAAAGGGTACTTGTTCTGATCCAACGGAGCACTTCTGGAGGCCCCTTTTTGACGTGCAGTCGGACTTAAACTTCATGACCTAGGATCTAGGTCCAGCTAAGTTTTTAATCCGATCGGGTTTACAGATCAACCGCAGCGGATCAGTTTCAATTCAACAGTCACCGGTGCTCGATCAGGGCCACTAGTGCTCTGACATGTGCTGAAAAATATTCCTGATCTGAGGGTGTATTTGGGTCAGATTCTGATGGTCTGATTCCTTATATTTGGTCCGCAAGCGACACACTCAGTTTACTTAAATTCAGATTTATTTCTAAAGATATTCTCGTTCCTCGTATACTTCGCTCCGGACTCAAGGAAATGGCTTCAAGATACTCTTTAGACTTGATTTCTGAGGTGGTTGTCAAGTCCAGCAAGGCGGTCCTAATCCTATGGTTTTATAGTCATCAGACTTTTGACGTGCAGTCCAGGTCTGATATGAAGTTTCAAAGTGCTCCCGAGAGCAACTGGGTTTAGAGATTGATTCTAAATTTTAGGGTAACATAGCGTTAATGATTCTACAGGTTTTGAGTCTTGCAGATCGTATTTAAAGTGATTAGTATTAATTTCGTAGGTAATCTAGTTTAGCACTTAGTTAAATCTCGTCTAATTTTTAAAGGATTTGGTCCTAAGGGATTTCTGCCTAAGGTGGTACTCGGGTCTCTGTACGGATTTTTTCGAGTCGTTATACCTTCAAACCGAAACCGGCTTCATTCCGAGCATCGATCTTATTCGTCTAAATGCACCTATCGATAGTGTCTTGGTGAAAATATCTACCACCTATTCAGTAACATGACAGTACTCTAATTTTTCCATTTTCTACTTCACTAGATCTCTTAGGAAGTGATACCTAGTATCAATGTGCTTGCTCCTTTCATGTTGCACCAGATTTTTAGCAAGTTTGATTGCCAACTTGTTATTCACGTATATAACAATTAATTCCTCCTGTAGATGTTTTAACTCCTTTAGCAGGTTCTTCAACCATATTGCTTCACAGAATGTGGACGATGCTACTACATACTATGCTTCACATGTGGATAAAGCAACCACACTTTGCTTCTTTGAGTTCCATGTGAAGGCAGTCGACCCAAGATAGAATACATATCCGGTGGTGCTTTTTCTTTCATCTTAATCAGCTCCCCAATTAATGTCTGAGTATCCTTATAATATTGCTTCATCATTGTATGGATAGAAGAGACCGAATTCCAAGGTTCCTTTACATACCTAAGGATTCTTTTTGTAGCGAGTCAGTGTGATTCTTTTGGTGCTTTCATGTACCTGCTTAGAATCCGAACACTGTAGATGATATCTGGCCTAGTGATTATGAGGTATCTGAGACTTCCAATCAGACTCTTGAATAGAGTCGAGTCCACACTTCTTCCTTGTCCTTCTTTTGTCAGCTTCATGCCCACTACTACAAGTGTATTTACAACATTGCAATTGGTCATCTTGAACTTTTCAAGAAGTTCCTTTACATACTTCTTCTGAGATATATAGATGTCGTTAGCTTGTTACCTCACCTCAATGCCAAGAAAGAAGGACATAAGTCCTGCATCAGTCATTTTGAATTCATGAAACATGGCATGCTTGAATTCTTGGAACATCTACTGGTTGTTTCCTGTGAACAGCATATCATCAACATATAGGCATGTTATGAGGATGTCGCCATGAGCATTCTTCCTGATGTAGACTACATGCTCATACGGACATTGGGAGAAGACATTTTCTTGAAGATAGTTACTGATGCACGCATTCCAGGCATGCAGAGCTTGGTTCAACCCATAGAGAGCTTTCTTCAACCGGTACACTTTGTGTTCCTCCCCTTACACAACAAAATCTTCAGGCTAGTCAACATAGACCTCCTCTTCGAGTACTCCATTTAGAAATGAAGATTTCATATTAAGTTGATAGATTTTCCAACCATGATGGACTGCAAGAGAGATTATCATTCTCGCAGTGTCAAGTTGAGCAATAGGAGCAAAGACTTCTTCATAGTCCACACCGTACTTTTATTTGTAACCTTTCGCTACAAGCCTTACCTTATAGCGATCAATCTCACCATCATCTATAGGTTTGATCTTATACACCCATTTGACACCAATACTCCTTTAGCCTTTAGGAAGAGTAGTCAACTCCCATGTATGATTCTTTTTTATGGCATGAATCCCTTCTTCCATGACAGTTCTCCAACATTCTTCTTTTACGGATTCTTAAAATGTAAGAGGCTCATGGCCAACATATAGGTAGAATAGATTGACCTCTTTTGTTTGCTCATATATATAGCGTAGAGTCCTCATTTTGATAGGAGTCATGGGTCAAGGAGAGTTAGATGAAGGGCTGTCCAAATTTTGAATTGATGAAGTATTTCCAAGAGAGATGGAATGTACTCATGGGCTTTTGTGCAATGTTGGTGAACTAGATCGGGTGGGTGTTGCAACGTTCTACTCCTAGCTTTCATGTTTTTCTTTATGTTCTTCTACCTCGATTTGATTTATTTTTTTTTATCATTCCTTCATCATTTCATTTCCATGCTTCTTCCTCACTAAAGACTACATCTCCACTCACCACTACCTTGTTGGATAGTGGATTATAGAGTTTATAAGCCTTGAATTCTTCACTATATCCAATGAAAATATATTTCTCACCATGATCATCGACCTTCTTTCTTTTTGCCTCTGGAACTTCAGCATAGGTGACACACCCAGAGATTCTTAAGTTCTCCATGCTTGGTTTTTAGCCGCTCCACGCTTCCTGTGGTGTCATGTACTTGACACTCTTAGTAGGCTACCGATTGAGCAAGGAGGTAGTACATGCAACTGCCTCTTCCTAGAAACTCTTTGGCAGGCCTTTCTCTTTCAACATGGTCCTTGTCATTTTGAGAATGGAGTGATTTTTTGTTTCACAATTCCATTCTGCTATGGCGTGTAGGCTGCAGTGTGTTGTTTCTTGATGCCTTATTCCCTGTAATAGTCTTGAAATACATTTGAGGTGTACTCCCTACATCTGTCAGATCTGAGAACTTTGAATTTTTTTTAGCCACTTTCAAGTTCAACACACGATTATATTATTAATTCAGGTCATAACATTAATCGCATGATAAGTAATGTTGCAATTATATTATTCAACTTGATTAGTCTCATCTTCAATCTTTTAATATTATAGGTGGATATGACTACTCATATCTTCATCCTTTATTATTCACAATAAAGAGAAGTTCATACCTCAATGTATGAACATCGCCCCAAATGTACATCTCTTATACATTCAAGGTTAGTCGACCCGTGCGAGTAGCTGACCGACTTGTCGACAAGAAAAATAGAAATCCTACATGATCTCATGGTAAATGTTAATGATTTACATACCTAGTCTAAACAAGTACTCAATACTGAATAAATTGAATGTGTTATTCATTAATAAAAGATTAAATGTACTAGATACAAGCATATCACTCAAGCTCTTCTTAATCCCATTTTCCTGACGTGAACCTGAAATAGATCTTTAGATATATATTTTGTCATGGGATCAACCATCATTTTCTTAATAGAAATGTAGCTGAGGATGACCTTCTTATCTCTCACTTGATCACGGATGTAATGATATTTGATATCAATGTGCTTGGACTTCTGATGGTGTTTAGGGTCCTTTACGAAGTCCATGGCAGAAGTATTTTTTATCTTCAGCGATATAGGCTAACGAACGCTCGATACAATACCCAGACCTAGTAAAAATCTGCGAACCCATACATACTCCTAAACTACAGCACAACATGTAATGTACTCAGCCTCCATAAATGAAAGAGTTGTGGATGTTTGTTTCTTACTCGACCATGAGATAGCTCCCCCTCCGAGTAAGAAAACATATCCTGAAGTAAACTTTCCCTCGTCGACGTCATTAACCCAAGCAGCATCAGAATATCCTTTGAGTTCGAGACTCATGCCTTCATAACACAACATTAGGTCTTTTGTTCCTCTAAGATAGCGGAATATACGTTTGAGGGCTTACTAATGAGATTATCCTGGGTTATTCTAATAATAGCTGATTATGCCAACTGCATAACTAATATCTGATCTGGTGCAAAGCATAACATACATTAAGCTCCTTACTGCGTTTGCATAAGGTATTGAGGACATAGCAAATTTTTCAGCTTCAGTCTGGGGACACAATTTTCTGTCTAACTAGGTAGCTTTATCCATAGGGGTTTCAATAACTTTTATATTTTCCATCCTGAACCGCTCTAAGATCATTTGTATATAGGTGGCTTGAGACAAGCCTAAAATTTTCTCAGGTCGATCCCTAGTGATTTTTATCCCAAGAATAAAGTTGACTTCACCGAGATCATTCATCTTAAAGTTTGAGAATAGTCAATCTTTAGTCAATATCAATAACTGCATGTCATTACCAGCCAACAGGATATAGTTAACATATAGAGATAGTATCAGAAAAGATCTTCCAGATCATTTTATGTATACTCAATGATCTTCTTCACTCATTATGAATCCAAAAGTGGTGATGGTTATGTGGAATCTCATGTACTATTATCTTGAAGATTGCTTCAGCCCATAGATAGATTTCAACAACTTGCAGACTTTCTTTGGATGTTTTATGTCTATATAACTCATGGGATGTTGCATGTATATCTCTTCATCCAAGTCATCATTTAAGAATACGGTCTTTACATCTATATGATATAACTCTAAGTTTAAACTTACGACAATGGACAAGATTATGCAGATTGAGGAGAACTTTATAACTGGTGAAAAAGTATCCTTGTAATCAATGTCTTCTTTTTGTGAAAAATATTTAGCAACTAATTATGTTTTATACTTATCCACTGTACCATCTTCCTTTCTTTTGATCTTGAGTACCCACTTATTACCTATCGCTTTACGATTAGAAGACAAATATACAAGTTCCCAAACTTTATTCTTCTCCATAGAAGAGATCTCTTCATCTATAGCAATCACTCATTCGACTAAGTTAGAAGATAATAATGCATCCTGGTAAGAATCAGGTTCATCATAATCAACGCAATATTAAAGTATCTTCGAGGAATTTATCCTCTTTCACTTCAATGTAACTCAGGATCCTACTGAGATGTTCTCTCATTGTCTTGACAAACTATAGGAGCATCATCATTTTGAGTAGCAGAACTCCCACTCTCTTAAGATAAATCGAAAATTTTAAAAAGTTCTATTAAAACCTTTTGCTTCATACAACTGGGGTATCTATTTTCGACGAAGGTCATTTCTCGAGATTCTATCTCAATCCATCATCCATTGTCCTCACAAACTAGAACGTATCCCTTTAAATGCATGAGGTACCTTATGAACACACATTCAATGGTTTTACTATCAAGTTTACTTCTATGCAGGGCAAGCAGTAAAATATATCTAAAAAATCCTCAAGGGCGTAAGTAAACTAGAGTAGGAATCCTCCCATACCACATCTCATATGGGATCTTAGGAATAAATTTGGATGAGACTCTATTAAGGACGTAGACGGTTGTTAATAGTGCGTCTCCCCAGAATGTAATAGAGAGATTGGCTTGTGCCATTATCGATCTAACAATGTCCAATAGTGTCATATTCCTTCTGTAATGCCCTGAAAATTGGGGGTCGAGCGGAAGCTCAGCTCCCGAGTTCCAAAACAACACTTATGTAACATTTTCAATGATGGATGAATGTCGGCTGTATTAGTGCATAAAACATGACGTGGATTAAGTCAAAATAGCAAAACATAATCCAGGGACAGTTGCAATATGCTAGCGGAAGACTGAAATGAATATATAAACTGGTACAAGTCCCAAAAATATGTCTGCAATGCCAGGTCAATAATTACAAGTGTTGTGTCAAAAATATAAAATGTCAAAAGAATGTAATAGTCCTCTACATGCATCATCCATGAAGCCCCATCGATCCGGACTCGACTCATGCAAATCCGCCCGAAAACTGCATGAAAGAGAATGCCTCCTCGTCATCCTCATAGTCTGGCTCCGCTTCGCAAGCATCACCATCATCTGAAACTAAAACAGGGACTAGTTGGTGTTGTAAACACCGTCCCGTAATGTGGGAGTGAGTGATCAACTCATTGGAATCATAGAGTAAAGATTAACATGTTATCGATTCAGTCAAGTAGTAATGATAAAGCAGACATATCAAACATTCCTAGATACTCTTGTTAATACAAGGATGGAATGTTTTCATGATGCATGCCCTCGCCTATACTCCCTCGTGCGACACCATCTTACATCCGCAGCATGCTTTCTTCTCTCTGTGCACTTCAACCACGACACATGCAGTGCGATGTTATGAACGTGATTGCCGAGTTATTATTAGTCCTTTTCATACAGTATTGGGAAGCTAAGGTACCTCCCTTATATCAATACCCAAATGATGATCCATTCTAAGGTCGTCAGTCCTAGACAATCTCATACGATGTTACAGTTCTAGGTCGCCATAAAAGGGCTCGTCACCAAATCAGTGTTGCTCCTACGGGAAACACATCACACTCACAGGATGCGACAACTGATCAGTGTAGGCCTAATTATACTCTAATGCTATGAAAAGACTCGTCGCCTCAACGCAGACTCAGAGTATGCTCGAGGTTACTACAAAGGGCTCGTCACCAATCAATGTAGGCCGACAGCACGAATATAGTGTCTCATACCACCATAATCGGCTCACAAGTCTAGGTTGCTCACTGGTCACTACGGAGAGGCTCGTCGCCCCAGCGTAGGCCGACAGCTCGACCACGGTATCCCATACCATCATGCCCAGCTCATGAGTCTTAGCGGATTGAGGTACCAAGGTTAGAGGGGCTTTGCACTGGTAATTTGGTACCTTAGGTTCAAACAGTAGCATGCAAACATGGTGAACATACATCGGGTCAATCGAGTTACTTGACGAGCTTGACTAGCACGAGCGCACGTTGAGTTGATCGACATGAAGTGCGTAACCACTTTGCGTGGCCAAACCACTGCCGACAACTCTAGTACGGCTCAGGTTTGTCAAACACATCTTACGTGGCGAATAAAGCTCAGCCACGAACTCAAGCCTGTCACCGAATGCCTAGACCATAATATGGCCCCAATCACGTACAACCTCAATAATAGACATATGATTCAACTTTCACATTCATATAAGCATGATATGAAATATAACTTAAACATGAATACTATATACATGGAGGAAATCATACACACAATTAGCAGGAATGAAATAAGCTAAACATAACATGAAGAAAATCATACACACAATTAGCATGAACGAAATAGACTAAATATAACATAGACGAAATCATACACACAAGCAAGGTGATTGAGATTCCTATCTCAATTCCCTTAAAAATCATACTTTACCTATTTTTAACTCATTCAGGCATTTACACAAACACTTAGACTACACTATTCAACATACATCGCGTATGTTGGCATATTGCATATTTAGACAAATCTTTTTGCTAAGGAGTTGTCGCATACATAACAAGCATGTATTAACAATGATTTATCATGGCAATCACAGATCTAAAATTTATACATATACAAGTATTTCAACAAATATATAGAATACACTACGGTATACATATTTCATACGTATTCGTAACGTGAAAAAAACAACACGTTTTGCATGTGAAATAGCATCCAAGTCAATAATAAATCATTATCTGACATTAAAAGCTTTGAAAACCATAACCTAAATTGGAAATCGCATAACGGATATGATTCAGACGATAAGTCTTCGTCAACGGCGGATTGACAACCTAAAGCATGAAATAGCTTAGCTACAACAACACTTAAACTTCTCTAAGCTCCAAAACAGGTTAGGGTTAGGATTTCTTACCTGAAAATGCATCTAGAATTGCTGAAACGGCGACATGGTAGCATGGGTTCGACACCTAGAACATCAGGGAGGAATCCCTGTAACAACACCCTAACTTCCTCACCCTTTTCTCTCTCTTTTCTTCTTTTTCTTAGCTAGGGTTTGGAAATTCGTATGGGATATGAGAGTGAGGGTTTAAGGCCTTTTTATAAGCCTAAAATCGACGGAAATAACCCTAAGGCCAAGGTATACTTAGGTTATAACCAAATCGGGCTCTTTCTAATCCAATGGAACACTTCTGGAGGTCCTCTTATCAAATGCGGTCGGAGTTAAGCTCACTAGTATTGGATCTTAAGCAAGTTAAGTTTTCAATCCGATCAGGTTCCCAGATCATCTGTGACGGACCAGTTTTAGTTATGGTCACCGAAACTCGATCAAGGCCACAAGTACTTTGACATGTATGGGCCACCTTTCCTGATCCGAGGGTGAATTTAGGTCAAAAACCAATGGTCAGAATGCTTATAAATGGCACGCAAGTGATACGATTTAGATTACTTAAATTCTTATTTAATTTTATAAAAAACTTCACTTTCTCACACTCTTCACTCCAAACTCAAGAAAATCATCCCAGGACATCATCTGGACTTGATTTTTGAAGTGATTGTTAAGTCCAACAAGACGGTCATATTTGTCTAAGTTCATCGCTATCGGACTTTCGACGTGCGGTCTAGGTCCGATACGAAGTTTCTAAATGCTCCCGAGAGCAACTGGGTTTAGAGATTAATCCTAAGTTTCTAGATAACGTAGCATTAGAGGTTCTACTCATTTTGGGTCTTGTAGTTCATATTTAAAGTGGTTCAAGATAATTCTACTGAGTATTCAGTTTAGTACTTAACCAAATTCTACCCTAATTATTGCAGAATACGGTCTTAGGGTCATTCTATGCCCTGTTTTTAGCACTTCTAGTTATTATATTATTTTAATTATTTTTTTAATAGTTTATCATCAAGTTTACTCCGTATTTACCAAATTTCATGAGATTTTATATTGTAGAAAAATTCTAAAAATTCTAGAAGTAGCAGCTACCCAAACAAATGATTTTTGGATAGTTGTCACAATGACTAATATTTAACTATAATAAGTATTTTATTATATTTTTTACATATTTTTATATAAAACTAGACCTATTTATCTTCAATTTGGTTTTTAAATCACCTAAATTGGAGTTATAATGAGGGAGATATGATTTTTCAAAGTTGAATAAAAAGTTATAGGAAAATTACAGAAAACGGGCCGCCCGGCCCGGACGAGCCGCGGTCCGCTAGACTACCTAGTGGTGGTTTCGCACTTGATATTTGAAATGGGCATATTTTATAACTCAGAATGAGTTACATGATGTGCAATATATGATTTTAGGGTACGAGAAACTGATCTATCCAAGAAACCAATTTATTTCATAAGATTCTAAAAATTTAATGGCCAAAAACCAATTTTATTCATAAATTGACTATTTATAGTAAATTTTAGTTTAAGTATTATCTTCATCATTTAAACTTTAAGGTTCATGTCTAATATGAAAGTACTTAGAAAAGTTTGAAGAATAAGGTGGTGAAATGTGAGATTTTGAAGGAAATGGGTTGAAAAGTGATTTTTAGACTTTGGGATTGAGCTCTAAGAGTGTTATGGTTGACTCATTACCTAAGGACGTCTGACTTCAGGTTGGTAAAAATCTAGGGTGTTACACCTTCTCTCTATAACACCATTTTGTTGTGGAGTGTACGCCATTGTGTACTGTCGAACAATGCTAACGTTTTCACAATATGATTTGAACGTTTCAGGTGTATACTCACCACCTCTATCAGATGGAAGGATTTTAGTATTTTTCTCAAGCTGATTTTTTACCTCAGCTTTATATTTAAGAAAATAATAAAAAGCCTCAGATTTGTGTGAGATGGGATACACATCTATAGCGAGAGTAATTGTCAATGAAAGTTACAAAGTATTGACATTCATTTCTAACATGTACATTCAATGGTCCATAGATATCTGAATGGATTATCTCTAATTGGCCCTTGGACCTAGCCGTTTTAGAGAATAGTTTCTTCGAATTCTTTCCGAACACACAATGTTTACAAAATAGCAAATCAATATTAGATAATGAATCCAACAGACCAGAACGTGCTAGTATAATCATATGATCCTTTCTAATGTGACCTAACCTCGCGTGTCATTTTAGAGATTCAGATACTACAGTTTCATTTAACATAGCAGATAAAGCAAGAGGTGCATTATCACTATCTATGTCAAGAATAAATAAATCTGAAATTAAATTTTTCCATGCAAAAATGAGATTATTGAGTCTTAATGAAAATCATGTCAAAACCATCAATTAACAACCTAGAAACAGAAATTAAATTCTGACGCATGCTCGGTGCATAAAGAGTATCACAAAGGATTATTGTTCACCCTATGCGCGTATGGAGATAGTAAATGTCAATCCCTTGTACGCCTTCAACAACATTATTTCCCATATACACCTTGTAACTTCCCATGGTTACAAGTCAGAATTCCTTGAGTCATTGACGACTTCGTGTCACGTGCTTTGTTGCGCCTGAATCCAAAATCCACTTGTTAGATATAATATCAACGGAAATGATTTCAGAACAAACACATACATACAAAGTATCTAATAACTTAGGAATTACCGTCTTTCTATGGGCATATTGTCGGGCATTATGGCCAAACTTTCCACAAACGAAGCAAATTACATTTTCCTTTTTCTGCTTCTTCTTTCCATTCCCCTTCTTGAGATTTGGAGGTGTTGTGGACTTATGTTCTTGGTCATTCTTTTTCACCTTCTTGTGAGCTTTGTATCGTTTATTGTTAGCTTTCTGTTTTTAGGTCTCTATTGCAAAGGCTTTGGTCGAACCTGACTGAATTACATTCATTTCAACTTCTTGTACCAAATAGCCACAAAAGTCTCTGATAAAATTAGTATGGTTCAAAATTCTTTTGATTGGGGCCTAAGATTCAAGCAAGGAATGGTGCATTGTTATTATCTTTTGATTTTCAGTCAATTTGCACCCCGCATTCCTAAGGGCACCTATCATCTACTCCATCTTGGGAATATGATCTTTAATAGGGCAGCCGACTGACATCCTATATACCTAGAATTTGAATTCTATTATCTGAACTTTTGCAACTAACTCTGCCCATATACATTTGTCAGTGCTTCCCAGATTTCTTTAGCAATGTCATGCACTTCATACGTTGGTATAAGTTCTTTGCGCATTATGTTAATTAAGACATGTAACACTCTGGATTTTTGCCAACCTGGGGTTAGACGTCCTTAGGCAATGGGTCAACCATAACACCTTGGTAATCTCTCAGAACCCAATTCCAAAGCCAGAGAAATCATTTAGAACCTAATTCTTTAGAACTTTAACGTGAATTAGCCAGCGTTAAACTAGATTTCCTGCAAAATTAGCATCAACCACTTTAAATACGATCTGTAAGATCCAAAACCTATAGAATCATTGACGCTACGTTACCCTAAAACTTAAGATCAAACTCTAAACCTGTTTGTTCTCAGGAACCCTTTGAAACTTTGTATTGGATCTAGACCGCGCGTCGAAAGTTCGATAGCGATAATCTTAGACAATTACGACCGCCTTGTTGGACTTGACAATCATTTCAAAAATCAAGCCCAACCGATATCCTGGGACCATTTTACTGAGTCCGGAGTGAAGAGAGTAAGAAAAGAAAAATCTTTAGAAAATTAATTCAATTTAAATAAATCTGGCACATGTTGCTTGCGAGACATTTTTTAAGCATTCAGACCGTCGGAATCTGACCCAAATACATCCTCGGATCAGGGAACATTTTTCACTCAGGTCAGTGTACTTGGAATCCTCGATCGAGTCTCAGTGACCAATGAACTGAAACTGGTCCTCCACGTGCGATCTGAAAACACTATCAGGCTAAAAACTTATCCATGAGCTTAAGTCCGACCGCATTCAATCAGGGGACCTCCAGAAACATTCTTTTGGATCGGGAAAGACCCGATTTGGCTATAACCCAAGTATACCTTGACTTGGAGTCTGTTTTGGTTAGTTTGGGCTTATAAAATGGCCTTAAACCCTTAGCTTTCTAACCCATACGAATTTGAAAAAAACCCTAGGAGAGAGGAGAGAAAAGAGAGAGAAAGTGAGGGAGAAGCTGGGGCTTTCTCCTGGGAGTCTTTCCTGCTGCTCCACGTGCAAGATCCTTCCACCTGCATCGTTATTCTGGCGATTCCAACTCCATTCTAGGTAAGAAAACCCTAACCTCAACCTGTTTTAGGGATTCTAGTAATACAAGTAGCGAAGTAGCTGACCTATCTTGTGAATTAGGTCGTCATATCGACGTTGACGAAGCGTAGACCTTCTATTCGAATCGATACACTTATACGGTGAAAGGTGTGAATTTTAGATGCTTTGGTTACCATTTTTCAAAGCTTTCAATGCCGTTTAATGGTAGATTGCTAATAAGGATGTTGTTTGACATGTAGAACATGCTGTAAGTTTTTCATTTCGCATACGTACGAAGAATATGAGATTTAGAGTATTTTAGGTATTTGTAGGAAATATTGTATACGTACGTATTTTGTTGAAATGATTGCCATGTTTATTTGCCGTGTTATTATACAAGATATGCGTGTATGTTCTGTTTGGCGAAGAGATTTGCCCTAATGCACATATTGCCCGACATATGCTATATAGACTAATGTGTGTAGACTAAGTGTTTGTTGAAATGCCTAAATCAATATGATTTATGCCTGCCATATATTTTGAATGTAAGAACATGATTATTGTGTATTAGACAACTCCTTGATATAAGGATCTGTCATATTATATGTTGGAATCAACATACGTCAAGTACGTTGGAGTTGAGTAGTCTCGGTGTTTGTATAAATGTATGTATTAGTAAGTATTGAGTAAATGGTGTTGTAGATTAGCGTTGAGACTGGATTCTCAACTACTATGATGATGCACATGATTTTCTCCATGCTTATTGTATTTCAATTGATTACCTTATGTGTGAAGTACTCGTGTATGGTTAACTGCTTATGATCTACGTTATAGCATGCTGGAATTACTTGTATTTCAATTGTCTCTCTCATATGATTACTGATTCACATTACATATGCTTGGGGCTATACTCTAGTCCAGGCAGTCGGTAACAGTTTAGAATTCGTGGTTGGATTCTATTTGCCACGAAGGATGTGTATGACGAACCCGAGTCATACTAGAGTCGTCGGTAGTGGTTAGGCCACACGAAGTGCTTATGCGCTTCATGTCGCTCGATTCAACATGCGCTCATGCTAGTCGGACTCATCAAGTAGCCCGACTGACCATTGTGTGTTCACCTTGTATTCGTCATAACTGCTTGAACTTAGGGTACTAAACTTACTATTGGAAAGCCCTTTTAACCTTGGTACCTCGATCCCCTAAGACTCATGAGCCAGACATGGTGGTATGGGACACCGTGGTCGAGCTGTCGGCCTATGATGGGGCCACAAACCTCCCCGTAGTGACCAGTGAGTACCCTACTCTGAGCAGATTATGGTAGTATGGGACACTATATTCTTGTTGTCGGCCTACATTGATAAGGTGATGGGGGAGTGGAGCAACGAGTGTGAGCAACAGCCCTGGCAGCCCTTTGTAGTGATCTTGAGCTTATCCTGACACCGCATGGGGGCGAGGAGTCCTGATGTAGTCTTAAGGATATAAACTAGGCCTGTATTGATAAGGTGATGGGGGAGCAGAGCAACGAGTGCGTGCAACAGCCCTAGCAGCCCTTACAGCGACCTAGAAATATATCATCGTATGAGACTACTATGAGTGACGACCCTAAACAGGATCATTGTTTGGGTATTGATATAAGGGAGGTACCCTAGTTTCCCAATCCTGCTGTATGAAAAGGATTAATAACAACTCGGTAATCATATTCATATCGCACTGCATATGCCTGGAAGATGTGGAGCAATGAGGGAAGAAAGCATGCCGCGGACGTAAGATGGTGTCGCATGAGGGAGTATGTCGGTGAGGGCATCCATCATGTCATTTCATGCTTGCATTAATCATAGTGTTTAGGAATGTCTGATTGCTTTCTTTACCAATATCGCTTGATTGATTTGATAATATGATAATCTTTGCTCTATGATTCCACTGAGTTAGCTACTCACTCCCACGTTATGGGACGGTGTTACGCACACCAACCAGTCCCTATTTTAGTTTCAGATGATGGTGATGCTTGCGAAGCAGAGCTGGACTTGATGATGATGAGGAAGATCCCTCCTATATGCAGGTTCCGATCGACAGGTTTACAGGGTTACTGATTAGATGCCAATACACTTGGTATTTCGCCTTTTATTTCCACACCCATGTATATTCTTTTCTTTCTATTTTGGAGTATACATGTATTTAGTTAACCTGGTAACATGTTCACACTCTAGAGACTTACAATCATTTATATGTTTTATATATCCATCACATTCTTCCGCTTACTAATTTAACTATCTCTGGAGTATGATATGCTGTTTTGGTCTAATACCACTCATATTTTCTGCACTAATATAAACAACATTCATCCATCATTGAAAATGTTGCATAAGTGATGTTCTGAAACTCGGGAGTAGAGTTTATCCTCGACCCCCGATTTTCAGGGCGTTACAAGACATTACCAGCATAACGATTTTATTTACACCACTTATTGTAGTGGTTCATTGCAACCCTATGTTTTTCTAAATTTCCATTTTCAGTCAATATAGGTTCCTCTTGAACCTCATTAAGTGTATGCGATATGCCATCCTCGTCCAGAAGGCTTTGCGATATGCCATCCTCATTGAGTATATGCGATATGCCATCCTCATTGAGTATATGCGATATGCGATATGCCATCCTCGTCTAGTAGTATTCGTAGTTGTTACCGTCGAATTATTGACCTTTGATTTGTTTAGCTGTTAACGCTTTGGTAGTCATCTCTACATTGCATCAAGTATCACTACTTAGTTATGATTTAAGGTATTGGAATTAATCATTAGCGTTTCTACGTGTTATTCAAGTTTTCAAGGTATAAAAATAGTCAACACATCTTAACGAGATCTGAAAGTCCAATGTGCGATGTAGATCAATCAAGTTCTCTTTTTAAGATAAATTTGATGCTTTTATAAGAATATATTTTTATAACGTTCAATTTTCCATAATAGGTTGCATGCATCATTTAGTGGAGGAGACTTAACTCACACTCAGGTTATGCACAACCTTTACATATAGGGAGCATTCTAGAACTACGTTTTCTATTTTTTAATGAAAAATGGACTTAGATCTAATCGCATCAAACCTAATTATATCACACATATAAACATTATCATCATATTTTTTTTAAAAAGTGCTTAGATATAAAGAGAGTTCTATATCACCAATGATCATGTCCATTACCGATGGATCCGATCATTAACGTTAATGATCATTATTGATGATGGATCCTATCATCAACATTGATAATCATGATTTATGATCGTTTCGATCACTAATGGTCTCTTGATCAATAGTGAATAGAATTATATAAAGGAAACTACATTCACATGCATGCATACGTACATGTAATAATCAAGAAACACGTAAGAAATACATTTTGCTTGTCCAACTTTAAAAATGTGTAGCTCACCTTGAATGATTACATTCATGATACTGATATATCATAATCAAGATTATAAAAAATTCATTTATTTATTTATTTATTATTTTAATACATACATCGATCTTTATCATTTTAAGAGATTTTAACCGTTAATCATTAAAACAGACCACACTATAGGTTAGATCTTGCTTTAAAAAAGAAAAAACCCCAAGTCATTTCCTAGTACTTGGTTAAAATCAACCCACAAACGGTTGATTAAAAAACCCTTAATAAGATATACTTAATCATTAAAGAAAGTGAATTAGGCTTTTGATATGGTCCATTTGAATTTGTATATTAATTTGGAGTCCATATGAGCTTTCCAACCACTCATGGATTGTTTATTATGGTTTCTTTATTTTTTGATAGAAAATGCATATTTAGATAGCTTCATAAAAATGCTACTACATAAATAAAGGGTCTAAGTCCAGATACGAGCCCACCTATCTAAGGAGGCTTTAGACAACAAGTGCTTAGATAAAATTGTTATCTATTGATTTCCCTTAATGGGATTTTAAGCCTTCAATAATTATGGAATAATTAGTGGTAATTTATCTACAGTAGTAAATGCATATCTCAATCCTTATTATTCAAAACACAGGGACTAAAAAAGTCACCAAAAAATGAATCTTAATTACTAATTATTTAACTTTTGGTCATCCATACATACCCATCAATTTGATAAGTTAATTTTCTAGCCCATTAAAAAAACAATCTCACAATCATAACAGTGTAGATTGATGCACATTCCAGCTACATATTCATTAGAGGAACATGATAAACCCACGTCGTCATTATTCCCTTAATAGGTGATACCTATTAAAAAGGCTTCCTATTAAAAAAAGAAAAAGTCTTCTTTTTGTTCGACCATCATTATCTCCCTTATCATTGATTTCTATCTCAAATCAATATATAGTACACCATTATATTTGAACTTTACCAAATCTCAAATGTCTGATATTGGTGACTATTAAAGAGGCTTACTTTTAAAAAAGCTTCTTTAGTTTCAACCCTCAATATCTCCCTTATTATTGATTTCTATCTCAAATCAATATATAGTATGTCATTATATTTGACCTTTATCAAATCTCCGATGTCTGATTTTACTAATCCTTAAGATTAACCCTTTTTTTTCAGGTAAATAGGAAGTAAATCCAAAGATCGTATATTTGATGTTATGATTATTATTATTGTCATCATTTAATTCACATACCTCAGGAAGAAAATAAATAATAATAAAAGAATATATAAATGATTGATGTATGATTAAAATAAAATATATAATATAATAAAAAGGACCACTGACCTTTCGTGATGAAAATAATAAATCAGAGATCCGCTTTTAAGTCGCTTTGATACCACTAATAGTCTGTGCGGAAGAGTGAGCCTTCAAGATCTGACGGTCTACACGATATGAAACCTCCACAAAGCCGAAGATGAACAGTCCACATCTAGAAGTCCACCTAACCACTAGTAGAGCAGATGTGTCTAATCACCCCTCTAATTCTACAATAAAGATGGCCTCGGATTACGATTTATGGCTTAGATCGTCCCAAGTACAAGCTAAATGGACAAATTGCAATATACCACTTTTTTCTTTTTACTCTCGTTGTTTCTTAATGTGCTATTCACGAGAGAGCCTCTTCCCATTTATAGGGAAGGATGGGGAGTTTGGATGAGACCAGAAACTATCTAGTCTTATCCCTATCTCTTCATCTAAATCTTCATTTAAAGTTGAATTTGAAATTCAACTTCGAACGGAAGAAAAAAAAATTAATAAAAAGAGGCCTAATCTCATGGGACCCACCCACTAGTGATTGCCCACCAATGGGCCCCACTGGCCTATGTCTAACAGACTCAATAAGAAACTGCCACATGGTGCCACTATGTATTTAGTACGTATACATATTGGAAGTGTACTTGCACTTGAAGAAATCTTTTGTTAATTTCCTTTCAACGTTACGTATTCCGTTATTAATGCTATTGCACAAACCCTTATGCACACCTTTAAAATGGTGAATTGTCACATGCCACGTGGCCATAATCAACGTCCTCATTTATTAGGAAACGTATTGGGCATGCTTATAAAAGACTTGCCAAAGAATGGATCAATCACGAATCTGGTGATGATATCCTCGGCAAGGTCGTCTATCACAGTCCTTCTAAAATGGGAGATTTCCCCAAAGATGTTTGAAGAAGCAATAGAGATCAAGAAGTTTCTAAACATTGGGAGATCAAACCCTTGTCCAAGTCAACTCAGTTTGGATCCAAATCTAATTTAGGGGATAAAATCTCATCAAATAATCCCAAGCCGTCTATTGATTGGACAAAGGCAGTGGGAGAGCTAGATGAGAAGGTAAGATCCAGTCCTCCCAACAACATGTAAATTGGAAGAGACAAATAAAGTACCTAGATGCCACTTAAGTCATATCTCGATCAGTAACCTAGGGGGGTCAGGCTGTGATGAATCATGTCTATTTATCATTTCCACCATCCAAAATCACCCCACAATAAATGATGAAAATGTCAGAGGAGGCCGAATTTAGTCTATTTGACACCTTTTAGTGACCTCTAGCCAAATCCATTCACCAGAACACCATTAGAGATATAGAGTGATCAAGATTAATTTGGATCCGGCCCAAGATTTGGCTATCATAATCATAAGAATTTAGACAGATATAGGCCTAGTCCTTGATGGACCACACAGACACCCCACGACATTTCAAGATTCGAGAAGTCAGGAAGTCTGAATATAATCAGTCCTTCCAATTCAAGTCACCAATTCCAGAGCAATCAAAGGGATTCTCATATCTAGAACAACAATGTGAGCGCATAGGATCTAGAAGAAAAAAGGAAACCCTAGCGAGGGTTTCATCTCCTCGACAATCTATAAAATAAGCAACTGAAGAAGAGCGCAAGGCCCTATACTAAACACATCAATTTATCATTTATTTATCTTTATTTTATTTTTTCCTAGCATAGATTTCCTTAGTCTTTTTACAACCTTAAGCTGTAGATCATAATTATCTAAGTTCCAATTTGGTTGATCACACCCGCCTTGATTCGTCTGTTCCGATAAGCATATCAGGTATTTATCCATTTTCATTTTACTTATTCATTTGATTGCCTCGCAAGTTGTCGATTGCAATAAACATTATTTCACAATATCTAATAAAATCAACAACATTTTTCTTTATTTAATTTGAAGGTGTATCTACATTCATTTGAGAAGTATTTTGGACTTAAAAGTGTTCTTAAAAGAACAAGTCCTTAAGGATGTAGACTCATGTCTATTGTCATAAGGCAAAAAGAACTCATTTGAAAGAATTAGCTGCATTTCCTTTCACTAATTGCCTAAACGAAGAGTAATATTGGTGGCCGAGAGGACTTTGGATCTTCGATCACAGCACAACCTACAATTTATTCATCTTAGTGAAGGGATCACCAACAATTCAATCAACCCACACCCGCACATGCTATTCACACATACATGTGTAAAATCTAGACCCTCAATTACACAGGTGGTCCAATTTAATTTAATTGAGTGCAACAATTCTCACGTCTTTTCTTTTAGTGGGGCCCATGTAATTTTTTTAATGTTTCTTTCTCGTGGTGGAGCAAACTTGATATGGAGACACAAACATCATGGTGGGTAAACAATACTCAATCCTAACAAAAGGACGTGTGTGGCAAATCATCCATTCTTCGTCTTTAATCGAAGGGATAGTATTTCATGCTCTGCCACCCTATGATGCTCGGCATATAAGCCCTCATAAACACGTTGCAAGCATTAGTCCAAATAACTTGTGGAGCCCACTATTTCTGAATTAGTCCAAAAATCATATTCTTTGGGCAATCCTAATCTCTAACGAGTGGACACTTGTTTGTTGAAAATAGTGATGGATTTTAACCATCTAATAAATGCCCATCAATTTAATATTCAGAAAATCAGATGTCTCGTTTTTAATCGGAAGTGGATTGCGTCCTACCCCTTGTGGATGGAATTGGTTCATGCAAGGGTTTTGTGGCACCCACCATGATATATATGGGTTTTATCCACACAACTCATCCATTTTTCCAGATCATTTTAGGGTATCAGCCCAAAAATGAGGCAGATCCAATGCTCATGTGGACCATGATTGAATGCCTCCCCGGTAATAACTTCTCGGAGGCTACAAAAGTTTTGGATCAAGCTGACATCTTTGTTTTCCCTTCATCCAGGTCTATGTGACCTTATGAACATGTTAGATGGAAAATAAATGTCACGGTGGGCCTTAAGAAGGTTTCAACACTGGGAATCATTATCCCTATTGCTTCATGTGGTGTGGTCCACTTGAGCCTTTGATATGTCTCGTTTTTGGGCTCACACTCTAAATGAACTAGAAAAATGAATGAACAGCATATAAAAAACCCATTCATCACGGTGGGACCCATAGAGCCACTAGCTAGACCGATTTCCATCCAGGCAAGGCAGGAGGCAATACGCTTCCTTTTTAACCCTTGATGTCAGCTTAACACCAATTTCGTTATTGATTGCAACTACGATCTAGTATGGCAGATTCCGTTATGCCCAGATTTAGATACGGATATGGCAACCTCCTCCCAGTGAAACTAAAGTTCATTATAGAAAACATAGAAGACTGGGATTACCTAGTTTGAATCTCTGACTCAAGTGGAAATGATTTTCCTGCATTTCTTGTAGAATACCTACTATTGTCATAAAAATCAAACTCTACAAATTTGATTATATTGATTAGCATTGCATCTGATCAATTGATTATTTCAACTTGCTTAGGGTTTTTGTTGACTACTTCAATGACTCTTCTCATCTATATACTAGACATCTCTACATCATAATTACAGTTCCATTGGCTTAGGCCATTGAATATAATTTGAACCGTTCAACATATGCGAAACAATCATCAAATAGATATTATCAACATTATTTAATGGCTGGCAGAACCTGCCCAGATTTTTATCTATGAAAATATTTCCAATCGAACAGACTACAACATTGCTACCATTTATAGCCATGATGAACTTCTTATGATAAATCCTTTACACATTCAACACAACGGGATTGCAATACACTTTAACAAACAATAAATGCCCCCAAAATGTTGTCTTTCTCAAGATGAACACTAGATCCAGATCCACATCGGATGATTTCAGCCATTTTCAGATCCATGATAGTCCATGCTGCATAGATCAAAGATAGACAGTTTCAACCAGCTCCAAATTTATACCATTTTGTGCTGAGAGTTTGACACCACCCTCCTGATCTATACCAGCCCATGCTGAACAGTTTTCACCACCTCCAAATCAAATCAATTTGTTGGATTTCTTCCATTCAAATAAAAATGGTAGAGAATTTCCTAAGCATGTATTTAGCTTCATAATTTGTACACCATGTTATATTTTGTTAGCGAAGGTTTCTAAATATGCCTACCGACAATCTTGAAACTAGAGGAGAGAGAGGGGTAGCACCCCTTTCTCTCTTCCTTTGATAACACTCCCTCTCCCTCTCATTCTCTCACCTTCCCTCTTTTGTGGAAAAGCCATGCAACCTTATTTTGAGAAAAGGTCGTGCAACCTTGTTTTGCAAAAAAGCCACTCAATGTTGTTTTGGAAAAAAGTTGCACAATCCTATTTTGTGGAAAAGTCACACAACTTTGCTTCGAAAAAAGTTACGCCTACTTTCTTTCATTGTTGTACCAATATCTAAGGTGAGGGAACATAAGGATGAGATAAGATATATATGTTATGTGGGGCCCTTCCACTCGCAAGTTGAATGGGGTCGTTTCTTCGGCATACCATTTATTTCATGGAATTAGAGACGTGAATTGACTTGTCTTTCCGCATATGGTTAATATGAGCAGGCCACCGGGTATCATGTTTTAGCTCCCTAAATCGATCACATAATCATATTGCTCGGTCCATAAAAAATAAAATTAAATAATAAAGGCCACACTCTCTACTTGCATGTCCAATAATGGCATTAGAGACGTATAATACAATTTTGACCAGAAGATGACGAAGTGGCAGTTTGTCAACACACCTTTTATTGTTCATATCGTGGTGCATTGCATAGTTGTCTAATTTTTATATACTCGTAGTGACATTGCATTACTTCATTGTGTGGCTATTTAGATTTGATATGTGTGGTATGTCATTGTGGGCATCACCTGACCATTTTCATGAAGAGATTCCATTATTGTCCTATCAACTTTGATTCTTTCTACTATGCCCAATCGGGTAAGTGAAACTTTTGGGACAGATTAACAATGACCGTACTATCCTTGTATCAATTAGTTTGTGTGATGCCAGATTGAATCTTTTTCCACTGATGATGACTGTGCATGGATATTTAAAATATGTTATCTTAGATGTGTTTCCCAATTGACTTAAATAGACCGCTCTCTCACTTGATGTAGTGACTAGAAATGGCGTTCAAATCCGTTGTTGCTAATCTCTTGAGAGAATGGAAGTTTGATGGGAATAAGTTTGATGATAGACAGAAATCAAAATATTGTTAGATGAAGAAAATATATTATATACATTGAAAACCATCAAGAAAAATCCATAGATAAAGGATGAGGATGTTCCCATAGGCAACTTGGAAGTCACTAAATAGTAATACAAAAAGTGAAAGAAGCATAATAGAACTGCCAGAAACATCCTACTTAGCTTCATGCATAAGGATTTGATACCTGTGTATGATGTTCATAAGATTACCAAGAAAATGTTGGATGCCTTAGTTGAATCATATGCCAAAATATCAGGTGCCTAGATTAAGATGATGCGAATGGAGTTTAATGCATATAGAATGTTGATTAGATACTCTATTAGGGACCACATTAGAAAAATAGAACATATAATGACCAAATTATGGAATGTAAGTTGCATGCTGACTGAAAATCAGAAAATTATTGCAATATTTTTATCTCTCATAAACTCATGGTTCCACATTAAAGATATCCTAAATCAAAATAAGGTGATTGAAACTTCTAGAGACTTTGCCCATCATCTAAAACACGAGGTTGAGTACAAAGCTATCTAGTCTCATAGCAATGCAGTTTATGTCACTAAGAGTAGTAAGAATGTTAGCTGATCAAAGAGAAAAGTTAGGAATTCAAGTAGGAAAAAAATGAAAGAAAGCTCCCACCAATCTACCTTATTGACCACTAGCTTCTCATTTCCATCCACATCCATCCTGTTAGTTGTAATATTTTTTCTCTCCTAGACTCATGGTTTCACATTAAAGATATCCTAAATCAAAATAAAGTGATCGAAACTTTTAGACACTTCACCCATCATCTAGAACACGAGGTTGAGTCCAAAGCTTTATAGTCTCATAGCAGTGCAGTTTATGTCACTAAGAGTATAGTAAGAATGTTAGCCAATTAAAAAGAAAAGTTAGGAATTCAAGTAGACAAAAAATTGAAAGAAAGCTCCCGCCAATCTACCTTATTGAGCACCAGCTCCTCCTCATTTCCATCACATCTATCCTATTAGCAACATCAACCACCCTAATATCATCCATACCAACCTTAACATCATGTAATGAAACCTCCACAACAATCTTAGACTCGTTATGTATACATAGAACCCTTGCAGCCAAAGAGAGATGATAGTAAAATACCCATGGAGCAGGGTAACAGTTTATGTTTTGTATGTGGAAAATAGGGCCATCAGGCCAAGATTTCCCCTGATTGTAAAACGGTAATATTTTCTCCACATATTAGTTGTGTTTGCACAAAACTATTGATAGCTGACTTGAACTTTAATGAATGGATTGTGGATTCAGGGAGTCATAAGACGTGTGACAATGGATAAAGAATGTTTTGTAGATTTCTAGGTTATCCTACTTAGAAGTCACAAGCTGTACATGGAAAATAATACATTGGAGGATATCATGGAGTTGGTACCTATTACCTAGAGTTAAAGATAGGACATTCTCTGCTTCTTAAAGACACTTTTTTGCCTCTGAGATGAGAAGGAATTTGATATTTTTCATGTGTTTATTAAAAGAGAATTTTAATGTAAGATTTTGAAACGATAGGGTCTTGTTGAGGAAAAACCATACAATACTAGCCTATAAGTTGTAAATAGTTTTTCCCTAATGCCAAGCAACTCATCTTTTGTTAGTATATTTGATGTTAGTATTATATTAGAATATATTAAGTGGCATAATAGATTGGATCAAATGAGAAAGAATCGAATGACTTGGCCCAAGATGGAAAATTGGGAACATTGACTAAAATAGAATTACCCTTTTGTGAATATTGTGTTTCTAGAGAAGTGGCTAAAAGGTCATTTCTTAAGGCAATTAGATCTAAAGAAATTTTGTAGGTTATACACAATGATATATGTGAACCTCTAAATGTATGAAACCAAAATGATTTCCAATATTTCATAACCTTTATTGATGATCACTCGTGATAAGGTACAATTATCTAATTTCTTAAAAGTTATAAGCCCTTGACTGTTTTCAGAAATATAGACCAGAAGTCAAAAATCAGATAGTAAAAGGATCAAAGTGTTGAGAATAGATAAAGGTGGAGAATATACATGGATATCTTTAAATTATATTGTAAAATGTTGGCATTGCTCGATAGTACACAATATCGTACACTCAGGAGAATGGTGGAGCTGAAAGAAGAAATAGAACATTACTTGATATAATTAGGTCATGATGGCTCATACAAATCTACTGACCACCTTTTGGGGATTCTTATACTCAAAGTTGTTTGTGTTGAATAGGGTTCCTTACTAATTCATTCTCAAAAAGGATTCTAAGTTGTGAACCGGTAGAAATTTGTCATTGAGTGACTTGCATCATGGGATTCGATGGGTCATGTCTTAATCCTTGCTCCAAACAGAAGTAAGTTAGATAAAAGAACTATTGAGTGCATCTCTATTAGGTATTTTTCATTTGAAAGGATATATGTTAGTATACGAAGACAATGACAGATGGATTGAAGTCAAATCCTATGATGTAACATTTGTAAAAGATAGGTATCCCAACATAAAGAAATCCAAAATAGAATTAAAGCTCTATGAGATATTGGATGAAATTCAAGGAAGTGGGAGCGGTCGTCTTAATGGTGATGGTCAAGGTGATCCTATGGTTCATGCTAATAGTGGGAGCACGTCATCTAGTATACCTGAGTTGTGACGTAGTTTGAAAGGCGGAATCCCTAAAAGGTGTTTTGAAATAGAATGTGAGTCATTCTCTTGCATTACAGTTGATGAAGATGAACTTGATTCGTATCAAAATGCACTAGTGTCTCCTAATTTTGAGGATTGGATTCTTGAAATGAATGAAGAAATTGATTCTTGTTGGTCATAAAGCAATTGTGAAGAAATGGATATTCAAAATCACGAGGAATGCAAATGGTTTAGTAGCAAAAGGTTTTACACATGTGGAAGGTATTGATTATGAAAAAACTTTCTCACCCTTGTCTTGATTTACATCAATTCGTATGATTTTGGCAATTATGGCATACCTTGATTTAGAGTTATATTTTATGGACGTGAAAACTGTCTTCATCTCTAGCTTATCTCTCATCTAAAAACCTACACATGTTGTTAATTTGGTGAGATGGAAGCTCAGTGAGATCATATTCACCACGAGTTTAATATAGATTTGATAGAGGCAAGTAAAACACAACTTAATACAAATCATGAAAAGATGCAAGAATATCGTGAATTCGATATAGATACAATTGAGATAGGTAAACCATATAGCAAGATGTCATGCCATGATATTATATATATACATATATATATATATATATATATATATATATATATATATATATATATATATATATATATATATATATATATATATATATATATATATAAATCTTAGTGTAAGTATGATATCATGATGCAAGAATCATACATGCAATGCAAGTCATCCTGAGTATGATTTCCCACGGAACACTCGCTCGAATATCCCACCGTAATAAATAATTTATTTTTACAAAGTTTCAAAGAACGTTTGCAAAGGATCTATGATTTGAATTCAATAAGAGGATAAGTGTGTATGTTGGCAGAGTGATCCTACATCGGGGATTAACTCCATTAGGTGTAGTCATGCGAGTTTAGGGCAGTCCTTGGAGAGTTTGAGAAGTTGTGCGCTAGTGAAGTGGTCACTTAGCGTACAGACACCTGTGTAGTGACATTAATACCCTGACTAGTTCTAAGTTCTCGACTCTTTCTCTGTGTAGATGATGCTAGTCAATATTGTTTTAGTAGATGAGGCTAGTTGTATTCCCCAATACAAGATTGAGTGAGAGATGTTAAAAATGAAAGAGAAAGAGGGTTAGCTTGACCAACCCCTAATGGTGCCCACCACTTGGTGCAGCCCACATGTGGGGCCTCTGTAACCTCTCTCTCTCTCTCTCTCTCTCTCTCTCTCTCTCTCTCTCTCTCTCTCTCTCTCTCTCTCTCTCTCTCTCAAATAACACTCCCTCTCCCTCTCATTCTCTCACCTTCCCTCCTTTTGTGAAAAAGACATACAACCTTCTTTTGTGGAAAAGTCTCGCAACCATGTTTTGTGGAAAAATGATGCAACCTTATTTTGCAAAAAGTCATGTAACTCCATTTTGAAAAAAAATGGCGCCTACCTTCTTTCGCGACTATATTGATATCTGAGGTGAGGAACGTGGGGATGAGGTAAGATATGTATGTTATGTAAGGCCCATCCACATGCAAGTTGAACAGGACCATGTCGTCGACATACCATTTCCACCGTTCGATTGGGATGTGAATTGGCTTATCTTCCTACATGTGCTTAATTTGAGTGGACCACCGAATATCATGTTTTGGCTCCCCAAATTGGTTGTGTAATCATATTGCTCGGTCTATAATAATAATAAAATTAAATAATAAATGCCACGTTGTCCGCTTGCGCATCTAACAAAAATCATATTGCTGATATTTTCACATATTCCCTTTCTTTTAATCAACATTCTTTTCTAGGTTTGAAGTTCTCGATGCGTTGGTTCGGCTCTTGACATGGAGTTTAGAGATATGTTTATGCCTTTAGATTGCTTATTTATTGTATCTCAATAGGGAAATTTGTCACTTTCGATGTGTCCATTTTTATAGAAGTTGATCAAGTGACCCATGATGTAATATGTAAACCAAGCAGTTTCTGGTTCCATTGACAGTTCTATGCTTTTTGGTTTTACAAGAATTCCACTTTGAAACTAGTTCATACGTGGACCTTTTGTCATTCAACACAACAAGGTTGGGATAAGAGAGTTTTCCCTTCTTCTCAAGGACAAAAGTGTCATTTTTTCCAACAATCAGCACTCTAGAGGTTTAAAATGAGACTAATTTATTCATTTTGACACTTGAAATTATCAAGTTTTCATCTTTTCAGGCACCGGATATTGTTTTAACCCTTGTATTCATGGCTGAAGAATGTTTTACTTTCTTTCACCGCTTCAATCCACTTTCAATCTTTATGAATGTGGAAAGGAGATCTCATTCCTTCTTCCTTTTTTCACTCCTAATTTCCCTCCTTTGCTTCTACTTTTTCTATACATGTAATGAATAATGCACTGTAGTATTTCATCTTGTCATTTGAATGCCTGTAACTTTGTAACTTTTCAAGTTGTAAACAAGTTAAGCTTGAAAGTAAGTTTTGGGTGTAAGTGATGTACAACTATTGTTCGGAGTATCCCGGATATTATCAAAATATCCTTGATATTATCCATATCTCCAGCTCGGCAATACCATTAACACTGGTAGCGATACCAATAACACTAGTAGTATAAAAAATTCTAGATATTAGCAATGTATAACTAAGTATCACTAATATTTTTAACTTTGTAAATTTTAGGTGTCGCTTGTATCGCCAATATTCTTGACTTTGTAAATTCTAAGTGTCATTTGTATTTCAATAATCTAGTTATTAAAAAATTTCATTTCAAAATTCTTTTTATGGGCGCAACACATGGTTGTATGCAATGTTCAAATTGTTGATGATAATATCGTGATATTATCATTATCACAATATAGGTGATATTGAGACCATAATCTTTTGTTTTCTTTCCAATTCTCAATGATTTCTCGGTAAGATATTGTGTGTTGTCGTTATTCTTAAATATTGATGGATGTTTGGATGGAAGGTTTGATGGTTGGTTGGATATATGGAATTAATGGAATTGTTGGACTAATTTCTTATGACAACACATGCTTTTAGACTCCATTAAATGAAAACTTATTATGTATGCATTCTTTTTATAATTTTTTATTTCCAAATATGCAAATATTTGCATTTTAGCATATTCTAAAGTTTCCCTAAAATATTTCACAATTTTCCCATGTTTCTTCATTTTTTTCTCTGCTTTTTTAGTTATTGATGGTACTATTAGTGATATTGATGTTGTCTTCATATCCCCGGCCAGCGAAACTTGTAACGATATCAATTCTTTGAACATTGCTTACAGCTAAATGGCATCACTTCTTTTTCTTAAGATTTCAAATGCACTGAAAAGCTGTTAATGACTTGCTGCCTATAACTTCAGGTAAAATTTCCTATCCAAAACCACTTGTAAGTGACTTACAAGTAAATGCCTTACAACAGCTAAAACTTACAGGCATCTAAACTCTCTTTTTCCATCCCAAGGCCCATATGTCTTTCTCAAATAATCTATTGAAGGCTTTGACCTGTCACCCTGAGCTAACTGATCGTTTCATGTTTTCAGCCCACTGTTTGGAGCTTATCGATTCATCTGGATTTCTAGTGTGTTGCGTTTCTCTGAGGGAAGGAAATGGGTGAAATAGATACAAAACCAATTGAATCAGTCCAAGCTGCATTGTACTTGTTTGGGCAGAAAAGTGATGCTGGAAGATACAGATCAAATGGCAGTGAGGTATGATCTCTTGGAAATATATATATATATATATATATATATATATATATATATATATATATATATATATATATATATATATATATATATATATATATATATATATATATATATATATGTTTCAAGGGAGGCAGGTATATCTTTTTGGGTTGCCCCTCAGAACTGCTTTTGCATCTTTGGGTTCTGATCAAGATGAATTTCCCATCTTTCATCAATCGAATGTTCCAGCCAGATTGCACTTCACTGAGCTGCTTACTACTGGATTATCTTTATCTATTCTTTGGTTTTTAAAGAAACAGACTCGAAATAGTTAGGCCTTTCTTCTGTTGGTTTTAGTTATTATTAGTATTATTATTATTGCCAACCCATTTAACTTCTTAGATGGGTCGCAATCAATCAGTCTAACACACTCAGAAATAGTTAGGCCTTGTAGATCTGGTTGGTCAAGATCATCCAATCAAACTGACCTAAGAGGGTCGGACAATCGAAGTTGGGCTTCACATGATGGATGGTCCATTTCCTATCCATTGATAGAATAACTAGTTCTGTAGAGTCATTGATCGGTTGGTCCATTTCCTCATGTGATGCTTACTTCTGTAGAGGCCTCTAGATGACCATCCATTTCCTATACATTGATCAGTGGTTAAGATCATTGGATCACTGGTTGAATGTGCCCTATCTCTGCTTGCCCATGATTCTCAACAATCGATTTGATAGGAATATTCTAATTATCTGATCAAATTATAGGAAAATGTGCTTCTGATGGCTAGAAATGCTCCCACATCATTGATTCGTATTGTCCATCATGCTAGCCTTAAATGTAATTGCCTTTGTCTCTATAGAAATAAGCATTCCTAAATGCAGTACTGAGATTTTAATAAAATTGTGATTTAAGGTAGGTTGGTCAAACAGTAAATGGAACATACAAAAAAGGGACAACTGTCTGTTAAACCTTGAAGTTGTTATTTTTCAATTATATAAAATTATAATTTTGAAAATTTTGCATTTCAAGTGCACCCTAATTTTACCAGAAACTTGGAAATCTCAACTTTTGCTCTTTTCTCCAGCTAACTCTTATATTTTTATTACAAATAATTTGTGAAGTAAAATATCAAAACAATTTTTTTTATGAATTAAGAAACTAAAAGCTTCAGTGGTTGTAGGCACTGAAGAGTTGTTTAAGACAATTTCTAGAGTTTTTTAAACAGAAGCTTATATATATATATATATATATATATATATATATATATATATATATATATATATATATATATATATATATATATATATATATCAAAACAATGGTTATAGTGATGATAAAGATGATGATGACAAGAATCATGCTTTCATTACATTTCCCCATCCCGTGTTTTTGTGTGTCAGATATTAAGGAAGATGAATCTAATGGCTTCACCTGGCTGAGAGGGGATACCAGAGAACAGGGCCTCCATTCCATGAATTTCCAGCCACTTGGAATGGGACCTTGGAATCGAATGTTCCAGCCAGATTGCACTTCACTGAGCTGCTTAGTACTGGATTATCTTTATCTATTCTTTGGTTTTTAAAGAAACAGACTCGAAATAGTTAGGCCTTTCTTCTGTTGGCTGTAGTTATTATTATTATTATTATTGCCAACCCATTTAATTTCTTAGATGGGTCACAATCAATCAGTCTAACACACTCAGAATATGTTACAGTTGTCAGATTTATTTATTTTTAATTTAATTCCTAGCCATTTTTTAATTTAATATTTCTTTATTTCTTTCTCTTTGTTTAATGTTTAAGTCAGAAACATATCGAAAACCTTAAATCCTATAACAAAAGAAGAAACATTACCTCTTGTTATGTATTTAGTATCTTAGTTCTAACAAAAAAACATCATTGTAGATTTTTATAGTTTACCTCTTTATTTAGTTTTTTCTTTTTTTAATTCTATTGTAACTTTTTTCATCATTTATATTTTTGAACTGGGTGGAATGGGCTCTAGTGGCCTGTCTACAGTAACATATATCAGCAATAACTTAAAAAGAGAACAATATTCTCAATATTTAAGAAAAATAATATTATTATTATTGTGACATTTTAAATTCACTAAAATTTAAAATACCCAGATTTCATCATGATATTGTTATGATTGTTTTTCAATAACTTATTTTCCCCCTGTTATCATTTTTATTTATTTTAATCTGTGAGATTTTTCTAGATATATATCCCTACCACCTTGAAAATATATGAAAATTTTAAGGAAAAAATGAAAACACAAAATTCTGAAGGAAAGGAAAAAAGAAGGGGGAATGCAATCTACAACCGGCTGTTTGTTTCCTTCTCCTTTTCAAAACATACTGAGAAATACATTAGAAATACAGGTAGGCCGGCCAACTTAACTAATGTTTTAGTCACATTTGTTTATTTCCATTGAAAAGAAGTGACAATGAAAGACAGAGAGCTTGGATTCATGCCAGTTATTTTATTGTAAACAGGAGACAAACAAGGACAAAGAGCTAGAATTCGTGATGAAGGACTTGGCCAGCTACAAGGTGCAGCTGGAAATAAAAGAATCTGCCCACAAACAGGCCCTCATGGAGCTCGAAATACACCACGAAGCAGCCGAAAAACTTTCTTCTCAGCTGAAGAAAGCCGAGGCTGATAGAGACAAATTCATCAAGGTATTTGAAGAGGCCAGAATCCGCATTGTCGAACTTGAATCTGAGAATAAGGATATCTTGACTCAGATATTGGAAAGTGGGGAAGCCCGAGAAGAGCTCCTATGCACTGAGAATGAGTGGAAGGCTACTCATGAGGAGCTGAAAGCAGAACTTAGTGCAGCTG